>CP136495.1:1802500-2302500 GCA_032768795.1 Tremella fuciformis
TGTGGTGATCATGGCGATGTGCTCGTAAATCGACAGCTCGGCAAATCTCAATGACGCAGTAGACGTGGTCGCCCATCGAGACGTTGCAGATCTGCGCCGGTCGGATGTCTGGCCCGCTGGCCGTCTGTTGTCTAACGCCGCACGGTTGAGAACAGCCTTCACAGACTCGATTTGTAATTTCAGAAAGCCGTAACGTGGCTCGAATGTAGTAGGTTTCGACCAGTATTCTTCAGTTGAGAACTCGTAATCCGGATCCGTGTCCGACTCCAGGTCGTACAGCACAATGACATGAATACCTTTCAATGTCATGACCGCCTCGAATTTCGGTTGAGGGCGTACTAAGTCCGGCTGGGTGTCGGATGAGGGTCTCGGTTGTGGCTGCGAGGATGTCGCGAGCTGAAGGATTGACAATATGGTCGCGACATCTTTCGGGCGGACCATGGTGGCCAGCCTTCCCAGCGAGAGATGCAGAGAGATTGTCGGCTGGGAAGCTCCGACTGAAGTGGCATCGGCTGGGCCAGAAGCTGCCGAAGCTCGCCGGGTGCGAATGACGCACACGATATCCTCGTTCCCGAAGCTCAGTATCGTAGACTTGCATGGTAAGGGCGCATTGGCGGGAGTAGGTGTCGAAGAACGATCTGTGATGATCGACCGATGGAGACTGACGGATTCTGTGTTCTGTCTACTCCCCTCATTCAGGTCATCGCCGCCGTAGGCGCTCATATACACGCTGCTGCCATTGATCGTGCTGGCTGCTACACTTTGCCTGAGATCTGCGACTGCTTGAGACATCATCATATCGGCTTCCTCATAATCGCTTGCAGTCGAGGCAGAGCTGGAAGACGTAGATCGTGAGCGAGGAGATTGCGTGGGCGATGTCTTGTCGCTCTCGGGAACGGCGTAGAGATTGACACCTGAGACAGTGACCGACCTCACTGCCTCCCCCGGCGTTGACGGGTCTTCACCTGCATATCGAACACTATCGATGCAGAAGACGAATGTGCCACCAAACTTTGGGTCGACGTGTCGAACGCGAACGCGTATATTCTGTACCGAAACCTGTAGTCGCTCAAGGATTCGCTCCACCAGACCAGCAAGTACCGTTGTGCTTTCGACTGTTGGCAGGACCTCGCTTCCAGGTGACGCCGGTGGATTGGACGCGGCTGTTGGAAATGCTCCTGGGACCTCATTGTCGCCGAAAGGGTCCGTTGCAGACAGTATCAAAGATTGTTTGATCGATCGGTCGAGTTCTGCCTCCTCGTATGCGTCGAGTTCTTCGTGCAGGATCTCGTCCGCAGCAGTCGTTACTGAGCTGGCCAGATCAAGAGAAGGGGACTCCGGAAACTTTGGTCGGCCGGCGCTTGAAGGCCTTCTCTCGGATACACTATCGGGGTTAACCAGCACAAGGTCGAGGTAAAGCGTGTCGAGGCTGATGGCGAGTGCTCCTGACCAAAGATTAGGGATCGGTAGTTGAGCGGAGACTTTGGACAAGGACCCCGAAGAGAGCTGGAGTGGTATCGAGACGGGAATGAGCTGATTGATTTCCTTTTGGCGTCAATGACATTCGCTGTTGGGCTTGAAACTCACATCTTCGTCCAGCTGCACCCCATCAATCTCCACGCGACCTTCTCCGATTTGAGCTTGGATTCTGTCCACGTCGAAGCCAGCCTTGATGAAGCGCCCGAGCGTTCGCTTGAGCACGTACGACAGGAAACGTCGCTGTATGTTGGCTGGCAAGGAGATAGACGGTAGGCTCGGCAGGGTGAAAGGGAGGGTCAAGAAGGTCGGGAGCGACCACATGATCACAGAGGTGACCACTCGACACGAAGTCTAGGTCGCGGTAGGAGCGTGCAGCTCGAGCTAAGCGATAGCTCAGCTCACATTGGCTGTCCTGTCTCGATAGTCTAGTGTTGTGAACATGGGAGATGTTGATCGAGGGGAGGCTACGCGTTGCTTCGCTGAATTGGACGACAGGTGAACGCAGGGAGACGCCGGCATGTGTTGCCACCGGGTTGACTGTCGCTGACGTAATCAACCGTGCTTTAGAGACATGTCTCAAAGACTTTGCATGTGCACCACGATTCTATTGCGAGGTGGAGATATGGGACCAAAGACAAGGACCGAGCCCGTCTGTGAGGTGTGCCAAGCTGTGACATCGAAATATCGATGCCCGAACTGCCCAGCGCGATAGTGAGGCTGTCGCGTGACAGGGCCGATTTGGCCGCTGACAACCAGCTGCTCTGTCACTTGCTTCAAGGAGCATAAAGGTGAGACCGATCCACTCCCGCCGAGAATACAACTTACCAGCAGCGACAAAATGTGTCGTAGCGACATCCGATGGCAGCTCTTCACGTCCCTTTGGGCATGAACGCCATGAAGCGTCCGATGTCGTTGGCTCAACGAGCACCGAGACAGAGAGCCGGTCACGCAAACGACTCACGGAGATTCAGTGGCCTCCTGAGCCAGATCCTGATATTTTCACCGACCCCTTACGACGGGAAGATCCGAAACCTCTACGGCAGGAAGAGCTCATGCGTATAGGTGAGTACGTCAAACTGATTTGTGGGATGCTTATGAGAGCGACATCCCCACATCTTAGGCATCTACTGGCGTCCACAGCACTGCCGCGTATACTACGCATCGTGGATGCCATTCCCTCTCCGCATGCTCGGTCCTCGGCATTGGCGCGCCTTCTCGGAGTGGATGACGTCTCGCTTTCCAAGCCTGGAGCTGGCAAACTGTTATCTCAACGCGAGTCTCCGCCACCATTACAAGACTTGCTCTCAGCTTTGGCCGGTCAGGCTCCAGAGGCTGCTGTCGACGAGACGGAGGCAGGCTGGTGGCTGGGGCGAGACGGGACCAAAGAAGGTCGGATATGGATCGGGCCCGAGGAGAAGGAGCTCGTCAGAGTATGGGGAGGGATCGTGTGCCAGGCCATCGATGGCAGCGATGGCGACCGAGAATGGGGTTCTGGAGGTCTGGCCTGGGAGGTATAGCATGCATTGGTAGCTGCCTTTGGTCATTACGGCATGCCACGTGACGAGGGGTTCGTCGATGGATCCGAGCGCGTCGAAGTCGTCCAAAGTGTGTCCAAGTACCCCAATTCAGCTGTTGTTTCACCCTCACACCAACCTGCTTTCGACCTTTGCCGTCCTCGCCATAACTGCGAGTCGTATGGCACATATAGGCAGTGGCCTGCCGACGTTGCTGCCTCGTTGAGCTCTTGCACACGACGAGGTGGCAAATCCTTTCGATCTGGCGAGGGGCTAGAACCATTAGAGGAGAGCGGGATACCCAACTGAGCACAAGCATACCAAGGGGCTCTTAGAGTGCCTAGCAAGATGTCGGGGAACAATATCAAGGTGAGCAAAGGCTTGGCTGGCCTGAGATAAGACTGATCACAGGTCGTCTGTCGGTTCCGGCCAATGAACCGGTTGGAAGTCGAGCAGCGATCAGAGGAGTGCATTGACATCAATGACGATTCGACGACTGTTTTCATGAAGAATGCCGCGTCTCTCGGTGAGTGAAGATGTGCATATGCCAATTGCGCAAGCTGACGAGATCAGCCGGACCGGAAAAGGACGGTGAGGCAAGGTGACTTTGGGATGAAGCTCACGGTCAGGTTTTGCTTTTGATAGAGTCTTCCCCTCTGCCACACAGCAGAATGAGATCTTTGACTGGGGCGTCAAGGGGATCGTCGAGGGTAGGTCGGCTGGGAAGCCAACGCCGCTCGCTCATGTTGTAGACGTCATGACCGGCTTCAACGGGACCTTGTTCTGCTACGGTCAGACAGGGTCGGGGAAGACATACAGTACGTATTTTGCGTGTCTCGGGTGAGCGCTGACGTTCAGCCATGATGGTCAGTGGATAGCTCTTGCTGCGACGCTCATCCTGTAGGGCGCAGACATCGACAACCCCGCTCTCAGAGGTCTCATCCCCCGCATAGTCGAACAGATCTTCGCCTCTATCCTGTCCGCCGATGCGACCATGGAGTACACCGTCAAAGTCAGCTACATGGAGATCTACATGGAACGGATCAAGGATCTCCTGGCTCGTCAGTCAATGATCTTAGACAGAGCGTAGCTGACAGCCAGCCCACAACGACAATCTCTCTATCCACGAAGACAAAGCCCGTGGGGTTTACGTCAAGGGGCTCACGGATGTCTATGTAGGCTCGGAAGCAGAGGTTTACAAGGTGATGAAGGCTGGTGGTGCTAGCAGGGTTGTGGCATCTACCAGTGGGTGCCATGGTGTTTCTGGAAGGATCGGCTCACAGCAGACATGAACGAGCAATCTTCACGCTCGCACTCGATTTTCGTCATTGGCATTCATCAACGCAACACCGAGAATGGAAGCCAAAAGAGCGGCAACCTTTACCTCGTGGATCTGGCTGGATCAGAAAAGGTTGGCAAGACTGGCGCGACGGGTCAAACTCTGGAGGAGGCAAAGAAGATCAACAAGTCCTTGTCGGCTCTAGGAATGGTCATCAACTCTTTGACCGATGGAAAGGTGAGCCTCTGCTCAAAATTGGTAGTCGGTGTTAACATGCAGTCGACACATGTCCCCTACCGTGATTCGAAACTGACCAGGATTCTTCAAGGTAGGATCGTGCCTAAAGTACTCCTCTTGGCTGACTGGTAGAATCGCTGGGTGGAAACAGTCGGACGACTTTGATCATCAACTGCTCACCTGCCTCGTACAACGAAGCAGAAACCTTGTCTACGCTGCGATTCGGTATGCGAGCCAAGTCGATCAAGAACAAAGCCCGCGTCAACGTGGAAATGTCTCCCGCGGAACTCAAGGCTCTGCTCAAGAAGACTGTCGCCGAGCTGGCAGCAGTTCGTGAACATGCTGCAAGTCTCGAAGAGGAGATCAAAGTGTGGCGCTCGGGTGGTACCGTAGAACAATCGCAGTGGACGCAGCCTCTTGCCGCGGTCACGGCTTCTGCGACTCCTACTGCTCCAACACGTCGGCCCGCACCTGCAAGTCCCGCGCCATTCTCATCTGGTACATCGACTCCAGGCAGTCGATCGGTCACTCCAGGCGGTTTATTGTCACCTGCATTCGACAGCCGTCCAGACACTCCAACCGCCTACAGTACGATATCCATGGACAAGGATGAACGAGAAGAGTTCCTGAGACGGGAAAACGAGCTCAGTGATCAGCTTTCGGAGAAGGAGTCGGCATACAACAATCTGGAGAAGCAGATGGCGGATCTGAAGGACGAGCTGGCCTACCATCGAGAGCAGGAGGGAAACATGGAGGCGGTCAGTCTGAGCAGATGCAAGGAGCAGGGCTGACGTGACAGGAGAGCAAGACGATGGCCAAGGAGCTCAGCGAGCTCCGACTGTCGGCTGGCCGTTTCGAGTCGGAAGCCAAGGATGCTCAGATCACGCTTGAGACGTATAAAGACAAGCTCAACGAGCTGCAAAGAGATATGGAGGAGCAAAAGGCCCGCATGGAGGAGCTGAAACAGGCTCAGGCCAAGGAGAAGGAGGAAGAGAAGGAGAAGCGCAAGCAGGAGATGTTGAACGAAATGATGTCCAAGATTGACATGGTGGGTCTCCTTGCAGAGGCGGGAGCTGATAGAAGTCTGGCGCGCTGGATCCATCCTCCGAGAAACTTCACCAGATTCTCAAAGACCTAGACTCGAATGACGACACCATCGCTGGCATCGACATACGAGATTCTCTCAAAGCCCACCTCGCAGAGAACCACGATGTCATGCGAGATTTGCAAGACCGCTTGCGTGCTGCCCAAGAGGACGCAGAAATGCAAACCAAGCGTCGTGCAGAGGTAGAAAAGGCCCTGTCCCAGCGCAATGCCGCCCACGAGGAGCTGCTAGGTGAGGGTACGATCCTGAAAGCACCACTGACAAGCAGAGATGACAGCGTCGAATCAGTCCATGGCCATCAAGGACATCAAGGTAAGCTACTCTGTGTGTCGACGGTGCTCACAATCAGGCTCAGTTCGAGTCCAAGCACAAAGCCGAAGAAGACATGCTCCGGGGCGAGATCGCTTCTCTTGCCGAGCACGCCGATACCCGAGCAGCAGAGATGCGCCGACTCCAGAGCACTGTCGAAAGCCTCAAGTTATCCAATGAAGAGCTCAACGTAAGCCTCGTGCTACAAGCCTGGGCGTAAGGTAGGGCTGATCGAGGTAGCGAGCGTTGTCCGGTGTGTCCGCTAACGGCGAGACCAGCGGTGTCTCGAGTGCTGCTAAAGACCTGGAGCGCAGCAGGAGATTGGCCGAGATGCAGTTTGCCGAATTTGACGTGGTCAAGAGGAGCTTGATGAAGGATCTGCAGAACCGATGTGAAAAGGTGAGCCAACCAGTCCGGTATCCCGCTGATGACAGGTGGTGGAGCTTGAGATGCAGCTCGACGAGGTGCGCGAGCAGTACAAGGTCATTGCACGATCCGCAAACTCTCGCGCTCAGCAGCGCAAATTGGATTTCCTGGAACACAACCTCGATGCCCTCAACGTGGTGCAAAAGCAACTCGTTGAGCAGAACTCTGCTCTCAAGAAGGAGGTGGCAGTGGCGGAGAGGAAACTCATGACCCGCAACGACCGTATCCAAAATCTCGAAGTCTTGTTGAACGGGGCGGAGCAGCGTCTCGCCCAAAAAGACGCAAAGAGAGAGCAGCAGGTGCAGGCTCTGAGGGAGAGGCTACTAGAGGGTAGGTCTGACACTCAAGGATTTTGACTCACTATTCAGCCCAAGCCCAGGCACAACAGCAGAATGCTTATATGCACGGACGGATAGCGAAACCGCTTCGAGGCGGCGGGGGTCAGGTGCAGCAGCCGGCCTATCAGGCACTCGCGTCGGCCAGCCCTCTGGCTCGCTTGCAACAAGAGGAGGGAGGTCCGGGAAAGAGGCGTGAGTCTATGATCGCAGGGTGTTGACTCATCTCAGAATCCTGGTTCTTCTCCGGAGGTCGATAGAACAACATAGACTCACGACGCGATGACCCTACGAATCACGAGACGATTGATACCATGCACGACAGACCGTAGGATTGATGAAACTTGTGGACAATGCAAGTCGAGCCTGGCCAATCATCCTTTGCTGTAATTTGAATTACCGGTTGCAAAGGGTCGCCTCGGTCTTCTGATCTACAATATCATGATCGCTTTATGGTACTGCTTACTCGAAGACAACCCCGTCAGCGTCAAGATGGATACCGTCTCACACCAAGCCAGGATGGACAGGAGCAAGCAGAGCAAGGTCGAAATCTCGGTGCCGGGGCAGCGTGTCGCCGCTGCACTCGCTACCTTGTGGGAGTCGGCTTATGTGCGTTGTACTACGCTGCGCCCCATGAGCGTGTACTCACCCGCTCGTGATCCTTATGCCGGTCTGACCCTCCCGGACGGCGAGCTGACAGATGAAGAGATCTGTCTGTTGTCGGCCGCCTCCAGACGTGCCGATGCGGCCCATCGCGAGATGTTGCTTCTCAGCCAAAGTCTCACACTGCTTGCTGATGAGTGGGATAGCTTTCTTGTAACAAATGATGTTTCTTTATTGGAGGAAATGCTTTCACATATGGATGTTCTTCTCGATGGCTACCAAGACCAAAAAGACGCCCCGGAGCTGAAAAGCATTTGGGTGATGAATACGTTCCAGCACGACTCCGTTGACAGGCTTTGCGATCATGACTCCCAGCTGGAAATGCTAAGCAGTCACAAGAAGCCACATGTTGTTGAAGCGCGGCAGCAGTCCAAGCCTGCCTTGCAGCAAGACTGCAACGTACTCTGTGATGCTCTAACGGATCTACTGGAAAACCTGGAAACTCGTCAAGAATGTGTGTCGGAGTGTGCTTGAGGCCTTTTCTCTTCCCTTCTTCGGATTCTGCTAGACATGCATACTCATCACATCGAGAAGGACGCCTCAGGTCCAGTTCCCGATTAGGCTCATGCCAAAGATGCCAAGACCGACAGAGACGAGACTCGGCACGACTCTTGTCCTAGACGCGCCGCGCATCCCACCGACAACCCATTCGGCATACATGAGCTGGCAGAGTGCCCCTGAGCGTTGGCGCTGGCTCGTGGCAAGTGCGGAAGGACTGACCGTAGAGGAGGATACCGGCAGAGATCGCATTAAGTATGCCAATGGCCAGCAGCTCAGACCGGCCGTCCTCGGAGAAGCTTGAGTGTACTCCGATGCCCTGCCCAATCAGCTACTGACGACGGGAAGAAGAGGCGGTAGACTCACGATGGCGATGCCGATAGGGGTGACAAAGGTGTACGCGAGACACATGCCCCATTTCTTGACTTGGCTGCGCCACCCTTTTGGCCAGACCAGGGCGCCGATACGCGCCCCAAGACCCATCCCCTCGAAGAGCTGATGGAATACCAGTGCTACGTCTCAGCGCGGCTGTGATAAGCGAAGACGAGCTCACCGGCAAAAGTGGTGGCAAAGCCGTCAATCTGCGCTCCGAGAGATACCCCTCTGCTGATCAGCATCTGAGGGGTGCGCTGAAGTAGCGCATGCACATCATGACAGAGTGGAAGACAATGCCCGCTTCGAGAAGCTGGACATCCCAGTGCGCTCTCTTCGAGCTGGGGTCCAGGACTTCAATCTCCTTGATCGGCGCGCAGCAGCCGCCTTCGAGATCGGTGCCAGTTGGAGTGCCGAGGTACGAGTCTTTCAGCTTGGGTGTCTCCACTCCCTCTTGAGCGGCGTTGCTCGTGGGACAGCACGGCTCGTCCGTGTTGGTGGGAGCGCAGATGGCAGGAGCCGGTGAGCCACTCGACATCTGCGGGACGTCAGCGGGCTTCTTCACCGTCACTGCGACGCCTTACCGCGCGAGCAGTGAAAAAGTCGATGAGCCAGATGAGAAGCGCCGCACCCATGGCTATAGCTGGCGCGGTCGGCTCGTATGACAGCTCGCCGATACACGGGCTACTATCAGCACCGAGCGCTGAGGTGGTCGCTCACTTTTCAAAAGTCTCGAAGCTATCCTGCAGCAAGTGGCAGAAACTGCGTGCATCAGTCACGCACATTGCGCACCGCGCCGAGACTCACGCCAGACTGATGATTGTCCCCGTGCCAAAGTGCTTCGTGATTGCAAACGCCGTCTCCCACCACCCGCGATCAGACCGAGCGCCGAAGATGACGGGTGTAAAGACACCCAGGCCGGAGGAGACCAGCAGCACAAACACTGATGCAATGTGCAGGGGAAGTGAGTACGAGTCGGTGCTCGCAGACGCGACACAGACCGCGTCAGAATCGGACATTTTGACTGGCTCGGTGCACGAGGATTTTGTGGAATAGAAGTCGCAGAGCGCGTGATCTTCTTCGTGCTTCTTATACCTGACCATTCGAACATTTTGAGCGAAGAAAACACTTCGAGTACCCGTCAGGCAGGTGGATAGTCCGTGAATATTGAGACATGTATGTACTTGAAGGTCCCGAAGTTCAGGTCGGCGACGCGAAATGAGGACTTGGCGGAATTTAGACGGGGACTTCCCAGTCATCAGCAAGATCTCCCATCCGGCCTGAAGAAAGCGCACAGGGTTATCAAGGCCGTGCCAGCCTGAACGAAGCTGGCCTGTCAGTAGCGTGTAATGTTCCAGTCAATTAGGCCGGGGAGCCTTCCGGGTACCTCTGTGGAGAAGCCTTTTGGTCGATAAGACAAATTCCCGATGCGCGCGGAGAGCAAAAAGTGCGGACCCGACCAACTTTGAAGACACATAGCTCCCTACACAGTGATGCTAGAGATCTGTGACCTGGCTCAAAACATCCGCAAGATCCCGGGCTATCTGCTGATGGTATGCATGCATGCAAAATAGAATGAAACAGGAGAGCAAAAAGCCAAAAACTCAGGAGTTGGAGCGATTCGAACGCCCGCCTCTTTCGAGAATCGATTATCGCGCCATAAATTCTAATCGATCACCTTAACCACTCGGTCACAACTCCGATATACCCGGGGAGCTTGAGGACTTAATGTGATGCTGAAAGTTTGGCAGGTCGCCTTCAAGTAGGTGTCGACCTTTCCAATACAGCTAGCTGCCTTTGCTTCACGTCCTGGGCAGATTGCTTCACAATGATTGATCAATATGCATGCTTTCAAGTACGACCCGACGCAGCAATGCATCACAGTCCGCCATTATCAATGCAACCACACAGGAATACCATAAACAACCGGTGCAGCCCCCGTCAGATACTTCAATCTGCAGTCATCCCTGGCAAGATTGACCGCTTGGACATTCGACACCTCTGCGAGGGGAAGAAGTCCAGGCCCACCGCCATCCGGCACATGCGCGGGGTCCAGATGTAGTCGCTTACAGACCGAATCGGAGAGGCGGTCAATCTCTCGATCCGTCACGTCCCACAGATTAGCCACGAGTGAGGGGCTGGTGTCAGCCCAAGTCCCTGGATGTCGGACGACTCACCATCCCGCCTTGATATAGTTCCACGGGTTGCCCCACCTATCAAGATCCCCGGCATCCTGCAGCTCGCCGGAGGAGCAGCCCCACAGCATGACGCTGGCACATTTGGGCAGATGAGCAATCTTGTGCGAGCGAATGTACATTTCGGCGCCGCCATGGCCGAAATACAACACCAGCTCGCTGTCGCGAAGCGCGGTCGAGTATTCGAGCTCTGTGGGCGGGCGGCCTTTGACACCCTGCCACGAGCTCTTCTTGATCATGCCATCGAGCCAGGGCTCGAAGAATGCCTGGGTCTTCTTGAGATCGCCGCTGGGATTGAGCACATAGTACGTCTTTTTCGAATTGACTTTGCGCCGCCCCACTGCGTCGGTCGGTCGGAGCGTCTGACCGAGTGCCAGCTGGTCCAGCAAGAAGGGCAGAGAGGGGATGCGAGAGATGGGACGCGAGCGGAGGATGGGGATCGACTCCCAGGGAAAAGGCGAGACGTTCTTGTCGAGGGCAAGAAAGAGGTGTTCGGGCTGCTTAGGCTGTTTGGCGGGGTGGTAGCTGACCTCGAGATCTTGGAGGAGAGATTTGACATCAAGACTGAGCTGTATGTCAGCGGCGCTGATGCACGTCGACTCACCTGGTCCATGTCCAATTCGGCCAAGGCTACAGGGACGCCGTGGAATTGGTAGATATCCAGGATGAAGTAGACCAGATCTTCAATCTCCTCGTCCTTGGACTTGCTCGACAGGGTCACAAAGCACTCGAGCAATGCGTCATCGAGCGTGACCTTTTGCTTCTTCAACGCGGCGCCTTGGCTCGACAGGGCCTGGCTGAAGATCCGGTCGAGCTTGTTGCGGAAGTGGTCCAGCTTTCTGCTCTCGACGCCGTATCGGGGACTGAGGATAGTCTGACGATCAGCGTGGTTTAGTACAGGCCAAGGTCTTACCTTGAAAGCACCCAGCCAGCAGAATTCGATCGTTTCGAGCAGAGTCCGCAACCGCTTGTTGAGCTGTTCCCTCTCGTCCCACCACGCTGCCTTTGCCGCTTGAGTATCGGCGACGTCCTTGGCGGATCTTGCTGTCCGATCGCTGGAACTGATGATATCTTCGAGTTCCGCTTGGGCCGCTTCATACGTGAAAATGTCGTCGTCGCCTTCACGCCTGCCTTGGCGGTCGAGCGGAAGGCAAAAGACCAATGGCTCATGACCGTTCTGATGCCGCGAGATGAACATGGTGTTCTTGTCATCGGTGACGTTGATCGACACGACGGCCCAGTCTGCAGGAAGGAGGGACAGGTCGTAGTTGGCCGAACCAAACGCGGTCGAGGCGTACCGACCGCGAGCGGAATCCCAATACTCTCGCAGGATCTTTTCCTCCTCGTCGGCGTCGTCTATCGGTTTCTGCGGAGAGTTTGGCTCGGGCCAGAGAAGATCGTCAACGTCGGGATTGAGGAATTTGAAATCGATAGCCTCGATCATTTCCCTGGAAAGTGTAATGGACGGAGTCGCAGCGAGAATGCTCGCTGCGTTTGCCGTGATGACCGAAGAGCCCATGCCCAGAGACGTTTGAAAGGTGCACAGCAGCGTGAGGGATAACAGGGCATGCCGGATATCCTCGACTTTGCCACTTCTGTATGCTATTTCGAGAGCAGAGTGGAACGACGTTTGCGCTCGATGCAGAACGACCTGGATGTTTTGCCGAGATGATAGACGGTCCTGGACTTTCCGGCCCGAGGCGCCCATGGGCAGAGCGATCGTCGACTCGGTCAGGGAACTCATGAACAGATCCGTCTTGAACTGGTTGAACGCCTCGCTCAGAGCCAACTTGCCTTCGAACAAGAGTTGATCAGACTTGCTCTCTTCTCCAGACAAAGCTTGGAGATGAAGCAAGGCGGACTGCACGGCGGACGGGTCAGTCGCGTGCTTCATCCAAGCTTGATGACGGAGAACGAGACCTAGAGTAGCCGGCAGTAATGGCTCGCTCATCGAGCGCGAGAGTCTCAACGCGCTCATCGAGGTGGACAGGCGACTGACGGAGGTCGACAGCTTGAGGGATTGGCGCTCGGGGGAAGCAATGATCTTTTCGATATTTGCAAACTCCTCGGACAGCCCATGAATACTCTCAAGGGCCAGATCGAACGCGCCGCTTGCCTCATCGGCGAGATCCTTCCGGATGCACAGATCACCGCGGATGCGCTCCACGTCGACCGAATCGGGGCCTCGGCTGGAACCGAGAGCAGTAGATGCTTCTCCAAGCTTGTTGGAAGACTCTTCCAACCGCCGCATACGATATCGCAAATCGGCCAATCGAGCCGCCGTCCTGGCAACGTATACCGAAGACTTGACGCTGGTGGCAACTTGATCCGCCTGTCGGAGATAGTACTCGGAATCCTTGACAGAGCCTCGCGACGCCAAGAGGTCCGTTAAATCCAGTGCAGCGTCGAGATAAGCCTGGGCAACTTGCCATTGCACACCGTTCAGGTGTTTACCAGAGAAGGGCGGCGACCGCGCGGACTGTGACGGATTGTCGTCCTTTGCTGCCTCATCCGCGCCGGTCTTCGCTGGCGGTGGCGCTGTGAACACGTCCTGTTTGGCGGTCGGGGGAGTCGCCATGATTGGGGCGATCCGGCAGATCACATCTGCTGCACGCATTCGCAGCCGCATGACCGTTGCTGTCAGCATGATCGCAGTTGAAGCGTCATCTTCCGCCAAGGATATCGCAGCAAGCGCTTGGCGGGCGAGCGCAGCCCGTTCGATCGACTCGGATCGGTTAATCACGTCCTTTCGCCGTGACGTCGAAGCAGCATTACTGATCAATTTGGCGACTCTTTCCGCCTCTGCGAAAGCGGAGATCGCTTGATCGCGGTCGCCCACAGCGGTGGAGGACGTGCAGCGTCTCAGGTGAAGCTGAACAAGAACATGAGGTGAGGTGCCGGGTTTGTCGGTTGCGACGGTGAGCGCCTGTGCAAGCACTGAACGAGCTCGAGAGTGCTTGCCAAGTTTCGAATACTCCGTGGCCAGCTGAGCAGAATGCCGAACGTAATCCTCAGACTGGTCTGACGAATGGCGTTCGATAAGCCGTAAAGCCCGGAGAGTGTCGATCTTGAGAAAGACCAGGCCCAACAAGCCCAGGAGCGACGCGAGCGCCTCAAGAAGGCTGGACAAGCGGGTATGGTCTTCGAACACCGGGACTGGCGCATGGGCCCCTCGTTTGGGTGAAGAGGGCGTTTTGGCGGGCTTTGGCATGAGTCGCGGGCCAGCCGGAGAGACCTTTTTGACCGTTTCTGAGACTGCGCGTGTGGTCGTAGGCCGCGAACCGGGCTTAGGGGGACCCCGCACTATTGTCGCCTTGCCGAGGGGTTGGCGTACCGGGAGGGCCTGCGGTCGGGGTGGAGAAGTCGGGGCGGAAGGAGGTATGACGAGTTGTCGGATACTGTCCAGGGCTGTTCGAGCGGCTTCCTCGACGAGACTGGCTGGGTTGGCAGCAGAGTGATACGCTTGCAGAGCTCGCATGACATGCGCGACACCGACGATCTCGTACCGGTACTTGGCGAGTTGGCTGTCCTCCGCCCAATCTCGAGTCGCGCTCAAACGATTCACATCTTGGAGAAGAGGCTCTATCGTGTGAGTCTCCAAGCCCGATGTAAGTGCCACAGCCGTGATCCTGGTCGCGACTCTTGCTCGGCGCAGAGGATACAGTTGAGGATCATAAGTCGACAAAGCAAGTCGACCAATGTCGAGCAAAAGTCGGGCGACCTCGGCTGAATGTGCTTCGGCCTCCATGGACATGAAAAGCTTCTCACAGACTGCCCCAATACATGTGATGGAGTACGCGTTCGACCACCAATCCTCGAGAAACGCTGTCAGGACTGGGCGAGCTGTGTCTGGATCCCAAAGCAGAAGGGAGACGAGTCGTTGCATGACGCCAGAAAGAGCCGGAATCAAGGCAAAGGTCTTTTCGATCGGATCGCTGTTGGCAGACTTGCTGAGGCTTTCGAAGATCCTCGCAGGCTGAGTACGAAGGATTTGAAAGCAAGCATCGAGGGCGGCCTGATGTCAACACTGGATCGATCCTTTGCAAGCACTCACTGGCTGGTTGCTGAGCTTGTGATGACACGCGCAAACCAGTTCCCAGCGCTTTGGCAGTTGGTCACCGGCTTGTTGCAACACTTCAAGCCCGATCTTGCCCGACTCTTCGGGCGTCAGATCCTGACTGAGGTCCAGTAACGCTTGGGCCCATGTGCATGACACCTTCCCCAATTCGACACAGCTTGCAGCGTTGTTTCCGCGCCAGTATATGGTGGCCGAATTGAACGCGGCAGCGGATAGACATCGAAGCCAGTCGATCTTGTCGGCAACGGGGGTGTGATCTTCCACCTTGGACATGATGCTCCTGGCCTGACCGAGAGAAGAAAGAATATCTGTAGATGATACGCTGCCGCCTTGATCTACCTTGTTGACCGCCATCACACTGCCGATGACGCCCGACACCATGTCGGATCTCAGATTGGAAGGAATCTGCGGCGTTGGCGACCGCCTCTTTTTGCACTACACTCACTGTAGGACATGCCTCCAGTATCGTCTCAACCGCAGTTGCAGCCTTCATCAACCATCCTCGTAAGACGAACGATGAATCGGCATGTGCCTGGCTAAACGCTGTAGACATGCAGCGAGACATCGGCCGTCGGAGCCGCTCAAATGCTCGCAGAGCCTTTGCAATGACTTCTGCTGCCGACTCCTCCGTGGACAAGACAGCGAGATACTGCGGGAAGCGATCCAAGTCTACATCGGACAAGCTCGTAACAAAGTTTTCGATCTTGTCTGTCTCTCCCTCCGCTGGCAAGTCAGCTTCATAGACTTGCACGGAATCTTCTCACAGAGCTGTTCGGCGACGACCTGTAGCTGTGAGAACGCCGCCTTCATGACAGTCAACTCGGCCAACGCTTTGTCCGGACCCATCAAATTGGGCAGATCGAGAACGATCTCTGTATGATCGCTGCGACATGAACGTAGATGGCGCTCTTTCAGGTGCATAAGAGCCCTGGCAATCATGCCGTCGTCCTTGCTCTGGGAGATCAGTGGTTGGTATGCTGGCAACGAGGAGGCGCACCTGTCTTGCCAGATCGACCCAAAATTCCGCTAGGTTGGACCACTCAGCGTTGAAGAACCAAGCTTCGCGAGTCGAGCCTTCCTCGATCGATCGATCCACCCATTCCACCACAGAGGCGATACATCGCAGCGCATCAGGGATGAGCTCGACGTTCGATGCGCTTGCTGATGAAATGTCGGCCGCGAGCTGTTTGCGGAGTGCATCCCAGAATTGCGGCGGTCGCGATGAACCCTGCTCTTCGGATGTAGTCACAATCAGTGCCAGAAAGCAAAATGCAAGCTGTCGTGCGGCCAGCACTTGCGAGGTATCGAGTGCCGCGGACGACATGGCGCGATAAAACAAGTGGATGTGATGACGCAAGGCCTCTCGTAAAGTCATCGCGCGAGCTAGCTGCAAAGGATCGAGTTTGTCTGCGCGTATGATTCGATTCTGCCCGTCAGACCGACATGGACGCCTCAAGAGGACTCACAAAATCCGGGGAGCGTTTCAAGCCTATCGCCGCCGTCCACGAGCACAGACCCGCTTGAAGCAGCAAGAGTCTGGTGGAATCGCCGAGAGCCTCGTCCTCCACTGCAGCTGGCAAATCTTCCGAGCCGTCCGGATCATTGTTGACGTGTTTGTACAACAGCAGTAATCGGGGTCGACTGAGAGACTGCAGTCGAAGTGCTCCATCGTGCTACTGGTAAGTCCTCGCTGAGATCTGTCCCGTTCCCTGCTTACCATGTTCATCAATACCAACTTCAAGGCAAGGCTCTGTGCTCCCTTATCCAGCTCTATGCCCTTGCTGCCCACCTTGCCCGCTTCGTCCAGTTGCCACAGCACTTGTAGTGCGATTTCAGCCGTAGCGACAAGTTCTTCCACCCTGCTGGCCGTCCATTCGCCTGTAGGTGCCTGGTGTCGGAATCCCGCCTGTATAGCAGACGATATAGATCGGATTGACTCGTTGAGGCCGGCCATGGCCTGCACCGCTCGCTTGTTGGACGGCAGGTCTGAATCTGGGTCGGACCAGGGAAAAGAAGGTTTCAAAGGGGGAAGAGCCTTCTCCTTGCCCTTGGTGGAAATCGCTGACGTGGACGTTCCCTTCGAGGCCACTGTTACTCGAGCTGCAGAGTGCAAGCTAGAGGTCGTTGATTGTATTGTTGACGTGCGGGTTGTCGAGGAAGTGGTCGTGGTCGAGGTCGATTTCGTCGTATCTGAGATTGTCGACGGCGCACTAGAGCCCGCCTGCGCTCTCGTGGACGACGTAGCGCTGCTGGACATCTTTCTCGAAGGTCCAGCAACAGGTCTTATCGCGCTGCTCGGCTTGACAGGCGAATCGGCACGTCGAGGCGTCGGACGAACCGAGCGCGCGGTAGTTGACTCAACCCCAGTCGATGCTTTAGCAGCGGTCGCTGTTGAAGTCGGCGGCCTCTGTCTCGCCACAGGCTTGGTATCCGGTTCTCCAGCCTTGCTTGGACCCGCCCGCGCCGTGCTGGCAGCCACGATCCGGCGCTTCTGCTGCGGCGCCGGTTCCGACACCTTCAAGACCCTCTCCAGCGCACCCGCAAGGCCGCTCTCATCCACCGAGACAGCCTTGGCCGCACCGCGGGCACGTGTCGTCCTGGCTGGGACCGCGGTCGTCGGCGCGGGCACCGCCTTGGTGGCCCTCGGTGCGGGCATGGCGTCCTGCTCTCCCTCTCTTTCGTCTAATGTAGTTGGAAAAGAAGTCATTCGCCTCCACCCGTATCAACAGCGCGTCTAGCTGAGGATGGTAGGGTGATAACACGTGGCATTTTTCGGGAGGATGGGTTTTGCCGCCCGTCTCTCTCTATGGGCATTTTCAGCGTAGCTCTTACGGGGCGAATTTCTGCGGGTGTCCCTGGAACGAAAACGGTAAATGGGGGAATTAAATAAGAAAATTCCGGCCATTCTGATTTCATCAGCACAATCCTAATATGCATTGTGTCCTTGCCAAATTGCCTTTCATCAGAGAATAAAGATCTATGCATGAGGCTGATGCATGGAATGATCTCTGTAGCAGAACCAATCGCCTACATAGCTACTGCCATACCCTGCCCTATCATTGCACCAAAATGGTTACAATAGCGCAAGTCTGACAAGACTGCAATAGGCTTGCCAGGTGGCAGCTGTGACATAGCCCCTGTGACCAGCTTGGCATGCCTATGATCATCTGATCAGCCTAGCATGCCCAACAAGCACTTGCGCATCTCTTGATGAAGTGCTTTAGCTTGCAACTAATCAATGTTCTACAGTACATCCGGCTTTGCCGGATGCTTGACCCGTAAGGGCTGCGATGGCTGCGCCGCTAGGCGCAAGGGGGGGTCTTGGGGGGGTGTCCCACCCCCCCATGTCTAACGGAACCAAAGAACAAGGAATTGCATTAGGTTTTCCAAATTGCCTGAGAACCAATAACTTGAATACCTGATTAGAAATTCAGAGCTAAAAAAGAATTGAAATAACGAGCTACGCCCTATCGCGCACTTTCCTGCACGATCTACCTAGTCAAGACTGTTACATCTGTGCATCTCTCATTTGCGTCGGGCAAGATGGTCAGCTAGGTGGCGAAAGACAGCGACGCGAGCTGACGGCAGATCATTCCCGTACGGTGCTTCTCGTGCGGCAAGGTCATCGGCAACTTGTGGGAGTCGTGGCTCGAGCTCTTGGCCAGCGGGGTGGACGAGGGGTCAGCTAGCGCCTGCAGATATCTGAGTCGGCTGACAGTCGCAGAGAGGCGCTTGACAAGCTCCAGTTGTACGTGCACAGTGGATCAAACGGGCTTAATGGTGCTTATACCCCAGGAAACGCTATTGCTGCCGCCGGATGGTCCTGACGCACGTCGACCTCATCGAGAAGCTGTTGATGTACAACCGTTGGTACCTGGTAAACTCAGTATCGCCACGGCTGACAAACAGCACACGAGCGAGACAGATAGCCTTTCGCGATCCATATACCCACGACCTGACGATACCTTTCTCGGCTGTACTACAGATGCAGATTGTGCATGATTCCTCTGGCGGCTGGACATGCTAGTATCGCCGGATGCCCCCTTCTCCGCCTGCGCACCAGACACCGCCCTGCCCTACAGCCCAGGTCTCGACGGCCACTGCCTCCCATCCTGCCAGCTCTTCTACGTTGTCCACTTCCCAATCCTCTCCATTTTTCTGCAACATCAATCTCGCAGGCAAGCCTGCCCCTGTGCCCGTGAACAGCTCCAGCGAGCCTGGGCCATTCGAAGGGCCAAAGGCGAGGCTATAGATCGGAGACTCGTTCCTCCGCAAGAGCCATGCTTGGTCCAGACTACCCAGACGTCGAATGGCGATGATGCCGCTCGTATGGCCTGTCGCTACCACTCCGCTGCGGCCATCGTAGGCCATGCAGACGAGATTGCCCACATCACTCAATGGCTCGATCTTTTTGGGCGGAGCGCCACTGAAAGGAAAGATGAATAGATGTCCATCTTGACCAGCTGCCAGAACGACCTTTTCCTCCTGCTCGAATCCGAGTTGTTGCAGTGCCTCAGAATCATTGATGAGGACAATCTCCTCTACCGCTCGGACGGGGTCGGTGTACCATTTGCGCACTTCCTTGCCTTGCCCTACATTCCACAAGCGGACCGTGCCGTCCTTCCCGCCTGAGAGCACCTCTTTGCCCACATCGACAATGGCGAGAGATGTGACGGCTCTAGTGTGTCCCCGTAATGTTCTCGGATTCGTGCCGTCTAGTCCCCATATCCGTACAGACAGGTCAGACGACGCTGTAAGGGCCACCTGCTATCAGTCCCGCGAGCTGGCAGCGACAGACGACTCGCCTGTCCAGACGGAAACCACTTGGCCGCTAAGACGTCTCCCACGTGCCCGTTGAGCTCGGTGACGGAGCCGTCGTGCGATACGATCGCCGCAAAGCCGTCTGATCCAGCGACGACTAGGTTTCCTGAATGTTCGTCGATGGAATTGATGTGTAAGGGAGGCTGACATGAGCAACTACATACACATGTATCAGAGCCGTACAGCTAGAGGTTTCCGTTCATCCGGCGGGTTGAAGGTACTTCTGGGGAACTTGACACTTCTACGGTCGATCTTCAGAGCAGGTACAGACACGGTGAAGCTGGTCTGCAAAGTCAGCTGAGCATCTCAGAAGCGGGTCACTGCACCTTTGACAGACGTTCAAGGTCTACACCATCGCGGGAGACCAGCGATGATCCCGCTCCTTCTCTCAAGGCGATCTTGGCTTTGCCATGTACAGAAGACTCGCCCGCCTTGTACTAGGGATCAGTCAAGATCCGACTCGGCCACCCAGGCATAGCTTACTCCCGACACCCAGATGTCTTCGGACGAAACCACGCCCTGCTCAACATCGTCAAAGACCGCCAGTGCGTCGTGCTACCAATTCAGCCTGCTGAGCCCAAAACCGGCGGCACCAACCTGGATGTCCACATAGGCAAGGCTGTGCACATCCGGACCGATGCTAGGCATGGCTTTGCCAGCTGAGCTCGAGAAGACCAGAGCTTCAATCGGAGATGACAGTAGATGTCAGACATTTGAGGTGGACGACCGGTCAGCGTCTTTACCCGGCCGGAGCTTGACCGAACGAAGGCTCAATCCTCAGTTGCAGGCCATCTTTCATGCGCATTTTCATCTTATACCGCATATATCAGCAGCAGAATCAGGCTTGCCCGTCTCAAGACAATGGGTCGGCGGCCCGCAGCACCCGTTGCCAATCCTCTCCTTTGTGATCAAGTCAGAGCAACGAGTCGATGAGTCGAGCAACAGTGTCGGAAGCGGTGTTCTTCTCGCATTCTGGTGTCCGGGCCGAGCGCCGACCTATGCTGTCTCTCCGCTCAGCGGTACAGTGCGCAGCAGCACGAAGACGCTTGGCTTCTGACCTCTTACTCAGCTCAGCTTACGCTGTTGGGTATATATAGAGAGCCGCTCGGCAGCGATCATCGCCCACCAAGCCTTAGAGCACCGTAAAAGCCTCAATCGACATGTCGCGCACTCCAGGCAGGTCGTCGGCGCGCAAGCAGGGCCGCTCATCCGCTCTCACTACCACCAGTGGCGCTGCCTCCTCCCTTTCGCCCGACCGGATGGTGATAGACGAGGCACGACGCAGCATGATAACGGGTCTTGTCGACAACATCGATTCGATAGTCGAGGTTGCAAGGGTCAAGGCGTACTACCACCTACAAGACGTGGATCAAGCAAGTCTCGAAGCAGCTATGACTGCATCCGACCTTCAACTCACTTATTCCGGAAGCGAAGATGCGACGGGTCAGTATGACCCTTCGGAGCTGACAAGAGCCTTCGAGAGACAAATACTGGTCCAGAGGGCTGAAGCCCTACACCAGCAAGGGACCGGGCTAAAGCCCCTATGGACTATAGTCTGTGACCAAAACTCCACCTTTGCCGATAGGCGAACCGCACTGGAAGGGATGCGAGAGCTGGTCGCAGCGATGTATTTCGCGGGCGATTTCCCTGATCCTACCCAGGAACTTATTGACAACCGCGAGGTGGATGGGATCCTGCCTTCCTTGCAGTGGGAGCTGTCGGATCTCGCTAAAGACAATAACATCGCTCTGGTGTACGGTACGAGGCGATAGCCGCCTAGTTCCCGGACCCTTCTGGCAGGTATGCATCCATCGACTCATTTTAGCCCAGCTCTTGGAGATGTAATTCCTGGTCTGTGGAATCATCCTCATATCCAGATGTCACACATCCTGCCCGTAAGCGCGTGGGGACCTGTTCCCGCTGGGTCATTCGACCGAGACTGTTACAAGACTTCGATGCTCGCCGATGGCTTTGAGGACTGTGACCCCAAGTCATCCATTTTCCGGTCTGCTTCGTTCAACATATCGCCTCCATCACCTGAGCCCCGTGCGAAACGTGGTGTCGAATCTCAGTCCCGCGACGGCGATTTGGTAGCTGTGCTCGACTCCTTTAAGGACACCAGTCGGGTCCCTACTGGTTCACAGCGTGTCACCCAGTGACCGTTGCGTAGATGACGATCTAGATATCCCATTTCCTCAGCCTCTAATCGCATTTGACTACTCATCAACGACATCAGAACATCTTCACCAGTCAGCCAAGACCGCCATGAACCATTCATTCAATGGACCGTGGGACGGGACGGTCGGGACACTGACTTACACCGGCTTGATCATCGATGCAGCTACGCAGGATCGCATAGACTCGGCTGTAGACGACCTGACATCAGCGGCTAAAGACACGCGCAAAAATTGGCTGCCCGACGGCATTGACGCAGGGGTCCAATGTGCAATTGAAATGGACGAGACGACAAAGGCTCAGATCGGACATCAGGTAGCGTGCATGACCAGGCGAGTAGATCGCATATCCCGAAGCTGGGCCGAGGCCAAGGACCCAAATTCTTATGTCCACGGAGCAAGAATCGCCCTGTCCGTGATGAGCCATGAGATGGGGGAACTGAGCCGGGAAGGGGGCGCGGGCGACCCGCAGGCCGCCATTTACCTGTACCTCTCGAAATCTAACACCAACGACTATTTCAAGTCCTTGCATTTCCACTCCTGCATGGTTCGACGCGGGTGGGGGTCCACGTTGACGATCTTGAAGGAGACATTGGACGAGGTGAATACCGCGAATTGGAGCAGAGACGAGGTTGTCTTGAGCCAATTGTACGCCGTTGCATCCACAGCACTAGGCAGATGCTAGCCCCTCGCCTAGCAGACAACAACGATGTGGAGTCCAGGCTCATGCCCGGCAATAGCGAATCCCTGCTCAAGAGATGTGTCATCTAGCTACGGCCTCGCGCGTCGGTCCTTAGGCATGCAGCGCTTAATGGCATCTGTCGTTCATCTGAGCACACAGGACTCGGGTGCTATTGAAATTCGACGCAAAACACCCCCATCTGTCTGTGTATGAGTAAATGCCTTTTCGCGATCTGTGGACTGGGCTCGGCTCACACTGCTCGCGGTCACGCAGGTGGGCAACGGCGAGCGCCTGGCACCATATTTTTCAACTCCTTTGGCGACACGAGCAGGGAGGGGTACGGCATTTTCACAGCATGTGAACACTTCTCATAGGAAGCTGCCGTGCGCTCTTCTTCCCCCAAGCGGCCACGCTCTATCAATGAAACGGGCAGCCCGTGCCCGCCTGTCCGATCTCCATTCGTCTCTCCATAGACGACACTAGACCATGGATACCTCAAGCAGCGCCCCGTCGGGTCGTACAGTCGGACCGCCGGTGTACACTGGCTTAAAGATCGATGATGCCACCAAGGATTACGTATCCAACGCCATAGGCAGAATGGTAGCAGAGTCAAAGGCTACATCCGCCAGGTGGCCACAGACAGCGCCGTCGGCTCGGTACACTCAAAAGCACATGACCGACATTGATCAGACGAAGGAAGAACTGTACCTACAACTGGCGCGCATGCGCTCGCGCGTACACCGCATCACCAAGAGATGGTCCGTGGTCACGGACCCTGCGACTGTTACCAGCACCGCACGGACCGCCCTGGCCGTGATGAGCCAAGAAGTGGAGAACTTGCGGGAAAAAGAGGGTGTGAGCGACCCCCCGGCCGCCATTGAGCTGTACCGCTTGACTGCCAACACCCAAGCTTACCTTCGGGCCAGCTTGGATCGGAAGGAGTGGGAGTCCAGGTTGAAGAGCTTGCAGGACACTTTGGACGGGGTGAACGACGACAACTCAATCAGGAACATGTTGGCCAGGGTGCAGTCGTACGCTGCTGCATCAACAGCACACAATAGATGCTTGTCCCTCCGACTAGCTGATCCGAGCGACGCCTAGCATCGCATACGGCACCAACGCCCCTCTAGTGACCTTCACGCATGTGCTGTACATCCTCGTCTTCTACGTATGCAGATTGGCGGTTCGTCCCCCAGTCGCCTGGCATGGCGTATCGCGATTCAGCGGCTCTGACGGGTGCAACGAGGTGTGAAGTGTCAGTCCGTGCGAAACGAGCTCCTTTGTCCCGGCCGTTGCACGGGGCGTCCGACATGTCAGGGTTGTGCGATCACATGTCGGAGCGAGACCGTGGGACGCCACAACATGTGTGTCAAGCTGCGCTCGCACCAAGTGGGCCTCCCCGCTGTCCCAACTCCCATTGCTGACAGTCGTCTCTATCTGATCATCACGCAAAAGGCAGGACCCAACCTCTCAAAAAAAAAAACAAGGCAGAAAATGAGCAGCTCATCCACCGCAGTCTCTCGGCGGTCCGTCGGTCCGCGGTCCCATTTAGGGCTGAAAATCGACAACACCACCCGCGGTGTGATCCAGTCATGGGTCGCAAACCTCACAGCCCAAATCGGAGCCTTGCGCGTTACTTGGGCCTACAATCTGGAAGAGTTCGAGAGTGGAGATATAGACAGTCAGTATGGGACGGCTGAGGTCGCGTACATATCGGCCAAGTGCCAGATAGCTACGGAGATCGCACGGATGGTCGAGCGGGTTATGACCATTACCAACACGTGGCGCGTGGCTTCGGATGCCCGGACGCCTTTGGGCGAGGCTCGGACCGCGCTGTACGAAATGACCCGGCAAGTGGAATGTCTGTGGCAAGACGGCGGCATCGCCCATCCGCCAACGGCCATCTGGCTCTTCGAGTCCGAGCCGCAGGATCCGCAGAATTGGACTGACTACTGTCGGATGCTGACCGAGCAGGATGACTCTGTCAGTACCCTGCAAACATTTCAGAGCACGTTAAGAGAATTGAATGAGGCGAATAGCATCGCGAGCAGGCACAACAGGGAATGAGCAGCTTGATGTTGCGCTCGCGGGGAGACCTGTGCGGTGGGGTGCACCCGCCTGTGCTTGCGAGTCAGGCATGTTGGGAGAAAGTACAGTGTGTACAGTACAGTACCCTCAAGCATGAAGACTATTGCCACTTGTGCCTTCTCCAGTACTCGTGCTCTGCCGAGTTCGGCGGACACAGCGAAGCCAGAAAGCCAAAGACCAGCTGAAACGTTACAAAGGCATTTCATTCTGCCTGCCTGAATGACGTGTCCAACCCAGCTCAAATATCGCCGACAAGGCCTTACTTCAAGCGCCAAGTCCGAATGAACACTGTCCGATAGGTGCTGAAAAATCAGCGTTCGCGTTTCAGATCGGCGGCTGGACACAATCTTCGCCCTTCTTGCCGACACTTCAACGCCTGACAAGTTGTATTTCCATAGACCATGGCAAACCAAATAGACGACACGAGCAGCGCGCACGGAACCCGCCTGTCGGTCCCCGACGAAGGAACTTGCTTAGTCGCGGAGGAGGAGCTCCGCGAAGGAGTAGCAAGAATACTGGACAAACTGAAAAGCTATGTAGACAGCAATTTCAGCAAGCATCGTCCAATCCTGCACCAAACAAAGAGGACTAGGACCAAGGCCCATCAACACAGCAGTCCTGCGACATTGCCATCTCTCTCGTCGAGGACTGGAAGCGGGTAGTTGACCCCGCCACCGCTCCTGAAGAAGCGAGAGATTTGACCTTAAGATGACGATGGACGTGCAGGCGTTATCCCACTGCTCTCTGTTTACCGAGCCGCCTGAGGCCAGTCAGACATTTGCTGAATGTTTCAAGTACCTGCAGGGGGTGCTGAATGACATACACATGGCCGCCACGTATCACGAGCAGACTGCCGCGACGCGAAGGCTGAAAGAAACGCCACAGGCCGGTGATCCACCTGACGCACGGAGCTCCCCGACCACTCTGTCGTCCAAACACTAGCTATATGTTAATCCAGATGCATATGCATCATACCCGTGTATGAACGTATACTGCCGCGACGCACTCGTTGAAATTCAGTGCACACACCAGTAACCGACCTTACGCACGGAGCTCACCGACCACACCGTCCTCCAACCACTAGCATTATGGCACTCCATATGCATATGCATCATGCCCATGTACGTATATATGCACGCTACATAACAACACACCCTTCATCCGCCACAGGCTTGCTGACGAATCCCATCTCTGCAAATGTCTGCGGCCCATTCTGCCTCTCCAGCTCCCTCATTCGCTCCCTCCGCATCTCCCTATCTTCAGGCACATTCACAGCTGCCCTATTCTCCCTCAAGGGTCCCGCATCCCGCCTGCTCGGCAAACTCATCGCGGCCATCTGTCCCAGGCCCGCCGTCGGCGCCGACATGGGCCTGGGACTCATCATGACTGGCGAGCGGCCCAAGTTTGGCGACATCATCGGGACCGGCGCAGCACCAGGAGGGGCGGTCTGCCTCATTGGCAGATGTGGCCGGTACTGCGTATATGACTGACCCTGCCCCAGACGTGGAGAGGGATAGCCCGTAGGAGTCGTCATGAACTCGCCTGGTCGAGGCGCGGGCGAGAAGACCGGATTGCCCTCTGGGCCTGAAGACGACTGGCTAGCTCGCGCCGCTTGCTGCGCCGCGTTGTCCGCTTGAGCTCGTAGGTACTCCTCTTGTCTGCGCCTGAGCGCCACTTGATCTGCTGGGCGATGGATCGAAGTCCGATCGGACCGGATCTTGGCTGCGGTACGCTTGCGCACGAGGGTTCCCTGCAGATTGGCTTGATGCTGGGCCATCGACATGGGCGCCGGCGAGGGGTTGTCCAGGGCCGCAAGGCGGGAGATGGCATCGGCATTGTCCAACTTGGCCGCCTGGCAGTCAGCGATATCCTAAGCGACTATACGAGTCAAGGACTGACCTTCTGATACCACTTGATCGCAGCGTCCATATCCTTGCGGCCGCCAATTCCCAATCTACCAGATCAGCAGGAGCCTCACGATATGCTTTGGGGCGCACTCGTAGTAGTAACCCATGGCGAAACAGCCATTCGGATGCGCCTTCCTCGCCGCCTTCTCTGCAAATGTCCTCGCCAGCTCCTCGTTCTTCGCAAAATGGCCCTCGGCACCACACAAGAACCACTTGCTTAGCGCCATGTCCGCCTCGACCTCGCGGCCCTGGCTCGCGAGGGAATACCACTGCACGCTCATGAGCGGGTCGTAGGCGCACGCCAGCGCCGCGTGCTCGTGAATGTAACCCATCTTGTACTGCGCCGGCGCGTGGCCCAGGTACGCCGCCCGCTCGATGGCCTCTTTGGCACGCTGGTGTTGCCTGGTGAGCGCGTCGCACGTCGGGACGGGAGGCAAGAGCAGGTTTTCAGGAATGGGGACGGGAGCTTCGATCTCATTGGCAAGCAGCATGCCCCATACGTATGCCATGTGCGGCGCGTCGATCGTCGCGAGGTCAGCGGCGGTTTGTAGGAGAGGAATGGCGAGCTCGGGATCTGGGGCCATGTCCAGTTGACCTAGAAGGTAGGCCATTCCGAGTCGCTATGATCAGCTTCCTGTTCCCCGAAGGGTCACGGTCGACTCACATATGTGCACTCGCCATCCGCCTTGGCCTTGCCGCGCCAGAAGCAGTCCTTTGCGCGCTGCACGTCGCCCACACTCTCGTAGTCCCTGCCGAGGCGAAACCACCCCCGCACCTCCCCGCCACGCGCGGCCGCCTCGAATCTCTTAAAAGCCAGCTTGGGGTCTTTCGGAACGCCTTCCTGGTACGATCCACTGGACAGGAGGGTGGCTTCGAGATAGGCGGCCTTGCTCACCAGCGCCTGGTCGCGGTGCGTGGCGAACGATTCGATGACAGGTACAGCCTCTTGGAGAAGCGACTTGAGTGCGGCGGGGATAGGCCGCGACGACCCCCGCCCCGCTGACACCGGGTCGCTAGGCTTGAGGCGTTCCAGTATACGCAGAACGTCTTGGGCCCACGCGAGCCTGTCGAGGTCGGGACACGTCTCGAGTGTCGGGGCGGAGAGCAGGAGGGCGTCGATCGTCGGGAACGGGTAGGTGAGGGGTGGAGCCGTGGCGGCGGTGGAGACGGAGGAGACAGAGGACGTGGAGGGGAATGACCGAAGTGGGGCGTGAGCCGAGCCGGCGACCATGGCGGCGAGTGGCGGCTGTGCGGCCGCGGGATGGAAGGCGATGGGGACGGGGACGGGCGCAGGGGCGATTCCGAGTGGGTACAGAGGCTGGAGCGGGAAGGGGAGCGGGGCGGGCGACCGGGAGTGTTCGTGGGTAGTCGGGGAGGGGGCTACCTCTGCATCGTGCAGGCTGAGGACAGATGTCAGGCGGGGAAGAGTGGGACTGGCACGGTCATAGGGGTGGACCTGGGCGTCAGCAGCGGAGAGAGGTGATGATCGCCATTAGACAACGAGGGATGGACATAACAACACGTCAAGCAGTGATGACGAGATGTCTCAGCAGAGGTTAGTGGCGGCATCACTCACTTGGTCGGCGGTGGCAGGTGCGGCCACAGGGGAAGGGCGGACAGTGCTGGACCCCTCGCTATGCCTTGAACGGTGTAAGCGCATGAGATCTTCTTCGCTACAGGCAAAAGTGGACAGGGAGTCTGGGAGGGAATCTTGGTAGCTCGGTGGCGGGTTGGGGCGGACGGTCAAGCTGGAAGACGTGGAGGACGTGCTGGTGTCGTGTTGGTTAGAAGGGGATGAGTAAAAGTGAGGAGTGAGATCCCATGCGAGAGGCGTGGGATAAGACATTGCTGCGGGGGCTGCTCTAGCTCGGCTACAGCTAGCTACATGAGGTGTTGTTGTCAAGGTGATGCTGATGGTCGGAAGGGGGTTATATATGGGTGGCGACGCGTCGGTCGTCGGTGAGTGGCGATGCCTGAGTCAGACTGGAAGCCGCCGGCCGGGGAGTGTCGGAAGGCGTCGCGTCTGAAAGGAGAGAGGTGGGGTGTCGTGCATGCATACATGCATACAATGTCGGTGGTGGTCGCTGGCAAAAGAAAAGGGAGATAGTCCGGACGCCCTCGAAAGGACTTCCAGACCGAGCCAAAGATGGTGCGAGTGAACCCGCCGAAGCAAGCACAAGACAAGGCCCTCCCCTGATAAATGGACATATGGGTCGCCGTGCAATGGGCGAGGGCCAAACCTGATGGGCCCCAGGCTGAGGGGGGCAAAACCATCCAAGCAAGGTAAGTATTTCAATCTTCGCACCCTAGTTTTATATATTCGGCTGTCTTGGAAGCCATTTTCCGTGATTCTGCGCCAGATATGAGTAGAGGGATGACTAAACGAGGGTCGAGTGACGAGGAGATGGCTTCTGGTGACAATCACAGCGACACCCCTTGGAGATCCGACGAACAACATGAGCAGAAGACACAAAAATAACGGATCACGCTCGGGATTGAAGTTGAAATCCACCGGCCGCCAAAAAGATTTCGCATCTCACTCGACATTGCCAGCATGAGCAGCACAGAAGGCGGCAAGAAGCGCAAGCGCGGCGCTGAGGACGGTGTAGAGGGGGGAAGCAACGCCGTGGCGAGCTCGTCTCGACCCGCTCTGCCGCCCATTGTCGGACACGACGACGAGCCGGTATCAACCACCTCGCACACCACCTCCTCGGCCAAGCGGAAAGAGAGGAAGACTGGGAGTGTGGAGAAGACGGAGAAGAAGAAGAAGGCCCCAATCACACCTGGCATCGTGTACATCTCGCGCTTGCCACCAGGCATGACGCCCCAGAAGGTGCGGCACCTCATGGGTCGCTGGGGCGAGGTGGGCAAGGTGTACGCCCAGCCGAGGGGTGAGTCTGCGCCCCTCCATCCCGGTGGCCTCGCTCTGCCGTGGGGATGCAGAGGGCTGACGAGCAGGGAGCAGCACCGCCAAGGACAAGAACCACAAGCCCAAACACACCGCGGCCAACTACTCGGAAGCATGGGTCGAATTCCTCGACAAATCCGTGGCGAAGATGGCCGCGCGCCTGCTCAACGCCCAGGTGATAGGCGGCAAGCCGGGCGATAAGTGGCGCGAGGACATATGGACGATGAAGTATTTGAGCGGCTTCAGGTGGGAGATGCTGGGGGAGCAAGTTGGTGGGTGTCTTCCTTCTTCGACTTCCCGCCCCGAAAGCTGACGCATCAGCATACGAGCGCCAGGCGCACCAGTCGAGACTCCGCGCGGAAATTGCCAAATCCCGTACGGAGCAGTCCGAGTACCTGCGCAATGTCGAGCTTGCGCGAGTGCTCGACAAGCGCAAGGCCAGGAAGGGCGCCGCGGCCGCCGTGCCGGCCGATGCTGGAGAACCGAAGGGGAAGGAGGCCGAGGAGGGCAGGGAGAGGAAAAAGTACAAGCAGCGGCAGGTGGTGGACCAGGGCCATGGGCTCGAGGCAAAGGGCATGGACAGTGTCCTGGGGAGTGTGTTCGGATAGCCCTGTCGGCTTGCTTTTGACAGTGGAGAGGATGGGACGATGCATATACTGATGTCTACCTGCATACTCCTGCTATTCTCTACCCACCTCCACAGCCTACTTCTCCAACTTGGACAACGGCGCCCTGCTCTCCTTGAGCTTGAGCAGCTGCTCCAGCACCACATCGAGCTTGATTGTCTCCTCGCGGCCTTGCACCTCGTCATCCCGTTGGCGCACATTCACAGCCTGCCCCTCGAGCTCGTCCTGCCCAACCACTGCTCGTCAGCCTTCAGCCCTCAACGCAGACAGTTAACGCTCACCCATGATGAAGTTGTACTGCGCCACCTGGGCATTCCTGATCTTCTTCTTCAGGGTGTTGTCCGACAAGTCGGCCTCGGCAAACAGGCCCTTGTCCCAGAACGTCTGCGCAATCTGCGTGGCGTACTCCTTGAACGGCGCGGCGACCGGGATGACCACGACCTGTCGAGGGGAGAGCCAGAACGGCCACTTGCCGCCAAAGTGTTCGGTGGCAATGGCGATGAAACGCTCCATCGATCCGAGGATCGCTCGGTGGATCATGACTGGTCGTGCGTGCTGGGATGCGGACGCCTCGGCACCGGTCTGACCGGCACCCTCGGCCGTTCGATATGTCAGGTCGAAGCGCTCGGGCAGGTTAAAGTCGAGCTATTGATCAGCTTTATACACGACGAAGTACGAAGCTGACCTGGATGGTCCCACATTGCCAGTCTCGCTTCAACGCGTCGACCAGCCGGAAGTCGAGCTTTGGCCCGTAAAACGCGGCGTCCTCGTGGTTGTAGCCCCACTTGCCCGGCACCCGCTCCTCCAACACTTCTGCCAATGTCTTCTCCGCCTTCTCCCACACCTTCAAGTCGCCCATCCACTTGGCCGGATTTCTTGTCGACAAGCCGACTTTGAACTGGAAACCGAACGGTTTGTAGACCGCCTCGAGGAAGTCGAACGCGTTCATCATCTCCTGGCCGACCTGGTCCTGTGTACAGAAGATGTGCGCTATTGATCAGCCTCAGGGCAATTGAAGCTCGACTGCGACTGACCATCGTCCTGCACGAATCTCCGCACTCGTGTGAGACCCGAGAGAGCCCCAGAGGCCTCGTTCCGGTGCAATACACCAAACTCCGCCAGTCGCAAAGGCAGCTCTTTGTAACTGCGCTCTCGCGAGCCAAAGATGACAGCGTGCCCGGGACAGTTCATGGGCTTCATCGCAAACGTGTCCTCATCCACTTTGAGCTTGAACATGTCTTCCGAGTAGTTCTGCCAGTGACCCGAGGTCTGCCACAATTTCGAGTTGTAGATATTGGGCGAGCCGACCTCAGAGAAACCACGTTTGTGATATTCACCCTACCTCGTCAGCTTGACTCGCCGCGCGAACTATGCAGCTGACCTTGATGAACGTCATGAGGGTGTTGTAGATCCTCATACCCATTGGCAGGAAGAAGGCGCTCCCAGGAGACAGATCATTGAACAGGAAGAGCTCCTGCTCTTTGCCGATCTTGCGGTGATCCCGCTTGGCTGCCTCCTCCAGCATCTTCTTGTACTCGGTCATCTGCTTCGAGTCGGGGAATGACATTCCGTATACACGTTGGAAGGAGTCGTTCTTGGCGTCGCCGAGGAAGTAGGAGGAAGAGTTCTGCTACATCAGCTTCAGGCGACGAAATCGGCATAGCTGACCTTTGTCACCGCAAACGACTTGATGCGTCCTGTGTGGGGTACGTGCGGGCCGAGACAGAGATCGATGAGGGGTCCACAGCGATAGACCGTCGTTTTTGTCCCGTCCGGGACTTTGTCGTTGATGTAATACTGCTTGTACTTGTTGTACTGCCGGTGAGCGAGAAGCCAGGACCGTCAACGGGCAGACATACCTTGAACATCTCCAGCAAGACCTCTTTCGGCAGTTCTAGCCTCTCAAATGGCTGCTTCTCCTTGACCGTCTTCTTTGCCACTTCCTCAATCTTCGGGTAGTCGTCCATGCTGATTGTCCTTTGGTCCGCAAGCGACATATCGTAGAAGAAACCTCCCTCCTCCAATGGCGGGCCATAGCCGAGACAGCACCCCTCGTACCGTCGCTCACAAGCTTCGCCGAGAACGTGAGCAGACGAGTGCCAGAACACCTGCCGTGCCTCGTAGTTGTTATCGGGCGAGTCAAAGTCGAGCAGTGCCAACGAGCACGAAGCCTCCAGCGGTCTTGTCAGATCCCACAGCTCCTGGTTGTTGACTTTTGCAATGATGATGCGGTCGGCGAGGGAGGAGGAGATGCCCTTGGCAATGTCGAGAGGTGTCGTCTCCCATGACTTGCCCTCGATCTGCTTGCCATCTGGCAGGGTGATGGTGATAGCTTCACGAGGTTGTTCTGCCTATCAGTTGCAGCTCACACCACCAACGATTAGCTGGCCTGCCACCCATTTTGTGTACTTCTCCTTCCATTCGTCGTAAATATTGATGCGCTCCTCGAAGAAGCCCGGCGGTGGGTTCAACTCCAACGGGCCAGCATCACCATCACCGCCCTTCTCCTTCTTCGACTTGCCCGCTTTCCCCTTGCCTCCCTCCGGGGCAGCACCGTTGGGCTGGGGCTTTGTGGCGCTCTGGCCCGGTGTGACTGGCTCCAGGCCCTCAGCGGCTTTTGGCGGCTGCGATGTAGATGTGATGGGGTGAGGGGCGGTAGACATGGTGGATGGACAGCTCGACGAGCACAGTCGGATGGGAGTCGCTAATCGAGCTTGGGCAACGCGGCAAGCGGGGTTCGCTGTTCGTGCGAGGGTTCTGTGTGATTGATATACCTGCCTGACGATGGGGCGAGTCAGCATGAACGTGCTGGCGCGGTATAAAAGCAGAGTTCGATATCCCCTTTGTTGCAAGTTGGTCGTCGACTCGGTTCAGCACGGACACGGTTCAGCCCAAATTATGTGGCGCCTATCTACCAGAACATCGAGCCCGTTGTTGCGCGCCTAGCTTTGTAACTAGTACTCGTATTCACTTTGAGCATCTATGCGTTCTTTCGGTTGACATTCTGCTGTTGCGCGACTGCAAGAGGACGCAGCAAGGGAGATGTCCGCCACAAATGGAGCAGAAGAGCAGGCTCCAGGCCGAGTGATCGTTATTGTTGGTCAGGGGTGAGCTGGCAGTCTAAAGTCTGGAATACAGCTCACCAAACAGGGGTGTCCAAACCGACCTCGACCTCGACACGCTCGGCGACGACGAAGTAGCAGATGTCATCCCGGATCTGCTGGCGGATTACTCGGCAGAATGCAGAGACTGGACGCTGGTCGCAGGAGAGCATTGGCGGAAGTCGCGATGGGGCAGAGCACAGGACCTTCTGCGAAAGGGTCTGCAATGTGAGCATGCCCACACGCTGAGCGGCACGTCGAGCTGAAGCGTCAGTCTTTGGCGGCGGGTCGGGGCGCGCTCGCGATCACATGGCTCTGGCAAACCTGCATGCTATGCTTGCGCACCTCCATTTGGCTTTGGCCAGGACTGCGCCCAAAGTCTCTTTGCCTCATGCTAGTGCGTCCCAAGAGCATCCCAGACGAGCAGACACTGACTGGGCAGAATACGACAAGCTGCCCGCTGGCATGAAGACGAAAGAGGACCACTATACAGAAGCAGCTGCCAACCTCAATGGGGCAGATCAAGCGCTTTTAGGTGCAGGAGCCGGTCCAGATGACGAGCCCGTCGCCGTGGCTATGGGCAAAAGTGGGCTGGACATCATGTGGATAGAACAGCAGCTGACGGCAGTCATCCTCTACCTTGCCCGAGGTCAGCCTCAAACCGCACAGCCCCTCGTGGAGCGTCTCCTTAGGCGGCAGCCGAACAACATCATGGCTCTCACCGCCCAAGCTCGGTTGCAGTTCGCTCGAAGAGCACACGAGCAGGCCCTGCAGACGTATCAGAAGATGCTGTCCATCAACTCCGAGATGAACCCGGACCCACGAATCGGTATAGGGCTCTGCCTTTGGGCTTTGGGAGACAGAGCCAAGGCCAAAGCCGCATGGGATCGCGCCCTGCAGCGGGTGCGTCTTGGTCACTCGACGAACTGCACTGACAGTCAGGACCCCTCGTCTTGGACTTGCATGCTACTACTGGGATTTGCGATACTCAATACCTCTCGAGAACCCGCGACCTCCGACGAAGATCGCGCTCAGCTGCAAGCCGAAGGGGTGGCTTACGTGCAAGCCGGCTTCAAGCTCAACAACAAGAATGCAGCAGCGGCATTGGCTCTCGCTGGGGTCTCTGGCGCGAATGGTCAGACAGCGGTAGCATCGAAATTGGCGGAGCGAGCCATACAGTATGCAGACAACAAACGGCATATCGTGGCGGCGAACACGGAGAGGGGGCGGTTAGGCTTCATCATGAAAGACCTCGTGGATGCGACACCATTCTTGACTGCGGCCAGGCAGGCCGAAGCTGGGGCAGCCAATATCCTGGCCGATCTGACGGCAGCACAGATGGCCATCCAAGCCGGTCAGCACTCACCGAGTTGCTCAGCTCCATGGCTGACTTTCAGGCAATCTACGAGAGGCACTCAACTTTATGGATGGCCTCACACCTCGCATAGTCGGCAAAGGACCGATGGAATACGTGGTCATGCACGCTTCGCTTCTCGCCTACCCTCATCCCGGTATGTCGTCTTCGGAGCTTGCTGCCAACCGAGCAAAGGCCCGAAACATGCTTTCAGAGCTGCACGGAGTCGTCGAATCGGCTGTCACGGATGAGGATATCGTCAAGGTGAAGCACATCGCGGACGACCCGGACATCTTTCTTGACTTGGCCAAGATGTGGCAGAAGGAGAGTCTGGAGAAGACAATCAGCGCATATCAGACGGCCGTCACCGCGCAATCAGACAAGGCTGGCGCGAACCTCGATGATGCCGCCAATGGCGACGCTCCTCCTGATCAACGAGCGATTCGCATGTCGAGCAACCTTGGTACTTTGTTCCAGCTGCAGGGCAGCGTCGATACGGCAGAGCGGATGTACCAGGAGGCATTGCAGAAGCTCGGCGCCGACACCAGCAAAGATGCTGAGGCCACGCGAACGATCATGGCTTTCAACCTTGGGAGAGCATACGAGGACGGTGGCGAGGTCGTGAAAGCATCTCAGTGGTATCGGGATGTGCTGCGGCAACACCCAGAACATATGGAATCGAAGATCCGCCTGGCCGCGCTTGCAGCGGCTGCTGGCAGAAACGTGGACGCGCACAACCTGCTGAAAGAGTGCCTGAAGGCCGACGAGAACAATCTCGCCCTTAGATCGACTTATACCCACTTCCTCATCTCCATCGGCTCGTACAAGGAGGCACTGGCATTCACCTCTCAGACACTCAAGATTGAAAGGGCCGACGTCTTCACCTATTGCGCATTGGGCTGGCTACACTTCACCCTCGGCCGTGAAGCCAAGTCTCCGCAGGAAGTGGCTGAGAGGACAAAGCAGTACTTGCGATCTGCCGAGGCGTACGAACGGGCTCTCACGATCGATCCGTCGTGTGCCACGGCCGCACAGGGTCTGGCGATTGCACTCGCGGAAGACACCTTGGCTCTCAAGCCTCAGGGCGCTGCGGTCATCGACGATCCCAAGAACCGCATGCGGCTCGCTGGACAAGCACTGGGCATTTTCAGTCGCATTGCTGATTCTCTGGCGGATGGCTCGGTCAACGTCAACATCGGTCACTGCTATTTTGCACGAGGCGAAGAAGAGAAGGCAATTCAATCGTACGAAGCCGCCGACAATGTCTACCAAGGGCGAAACGTCCCGAATCTACTGTACCTCGCACGAGCATGGTACGCGTATGCCAACCGCGAAAGCAACTTCACCGCCATGAGCCGCGCTCTATCGTACTGCCAAAAGGCGATGCACCTGCAGCCGTCAGACCGGGCGGTCCTGTACAACATCGCGATGATCCAGCAGAAGTCTGCTGAACTGCTATTCGCGCTCGACCCGTCCAAGCGGACGCTCGCAGAGCTGCAGACGGCACTACAACAAGCTCAACAGGCCGCAGCGACGTTCCGGACGCTCGCAAGCGATACGGCGCACCAACAGCCATACGACCCCGACTTGGCGGACCAGCGGGCGCGGTACGGCGACACCTTACTCCGACGTGCGCCAGAACAGCTGTCCAAGCAGGAGGCGTACGAGGCCGAGGAGCAGGCGCGGGTCGAGCAAGCGCGTAAAGTCCGGGCGGAGGAACAGGCGCGTATCGCCGCCGCGGAGGAACAGCGGCGCAAAGAGATCGAGGCTAAGGCTGCCGAGTTGGCGGAGCAACGGCGCCGCGCGCGCGAAGAGGCCTTGGCGTGGCAAGAGGAGCTGAATGCGCGGATAGCAGAGGAAGAAGCGCGCAAGGCTTCCAGTCTCGAGAAGCGGAAACGCAAGAAGGAGCCTGGGGTCAGTGATGACGAGGGTGTGGCCACGCCTCGCGAGCGCAAGCCGCGCAAGGGCAAGAAGGGGCGGAAGGTGCGCAGCAAGAGCGAGATCCTCTCGGATGAAGAGCCAGAGTATCAGGAGGGCATGGAGAATGAGCTGGTCCCCGCTGGCGATGCGGACGATGATGATGTCGATGTCGATGGAGAGGGAGTCAAGCAGGAGGTGGACGAGGAGAGTGTGCGCAAGGAGAAGGCCCGCGGGGCGTTGGCGGCTCTGCGTGCCAAGGCCAAGAAGAAGAGAGGGGAGGATCCGGATGATGAGCCGGACGAGCCGCGCAGAGGGGGCAAGCAGTTGTGAGTCTTCCTTTGATAGCGTGTACTGGAATCCAGCTGAGAAGCAGTAAAAGCAAGGCGTTCATCGAGGACTCGGACGAGGATGAAGATGAGGCAGAGGCAGAGGTGGCCAAGGAAGAGCCAGAGCCAGCGACAGCAAAGGAGGAAGAGCACGACGATGGGGACGTGGACATGGCGCCCGAGACACATGCGCCAGCGCCGCGGGACGACGACGATGATGATGACGAGTAGCCTCACGATGCATCTTGTCGGCAAAGTATAAAAGCTGCCCCGAGCGTTCTCGCCCATTCTCTATGTGTTTGGCGTTTGGCGGATTCGACGTATGACGTATGGCACAAGGCTGCATCGACGGACTGCACTTCCCCTCTTCCCCTCTTTCCCCCTTGCAAAAACTAGTTGCGGTTGTCGTTGCCGAGATCCCTGCAGGCCTCCTTGACGCGCTCGACGAGCGTCTTCTCGCCCTCGCGGACCCACACGCGCGGGTCGTAGTACTTCTTGTTGGGCTTGTCTGCGCCCTCGGGGTTGCCGACCTGCGACATGATGTAGTCCTTCTTGTTGAGGACAAAGTCGCGGACGCCGGTGAGGTACGCCCACTGGGTGTCGGTGTCGACGTTCATCTTGACCACGCCGTTCGTGACGGCCGTCGCGATCTCCTCTTTGGTCGAGCCGGACCCGCCGTGGAAGACGAGGAACCTGCCGTCAGCACCGCACTGCCTTGGCTATGCGACGGCTCGACAGGATGTCACGCCACTCTGTCACCTCCTCTCCCACGCCCACGGCCGCGGGCGCCGACCCAAAAGGGGTCCAGCGCCGAACGAACGCCTTTCGTCACGGGGGCGAAAGCATCAAAGGGACGGAAAAGCAGGTTCTAAAAATGGCGTTGGGTTTCGTATACGCTGACCGAATCGCCGCGGATCATCACTGAAAGACGGCCGGGCACTGTCATATGGGTAGCGGTGGGTAGAAAGTGGAAACGGGCAGGGCGAAAGGGATGGAGACGTCACCGACTTGAGAGACACTCACAGAGGCTTGGAGCCGTCTTTGCTGATCTGCTTGGCGGTGTACTCCTGGTGCTTGCCGAGGAGCTCCGGCCTGAGACGGACGTTTCCGGGCTTGTAGACACCGTGCACGTTGCCGAAACCAGCGGCGATGGAGAAGTTGGGGGAGATCTTGGAGAGGGCCGAGTAGACATCCCAGATGTCCTCGGGCTGGGTGTAGAGCGAGTTGTTGTCGACGCCAGTGTTGTCCACACCGTCCTCCTCACCGCCAGTGATACCAATCTCCATCTCGAGCCATTCTACGCCTCAGCAATGTTAAAGATGGTTTAGGGTGGACTGACGGTTCATCTTGGCCATGCGGGCAAAGTAGTGCTCGCACTCTTTGATGTTGTCCTCCTTGCTCTCCTCGGAAAGGTCGAGCATGTGCGAGCTGCCTTAAGCGCAGTTACAGCCACGGGTCGGGAACATACGAGAAGAGAGGCTCTCCGTGCTCCTTGAAGTACGCCTCGTCTGCCTCGAGCATGCCGTCAAACCAAGGAAGGAGCTTCTTGGCACAGTGGTCCGAGTGAAGCACGACGGGGCTGTGCGTGAGCTCGGATCTAACGGAGGTCCGCAAGCTCACATGCCGTACGACTTGGCGACGCTGCGGATGAAGTGGCCAGCGGCGACGGCACCAGCAATAGAGGCCTCCTGCTTGCCATTGGCAAGGCCCTTGCCCGCAAAGAAGGCAGCTCCGCCCTGGGAGACCTGGAGGATGATGGGCGAGTTGATGTCGCGGGCAGCCTCGAGACACGAGTTGACGACGGACGAGGAGGTGACGTTCTGTCATGAGCTTGACTCTGGGTCAGGGGTGAAGCAGGACGTACGATAGCCTGTGTGGTCGAAGCAAAGGGGGAAAAGTGTCAGTACGTTGCCGCTGCAGGGGTAACGGCGCTGCTCACGGGGATGGCGAACTACGGTGTCAGCTAGACAAGGCTGCGGACATAGCTGACTCGCCTTGTTCTCCTTGGCGTACTCGAAGAGCTTGCGGACATCGTCACCAGTGATGACGCCCGCCTGTTGTCAGTTCGTCGGGTCGAGGTGGGAAATTGGTCGAAGGGGTGACTTACGGGGACGATGGAAAGAGCTCCTTTCGACATGATGCTGCATTGTGAGTCTTTGTCACTGGTATGGGGTGTCTGCAGTCGCTCACCTGCTGTTGATGTTGTTGTGAGATGTACAGGAGAGAGAGAAAGAGAAAGGGGAATGGGCGGCTTCTGGTGTAGGGAAAGTCAAATTCAGGGTCTAATCAGGTTGAGGTCATAGTTTCGCCTACTCCGACGGAATCAAATCTCACTGGTAAATAGGAATTGCGGGGTGCCGTATTAGAAGAGGTGAACCATCGTTGCCGCGAATGAACAGCGGGGCAGTCCGAGAATGCGGGGTCTCATCCGACCAACACCGACAAACGATGCTCATGCATGTCCGTTCCCATTCCCGTTCATCCCGTCCACATCTTCCTCCGCAGGCTCTTCTGCCGTCATCTTCCCTAGCAGCTTCCACGCCTTGGCATAGGTCGCTGCGGATCAGTCCTAATTCCGGACCACATCAACATGGAGAGACCCACGCTTGTAGATCCGAATGATCCCCTCGTCGTCGCTCGTCGTCAGGGTCGTACCCGTCGCATTCCACTGAAATGCATCAGCCTCACCTCGTCCTGCTGTCCAGTGCACAGTAGACTCACATCCACCATGCCCACCCTCGCACCGCCCTTGCCAAACTCGCCGACGCACTCGGCCTTCCAGCCGTCTCGCCTGATAGGCTCGCCCTCGCTCTCGGGAGGCTCAACGCGCCATATCCGGACAGTCCCGTCCCTTGCACCCGTCGCGATGAGGTGGTACGACCGGCCACAGCTGGGCGCCCAGGCGAGGCTGGTCAATGGCGAGTGGGATGAAGGTGTGATGTGCAGGACAGAGGTAGGGTTCGGGTCAAGCATGATGATCTGCGTGTCAGCTTGCACACTTCACGAGGTAGCAGCTGACTTTGACGACAGGGCTTGTGCCCGCAAAGACGGCAATCAAGTTGCCCCACCACCGTTCGCGACACCAGCTGAGGCCCCAAGCTCCCAGTGCCAGGTCGGCCGTTGTAGTCTCGCCATGTGTGCTGTCGTCTGAGGATCCGGGCGCGGAGAGAGAAGGTATATACACGTCGTGCGAGAGAGACCAGTCGTTGAGTGCGGGATCGAGCGAGGAGTGTATGCGGAGGTGCGAGTCGGTGGCTATGGATGCCTGGTCGTTAGGCAATTGCTTATGCGCGCTTGTTCGTAGCCGCATGTGTGACGCACCACTCTCAAGCCGTAGCTCGGGCTGGGCGGCGAAAACTCGACGGCGCGCACGCTGCCCTTTGCACCCGTCAACACCCCCTTCTCAATCCACCTGCCGTCCTTGTTCTGCGCGGCCTGCGAGCTGCTGGGCTCTTCCCATATCCGTACCGTCCGGTCATGCGAGCACGACGCGAGCAGACTGCCGTGCAAGGGATGGGCAAAGCTTAGCTTGAGAGCAGGAGCATCGTGCGCCTGCCCCGTCAGCTGTGTGAGGACTTTGAGGCAGCTGGCGTACCTTCCATTCGGTCTCTGGGTCCCAGCTACCCTCTGGGATTTTTCTGAACAGCTTGATCTTCTGGTCCGCGGAACACGTTGCCACTGCCCTCAGCGGGTTACCCAACCTCAGTTCAAGACCTACATCGCTCGCCGTAAAAGTCATACACGATATCTGCTTGTCAGCTGAGTGCGCATCGTTGAAGTAATGTCTAGCTGACGCGTGATGAGATCCGCATGTCCCGGTGCGAGCAGATTGGTCTGTATCATCTCGCCCCTCTGTGATGCTATCTCATTGCTTGTTCTGAGTGTTGAAGGTGATTCCAGAGTGGTGGTGTAGGGTGGAGGTGGTTGAAGCCCAAGACCACCACACGGGTATAACGCCGCTATCTCCGCTATGAGCCAGAGTGCCACGCGCGCTGGAGTGGGCGTGGCATGACGACCACCATACTGTAGGTAGCATTGCACCCCTCATTCCTCACATCTGAAGAGATAGACAGTCCTAGACAAGTTGCCAGCAGTACCGCGGGACAGCAGACGCCATCTCGAAGAGCAAAAGTAGTCACCTTGCGATAGTCAGCCGCCAAGAGCAGCTCGGCCGCCCGGCATGAGCTCGGAACCGTTGATGCTGCCCCAGGGCTGGGAGGCCAGGTGGTCAGTGTCGATGCAGAGTCAATTGGACGGCCTCTAACATCGCAGGGACCCACAGTCCAACGCCTACGTCTATATCGGTGAGCTCTCGTAGACTCGGTGACAGTCGTTAGCTCATCTGCAGACCAAGCAACCGGCCGATCTCAATGGGACCTCCCAACCCAGCCCTCCTACCCCACCGCACACCCTGACCACTCCCACTCCCCACCCGCCCCAGCCGCAGCTCCAGCTCGCACGGGTCGGCGGCAGTACCCCACAGCGCAGATCCAGCAGATGTACGGCGGCGGAGGATACGACCAGTCACAGCCCCAACAGCAATTGCAGCAGCCGGCATACCACGATCCAGCCGCAGCGCAACAAGGGGCCGCCCCGCAATTCTTCACGCCCGGCATGCCGACGCAACCCCAGACGCAGCAGCCGCAAGCGCAGGGGCAGGTGCCCGTCGCCTCCCAGGCGTACGGGCAGTACAGCGGCGGTGCGGCCGGGTACGGCGGCGCGCCCCAGGCGTACGACGGCGGGGTGAGCCAAGCGACGAGCTCGATGCAGAATATGAACCTGGGCTACAAGGCCTCCGCGCAGCTGCACCCCATCTCCACTGTCAACCTTATCGGCATGCAGCCCGACGTGCGCGGCCTCGACGCCGCCCCGCCTGCACCCCTCCTCCCTCCCAATGCGGCTGTGACCCAGTCTCCGCACATCCAGCCCGACCCATCTTATCAGCGCTGCACCCTCGCTGCTATGCCCACCACCCAATCGCTCCTCAACAAATCGAAACTACCCCTTGCGCTCGTGATGGCGCCTTATCGCTCGGTTCGCGACCACGACCACGACATACCCGTGCCTGTCATTGAGGACTCGGTCATCGCCCGCTGCAGGCGCTGTAGGGCGTACATCAACCCGTATGTCACGTTCATCGAGGGCGGGAACAGGTGGAAGTGCTGCATGTGCGGCCTGAGCAATGAGGTGCCCCAGCTGTTCGACTGGGATCAGAGGGAGAACAAGCCGGCAGATCGTTGGGCTAGGAAGGAGCTCAATCATGCCGTTGTGGAGTTTATTGCACCGACAGAGTACATGGTTAGACCGCCCCAGCCCCCCGTCTACGCATTCGTCATCGATGTCAGCCAGGCTGCCGTGCAATCGGGCATGGTCGCGACGGCCGCTCGGACCATACTTGAGAACCTCGACAACCTCCCCAACGCAGATAGCCGAACGAAGATCGCCATCATTGCCGTCTCCAGCAGCTTGCACTTCATGTCACTCCCGGCAGGCGCAACGGAGGCCTCGATGCTCGTTGTATCGGATCTCACCGATGTCTTCCTTCCGAAACCCGTCGACCTCCTCGTCAACCTCACCGAGTCTCGGCCCGCTATCGAAGCCTTGCTTGGCAAGCTGAACGACATGTTCCAGGACTCGCACACACCAGGCAACGCCCTCGGGTCTGGTTTGCAGGCCGCCCATCAGCTCATTGGCAAGATCGGCGGCAAGATCATTGCCTTGACTTCGAGCTTGCCTACTATTGGCGAGGGCGCATTGAAGGCTCGAGACGACCCGAAGCTGCTTGGAACCAGCAGAGAAAGCTCTCTTCTCGTTGCTGCGTCCAGCTTCTACAAGACGTTCGCCATCGAGTGCTCAAAGCAACAGGTCGCAGTGGACATGTTCCTCTTCTCCGCCAGCTACACCGATGTCGCCACGCTCTCATGCCTGCCGCGGTATACAGCAGGACAGACCTACCTCTACCCCGGCTTCAACGCTGCACGGCCAGAAGACGCCGAAAAATTTGCGACCGAGTTTGGCCGCGTGCTGTCGATGCCGATTGGTCTGGAAGCTGTCATTCGCGTCCGAGCCACTCGCGGTATCCGCATGTCTGCCTTCCACGGCAACTTCTTCATCCGATCGACCGACCTTCTCGCGCTGCCTGTGGTGCCGATGGATCAGAACTATGTCATCGAGCTGCAATTGGAAGACGACATCAAGACGGCTACAGTTGTTATCCAGACTGCCGTCCTGCACACCACCTGCTATGGCGAGCGACGTATCAGGGTCATCACTCAGGCCATGCCCACCACTGACTCGATCGCCGAGCTGTACGCCTCGGCAGACCAGATAGGCATCGCCTCTTTCCTCGCCAACAAGGCTGTCGAAAAGTCCATGTCGGGCTCGCTGGACGACGCGAGAAATCTCGTCATCAACAAACTGTCCGACATGCTCACCGTTTACAAGAATCAGGTCACCTCTGCTGCTGGCGCCTCGGCTCAGCTGGCCGTCCCGGACAACCTCAAATTGCTTCCGCTTCTCGCGTGCGGTCTTGTCAAGCACGTTGGGTTGCGAGAGGGCGTCTCGATCCCACCGGATCTGCGGTCTTACGCACAAGCTCTTCTCACCACCCTCCCCTGTCAATCCCTCATCCCCTACATTCACCCTCGCTTCTACTCCCTTCACAACATGCCTCCCGAAGCCGGCAACATCGGCGAGGATGGGCATGTTACACTGCCTCCAGCGCTCAACCTCACGTCTGAGCGTCTGGAACGCCACGGGCTGTTCATGATGGAAGATGGGCAGAACATCTTCCTCTGGGTCGGCCACGAGGCCGTCCCGCGGCTCGTGCAGGACGTCTTCGACCTCCCGTCCTATGCCGACCTGCAAGGTGGCAAGTACACCTTGCCGCAACTGGACAACCCCTTCAGTCAGCGGGTCAACAATATCGTTGCCAAGACCCGGGAACTTCGGAGAGGCGTGTACAGGCCGCACCTCTACGTGGTCAAGAGCGATGCTGAGCCGGCCTTGAGAAGCTGGGCGTTGAGCTGTTTGATCGAAGATAGGATGGACAAGATGAGCAGTTATGCCCAGTTCTTGACGACGGTGAAGAACAAGGTGAGCCGCTTTTGGGGTGCATACAATGAGGAAGTACAGAGCTGATTGTGCAGGTGAATGGTTCGTAGAGCATACTTATAGCATCAGCAATGTCATTACGTCGCGGCATGCTTGTGGTCTTCTAGGGGACGGCGGACATCGGGGCATTGTCCACCGCGTTCTTCTTTTGCTCGAGCCTGTGGTGAGTGCGTGACCACTGAAGCGATCGGGAGCAAGGCGACCCACCTTCGCGCCATCATCTCCAGCTCGCTCAGACATACACCGACGAGCTCTTTGATCCGTGCCGTGCCCAGAGCGTCTTCGCCCCATTCGGCCTTGAGCGAGATCTCGAGCGTCGTGAACTCCTCGATGACTTGTCTGCCGGGCGGGAAGCTTTGTTTTCGCTCGGCGGGAGGAGCATTGATTGTCGGGACAGCCGGCGATTTTCGCTCGACATTGGTGTGCGGCACAGACGGCGGAGGCGCTGGGACGCTTTTGTTCTGCTTGTCAACTTTGGTAGCTGAGGCCCGCGGCTGACCCACTGATTTGGGAACGACAGTGCCCTCTACCGCCGACGCGGCGGGTGCAGATAGTCTTTTCGAACCGTGTGCCGATGCCGCCGTAGCCGCTCGGACTGACGGAAGGCACAACTCGTGTGCCGCCACTGACGCTGCTACAGACTGCGGCTGGCCTCCCGGGGCCAGCTTGACAAGGGACGGCTGACGACTGATACCTGCCGCCGAAGGGACCTTGACTTCGTTGGCGACCTTTGACGCTGCCGCAGAAGCAGCCTTGGGGATCGGCACCGAGCCATGGGCCGACGGTGCAGGCGCAGGAACAGGAGTAGGAGCAGGAGGTGGAGCAGGGGTGACAGCTTCTTTGATCGGCGACAAGACCTTGCTTCCCCCTTCACCCCTCCCTGCCACAACACTCCCAGTATCATCCTTCACAGATGGCACTTTTGGCGGATCGCCAACGACCGACCCGGCTCTGGACCCAGCGCGCGAGCCTTGTCCAGCAGCGGCTATCTCGCCAGCGGCGACAGAGGCGGCCTGAGGCTGAAGAGGAGAGAAGCGCAAGCCGAGGGCGTTGGACGGGGCCACGCTGGGCGGGCGACTGTCTCCCGCTGAGGGCGGGTGCGGAAGGGGTTTGTCGCCCGTGCTTTGCGCTGGCGCTTCGACCTCGTGTGCTACCGAGGATGGTTTTTCCGCGACTGCGGCGGCCGCTGCGCTTGGCGCGCGGGACGCTGGTCGGACTGGGTCGGGACGGTCTGGGACGACGGTGCCCGTTTTGGAGGGAGCCGCCGCTGCTGAAGTAGGCTTGGACGGAACCACGGTCGGCGCGCGAGAAGGCGCTTTGCTCCCCGCGGCGGATCCGCCAATCGCAGAGACGTGCGAAGCTGGTCTACCGCCGGACACGACTAAAGAAGGAACGGCCGTCTTCTCCTTCACGGCGGACGGCGCGACACTCGCGACACCATGTCCACTCGGCGTCGGCGCCCTAGACGCAGTCCGCACAGGTTCATTTTCGGCCGGAGCGGCGTTCGCAGCTGAGGGCACCTTGGTAGGTACTGGCGAGGGCGCCTTCATCGCCGGTCCATTAGAAGAGCTCTTACTCGTAGCTGTCGATCCTCGAGAGGACGTACGTGCCCTCGGGCCTTTTGGCGATGCTCGCCGGGACGAGGTGGAGGAATTGGACGACCCGCTCCCGCCGGGATGGACGAGGTGCTGCGAGGTCACCGTCTTCAGCGTGATGGGCCAGTCGGCATGCTTGATTGTGCTCGTGCGTTGGTCGGTCCCTGCCAGTGAGCCCATGCTGGCCCGGAGCGTTCGCTGTGAAGGGCGCACCTTCTCGAGCGAGGAAGTGCGCAAAGGTGAGCTCTTCCAGTTCTTGTAACTCGTCGCTCGTGAGGTGGTGCGGTAGTGTGAGGGTGATGGTCTAGCGAATCGGGCATCAGCGCTACTTTAGGCTGGAGGGGCTCTGCTCACATGGACGACTTGGAACAGGCCCATGGTCGGCGGCTTGGGCGAGCAAGGAGCTAGGCGGGTGAAGGGGAAGGGTGTCAGTGCGTGATTTGAGGACCGTAGTGCGGTAGAAGAAGGAATAGGAGCGTTCTGTCGGGGAGTCCACATTCCACGCCCGAACCTGCGCTCGGCCACGCTGTTCTGGCGTGCGTGCCACACGCTGACAAGCCACGTTTGACGCACGCGAGCACGGTGCAGCAGCCGTGGCGCTGCGTTGGGTGGCAGTAAAGTGGCCGATAAACGAAACTGAGCTTGAAAAGTACAATTCGGCAATGTGAATGAAGATGTAGATGAATGATGCAGAGAGACAGCATCTACGTGAAAGCCTAGGGGAGGTACATACTGTAATATTCACAGAATCGAAAAATCGTTGGTCAGGGTAGTATGTGACCTGGGGCGTGGCTCTCAGACAATCAGTCCGCATATGAGCTAGCTGGGAGGCCCGATGCCTCTGTCTGGACGAAGAGAGGGGGCTGAACCTGCTAACTGGTTGAAAAAGCTAGAAGTGGTCTCATAGGTGACCAATTGGATCATGACCCCCTCTACGTCCTCCTGTTCATGTTCCATGAGGTCCCCCCCATCGCGTTCCATCAGCTGGAGACCTCTCTGGGCGCTCCGCAAGTCTCCCAACTTCCACCAGTCGTATGCGGGACACCAAGAGTTTCCGTCGAATGTGTGGCTACGCAGGAAAATCACTAAATCGTCGACGGTCTGTGGCTTCGCATAGGTGCTCTCGGCTTTCGCCAACGAAGGTGTGCCATCCGTCGTCTCGTCTTTCGTTGCAGACACCAGGCTTGCACGCTGCTGCGAGGCTGGTTCTGACTTTTGAGGGGTTTGCGAGTCGCTCATGCTGTCAATAGCGATTGTTGATTTGCCGTAGGTGAGAATGTGGATGTCACAGTGTATATCAGGGTGGAGAGGAAGATGGGAGAATCGGTGGCGACAATGTCAGTATATAACGTTCAGTCGAGTGACACGAACCTTTCATTCTGCACCGAGAAAGGAGCGTGCGAGAAGTGACGGGATGCTGTGAGAGATCGGCAGAATGCCCAGGCGAACTGAGATAGTCGAATGTGAAAAGCAATACTATAAGCTTCGCAGGTCATTTGGCCTCGATTCAGAACGACGTGTCGCGAGTGCCCATAGTGCGAAATGGAGTCTCCTAGTTAACCTGGAATGAAGCACTATAGTACATACTGTACGGGACAGCGCGTCCCAGCACGTAAATCACGCTCGCCTGCCAAGTGGCGGCGCCGTGGACTCCCAATCATGGAGGGGCCACAGCACTGATGAGGATCGAAATTGTCTTAAAGAAGGAGATTGCGTGAACATGCATACATCGGCACGGGTTCACAGGACGTGAAGCCACAGTACCAGGTTCAAGATAGTTAGCAAGGGGCCTTGAACGGATTCCCATGAGTGAATCGCAAGCCATTTTCCCAAAGTTCGTCCATCCGGATTGCTTTCGTTGCTTCGTCTGGGAATGTCAGTATGCGGGGCATGCGGCTGACACCGCTATTGGCCTGAGCACAGGCCTTGTAAGTAATTACAGATGCACCCTCTGACCAGTTCGAGCCTCACTTCTACACACCTGACGGAATTGTGGATAATGGTAGAAGCGAAAGTCATTTCGCAAGAATTCATCGTTGGTTGGGAGGCCGTCCACTCTGAAGGAATCTTGGCTGGGCTGAGTCCCCGAGGCATTCCCTGATAGTGGGTGTGGTGGCCTGATCAGCTCACTCGGTGCTCCAGTGACAGGCTGGGAGGAGCCTTCAAAGGTGCTGGCGCTTTTGGGAATCATACGCAGTGGAACAGTTGATGGGGCCCGAAATAATCTCTCTTTAGCCTCATCGGAAGTCGCCCATGCCAGCTGATCTGGTTTGAACTGTTTAAACGTGTCGGGTGGATTTCCAACAATGATCCATACCGAACCCTGTGCCGCTAAGGGGGCTTGGCTCACCGCCCAGTCTCGTAATTCCATTCGAGCCTGTGCCGTATCGTCGGAGGATCCGCCTAGAAGCCCCTCACTGTGTCGAAAGGCCCTTTCGTGCCAGACGACCGCATTTGTGAGAACACGACTTTGGGAATCCGTCAAGTGTTTGGCAGCCATGGGTCGTCGCACGATGAAGTTGCAGCGTCTTGAGGCAATCGCCTTTCGATCGAGAGGCCCGGTTTCGACCTGAAGAAATAGATATGCCCATTCACCTTCAGTATGAGGCATGATCTGGTGGGACATCCCAGATGGCGCAGTCCAGTGCCATTGCTCTTGGGAAGGGCCTGGGGTAGAGGGCACGGCCGCTGTCTGCAACGGCGACAAGGTGCAAGCATTCCCCGGTCGAACGATGAGGTTGGTTCGACGCATGGTGTCAGAACGCAGAGGGAGGCAGAGGCTGACCCTTTCAAGAGAGAGGTGTGAGAATCAAGGGAACGACCAGGCCAGCAGAATTCTACCCTGCGATGTTGGCGGATGCATGAGCCTTTGATCGAAGCCAGACAAAAGAAAGGTTCTTGCTCACACGGGTTTCAGCGTCCAAACTCCATCATGCGCACATCTGATATTCTCGACATCGCGCCTTCCGGTCTTATACGTCGCCCTACACCACCGTCCTGAGCGGCCCGCCTGGTCAGCTTGCTCTTCTGATTGGTACACCACGCTCAAGCATCGACGGCTATCTTGGAGTGGACCTGGCAGGTTGTCATGGGTGCGAGGAGGACTCTCCCCACTCCGCATGTCATTGCCACCAAGGGAACCACCAGCTCGAAGGAACGGTGGACTAGACGGCTCGTCCAGTACGACGTTGATCACACTAGAGAGCCCAAGTAGAGCACGTGGGTCACATAGAGTACGTAGCACACATCCGCGACCATGTAGCAAGAGTGGCCTCTGCCACCTGATCGACGGCGCGTGGTTCAGGTTATGAAAGTCCGAGAGGTGCACAGTCTCAAGCCATGTTCAGACACGCCCTTCAGACGGGAGAACCGCATTGACATAAGCCTGTCGCTCGTCTTCATCTCTTACCCGTCAGTCTCAGCTGAAACGAGTCTCAAAGCAGTCCGAGTCAACGGATCGTTGTCAATGCCGCAGGGTCATGGCGAGAAGGTGTCGGTCCTATCAGGTGTTGGAAATGCCCTATGGACTATGCGGGCGTAGATAGCTACATCTCGACGACGAGAAAAGGGCGTAGGGGCAGCAACATGGAAGCCAACGTCTGTGAATATATCAAGGATAGTGAATCACCGCACGCCCAAGCCTAAGGAGGTGTGGCTATGTGGTGGTGTGGTGGCCATACCTTGTACACGGACACAGAGCAATTGCACCTCATTATGGGTCATCTCATGGCTGGTCAGAGCAACGGTAGTGGGCAGAGGATCGGTCCGTCGTTTGACCCGCGCCGTCGTTTCTGCAGTTGTCCTGGATCTGGTGAAGTATGGACACGATCGAGACTCTCTCTGCTCCGCATGTCAATGCTCTCAAAGGGGATGTTAGTCGAGAGATCAGGACGGTCACTCGGATCCGTATAGGCTCTACTTACCGGTAGAAGCGTGAGTCAAATGTTATGTACATGCCAAATCCGCAGAGTAAATGCCTAAAGAGCTGATCCCTCACGGAGCCAGTCCTCTAACTGATCCTCGGAAAGCTCTACGATTCGTCCCCGAACGGGTCCCGATGGTGAGGGCTCATCGTTTGGATCAATAGCTTCAGATGAAATCGTTGGCCCGTGTGGTCTTTGGGATCGACCTGAGCCATATGTAGCGGGTTCCAAGGAGGCAACACCTGTGGCGGGTTGACTTCCATAGCCTCGTCCGAACGACCCCCCTGCACCAGTCCGTGCCGAGGCGAGCCCCTGTTCCCTTGCCCACTGCTGTGTGGTAAAGAGAGGCCTTAGATGCAACTGACCTGTGGGTAACGCCTTCCATGTGAGAAATGCCGCTTTCCTAGAAGCGGAACTCATGCGAATGGTCCGGAATCCCTCCCAATCAGGGCCGCCAACCTTCTGATAGTCGCGAGTGCCCAAACTATTCACCACTCTTGTCAGATTTTCTCGGTCGGGAAGTGTCCGGTCCCGAGATGCCATGGCCGATTGGGTCTGGCGGGCCGCGGTCCAGGACGCATCGGCAATTTGTTCAAATGGATCAAGATGGAATGCACGCAGGAAGAGCGGGACAGGGTTGAGTGCTCGAATGTGACTTGATGTTGAAGATTCATTCTGAATACCTGCCGCAGGTTGCGACATCGATGCCTCTTGCAGTGAAGAATTGCGAGGAAACGAGGAACTTCCGCCTTGATCTGCCGACATGGCCAGCCGTTCCCGATCTCTCGAATCACTAAGAGTGGGGGCTGCCTCATCTCGCGAGCGACGCAGCTTAGATAACCTCTCGAACATCTGCCAGACTTGTCTCGATCAGCCAGATTGAATTCTCACTGGCGGATTTGACAGTCTTCCTCATCCACTCCCGGAGATTAGAGCGCCGGGCCTCGTTAGATATTGTCTTTGCCTGTCGCTCCAGATCTTCTGCATGCTCAGCGAAAAAGTCGGATAAGTTGGTTGCCAGGTGGCCCAGCCGCGTATCAGTTATATTAGTGCGGTTCGAAAAGCACTTGAAGCCCTGTGGGTACTTGGCTGTTTTGCCATTGATGAAAACGTATGCATGTAGGCCGGCTTCATCATTGTGGGGCAGCAGCTGATCCGCGACGCCTTCAACACCGCTTGGCGCCTTCCAAAGCTGGCGCTTTGACTGATGCGGACCAGGTTCAGTTGGTTGTAGTTGTAATGTGAACGGAGCTTGTGCGGTATCTCCGGGCTCAGCCTTTACAGACACCTCGCTTGACATTGCGGTATGGATGAAGGAATCAGGTATCAAGTCAAGCCTTTCCAGAAGCGGGTGGCAAACTATCTGCGTATAGAGAGACGCAAAAAGAAGTGAAACTGCTCTCGGCAGGAAGATGTGCTTTGCTCGTATTTGAAGCTAGCTACCTGGACTCGATTCGAAATCTCTGATGGACAAGTGTAAGGTGGACGGCCTCCAGACTGGAAAGGAGGCTGATCATGGCGGATACTCCCCCACTATTTCACACAACATCCCCAACTGGTTGGCAAGTCGCCTCGATGGTAAGTGAAGAGTTCCCAAAGGATCGCTGAATCAGTAGTTTCAGCCTTAAGGCGGGAGTCCTCTTCGAGAACGTCTTACCTGCTTCCACAATTCCTGACGTCTAGCGAAAAATGCACCACTCCACCAAGTATAACTCGATTGGGCCGAAGTCCGGCCTGGTTCGTGCGCAACAGCCTCCGGTGTCGGATGCGGGTAATTCATGTGGAAGGGCTTCCGTCCCAGTCCCTCACTGATGCGGTGAAGCGCGCGAGCGAACGAAGGATTCGAGTTGTTCGAGGGTGAGACTTTGGACATAGTTGAAGCGCTGGCCTCGGGGCCTGAGCTGCCCTGCATCTGGGGAGCACCCGTTGACGGTGGTTGTTAAAACTCTCTCGAAGGGCGACTAGAAGGTCCGGAGTTCTGTGTGTCTCTACGGGCATCTCTTCCTGGCCGACCGTTGGATATCCCGCGCTTCTTTTCGTATATCCATGGAGGAAACCGGGGATAAAGGTCCTTGTTCGCCGCGGTTTCAGAGCCGAGATGCCCCTCATTAGAAATTCTCAAGACGACACCTCGGGGCGCCAAAGCATTTGCCTGCTTCATTGAGCTGAGGGAATGTCCTAGACAGAAGACTGCGCCCTGCGTCGTCCACGCGCCTACCCCAGACCACCTCCCAGCGGCTATCCTAGAGTGCACCTGCAAGCAGCGTATGAAGGGCGATTTCGACTCTACCTACGCCCCACGCCGCATGTCAATGGCGGCAAGGGGAACATCGGATCACAGTACCGGTAATCTCATCTTTCCGCGGTGTGCAACCATGTTTGTTCATGAATGGCTGATAGAAGCAAGTAGCTCGTACACATAGGATAGGCCTGCACCCTCGAATCCTGTGTGGACTCTGCACTATGATGGAAACGTGGCTCTGAAGCATGCCGAACCGGTAACCGAAAGTGCTATGAGGATGAAGGCGGACCCCCTTCAGCATCCTTATTGAGCTCATCGTCCCAAAGCTCCAAGATCTGTCCGACCTTGCCGGGTCACCAAGAGGTAGTGTCCCTATCTGAAAAGTCTGAGGAGCCATTATGAGACTCATCGGGTCCAGATGGATCGGTCCGGGAATGTGATCCCTGGAAGAGGCTTGGATCATACCGAGGGCGGAATCCGGTCGCATGACCAGTGGCGGACTGAGTCACCCAACCGTGACCTGGCGCGTCCCTCCCGAAAGGCTGCACGCTGCTGGACCCCAGTTCTCTTTGCCCCGAAGCGCTCCTCATTACTGAGCTCCCGTGCTCCTGTCCCCTTTGTCCCTGAGGGTCCGTGGTAGGCATAGTCTGCAGCTCACCATCGCTCCGCCGCCTGACCTTCAAGAAGGCTGCTTGGTGAGAGGGATTGGTCATCCCCAAAAACGTAAATTCTCCCTCGTTGAACGTCGGAAATTCCTGAAACTGGCCAGAACACAAACTTCTCAGGACTCTGCTGAGGGCTTCTATGTCGAGTTCCCTTCTCCGACTCGGAAGTTGCTTGACAGAGTCATGCGCCGTAGCCCACATACCACTGGGAATTTGTTCAAATGGATCAGCTCCGTATGTGCCCAGGAAGAGAGACGCAGACTTGTCTAGCATCGAAAATTGAGTTTGATGACCTGCCGCAGGTCTCGACGTTGACGGTCCTTGCGATGAAGGGTTGTTTGGCAACCAGTGACTTTTCCCGATATTTGCCCATCCGGCGGGGCCTTCGTGACCTCTTGAGTCTCCAAGAATAGGGCGAGGCTCATCTTTCAGGCTAGAGGGTTTGGAAGCTTGCTGGAAAAGCTCCCGAGGATCACCTTTGAACCCGACGATGTGTCTCAAACTCCCCTCAATGAGCCAAATTGACTGTTCACTTGCGGATTTGACATTTTCCCTCATCCATTCCTGGAGCTTGTGGCGACGACTGTTTTTATAGCGGAGCCTTGGAATTTCCTCTAGGAATTCGTGGTGCGCAGCAACAAATCCGGATAGTTTCGTTGCCAAGCTGCCCAGCCCTGGAGTTTCGTCCGGGCAGTTGGACATGTATCTGAAGCCTTTCGGGTAAGTGGGCTCGTATTGAGAATTTACAAAGATATATGCGTGTAAGCCATCCTCATCGCCGTGAGGCATCAATTCATCCTTCAAGCCTTTGATACCACTTGGGGCCTTCCAAAGGTAGCGCTTTGGCCGGCAAGAACGGGGTTCAGCGGGTTGCAGCTGTAGTGTGAATGGAGCTTGTGCGAATGGTCCGGGTTCGGCCTGTGTAGACCCCTCGCTTGACATTGCGGCGTGAGTGAGGGAAAGAATGACTAAGTCAGGCTGTCGAAACGCACGGTGGCGAATGGTCGGGAAGAAAGACGCAAGAAGGGTTTGAACTGGTCTGGGCAAGAGATGGGGCGCTGTCCGTCAGGACGCCAGCTACTTTCACTCGATTCGAAATGGATAACGGAAAGGGCTAAGGAGGTCAGCTTCGAGACTGACAGGAGATCGACTAGAGAGGATACCGTTTCGTGGCTATTTCATATTACACTCTTCAACTGATTGGTAACCAGCCTCGAAGGTGGGGTGGGGGACCTCAAAGGATCGCTGAATCACAACCTGAGCCGCAAGACGGGTGTCTCACCGCTATAGCAGTCCGCGTGCGCAAGAGGGAGGAGCGCAAAAACCATTAGCAGAATTGAGAGCATGACCTACGCGTTTCCTACCTTCCTTCAAGTCTAGCGAGGAAATGCGTCACACCGCCAAGTATGATTCGCTGAGTTCGAAGTCCCGCCTGTTCCGTGCGCAGCAGCATTCGGTGTCGGATTCGTGTAACCAGAGTGAAAAGCGCGTTGATTCTAGATTCGATACACACCTTCATAGAGACTGGCTGGTAGTAGACAGATCTGGGGATAAAATACCTCTTGTAAGTCGGAAAATGAGGACCAGGGCTCAGTAATGAGCAGGCCTGACATGGTCGCTCTCCGCTTATCGCGCATGGGCCCGCGAAGTAAGCCGAGGGAGGCAGGAGCATAGGAGGAGATACGGTGTCATCGCATTACATGTACAGATGTGCCGCAGACTGGAAAGAAGACTCAATACTGCGAAAAGATCAAGTAGCTGAATCGGTCTGAGTGGCCTGCCGATCCGACGGAACACTCTGTTGGCTTGCGGCGATAGGCAATGGATGGGTCGAGGAGCCGCCTGGGCTAGTTGGAGGAGCTTGCCTATTTGGGTGCATGCGAGAGTGCGTCAGATGGTAGTATGCCCGGATATGGGGAGCAGGAAGCGGAAGGCTATAAGGCCGGGTCGTACCCGTTCCGATGGTTGTGATGCTGGCGGTTTCCGGGTCATATATGAACGAGGAGAACGGCGGCCCCACTGCAACCCTCGGTAAGGACTTTAAATCGGTAGCGATCTTGGATATCACGCTTTTTAATACCCCACGTTCCGCAAAACGGATAGGCCTGTTGCCTTGGGTCGCCGCCGTTGAGCTGTGCTCATCTGGATCCCTAAGAATTACAGACTGTGCAAAAGCTGCCGCAGCTTCAGTGACTTGTCTCTGGAGCTCCTTTCGGGCCACTTCCCACTCGTTGTCATGCAATGGAGCGCGTGTGTCCGGATCCTTCTTGTTTTGCCACAGGCGCTGCAGAGCCCTCTGTCCATCCCATATATGCACCGCATCGATGAACGTTGTGGAAGCGTTCTGTCCGGTCTGACCGACGCTGACGCCCGATGTCGCGATGACATCTGTACGGGAAGGGGTAGGACCCAAGACCGTGTGCTGTTGGTTGTTAGTTGAAGTCCCGCCTGCTGCCAGCAAGCCCCGTTGTCCCCCTTGAGCTGACGCTGTGGTGACATTTGGTAGGGTCCGCCTCTGGCGGCCCTTGCGGCTGTCGCGGGGGGACTCAGTAAGGTGAAAAGAGTTCGATGGCGCAGCCTGGTCTATCAGTATGACATTCTCTGCGAAGGCCTCTTTGGTGTTCTTGATCAACCATTTCGATAGTCTATCTTTCCACTTCTGCGAGTCTCCCTGTCACAACCAAAGTAACGGGTCTTTGGTAACAACTGACCAAAAGGTACAATACTCGCAGATCGACTGGCTGATCTCGAGTCCCGTTATAACCTAGTCGGTTCTGACAGTCGCCCCGTCCCACAAGGCTGACGTCCCGACAGCCACTAGGCTTGCACCTGAAACTCCCTCCGACCCTAGTCGGCGAATTTCCAAGTCTGGCGTTGCTCCTGCCTCGAAGCTGAACTTTAAAGCGCCCGCATACCCAATGCGGCGCCTCGGGAACCGACCACAAGATCCCGGACTAGAGAGTGCTCTGAGAAGCACAGAGGCAGCGAGTCGAACGGTTGACCCGTGATCTGCGAGTATTCTGTCACAACCAAAGTAACGGGTCTTTGGTAACAACTGACCAAAAGGTACAATACTCGCAGATCGACTGGCTGATCTCGAGTCCCGTTATAACCTAGTCGGTTCTGACACTCCCGGCTGGGGACGGCCAGGGAGAAATGTGCGCATGAAGTCTTTGGCGCGTTGATGCCAAGCTAGAAGCCGCGAACTGATCTCGGTCTGCTTCTCCATGTCCGTGCCCAGGGCGTAGTTGAGACGACAAGAGAATTCCCACCCAACGGATTTCGATTGAGAGAACAGATATCCCCATGATGTTTGGGCCTCATCGCTATGGGGAATGACCTGATGTGGGGGGGCACCCTCGCCTCCAGGAGAGTACCACATCCACACGGTATGTCCATTTGAGGGCTGTTCAAGCTCGACTAGGGTGCAAGGTGCAGGTTGATTGGTCGGTAAGGATGTGCGTGCTTGGCTGCTTTGCATGCTGTCGGGTGATTGGGTTTCGTTGGCACTGCTCATGGCGGGCGAAGATGTATAAGTTAGGAATGCAAAAAGACTTAAGAGTTAGACAGCTGGGGGAGAAGGGGGCTGCGCGCGCGTCTGTGCTTTTGTGGGCGTGTGGTCAGAAGGCTGGCGTGGAGCTGCAATGGCGAGCCTGAAGGGAAGTCACAAGCGTTGCAAATAGACAAATCGAATTGGACTTAGTATAGGAGGTGACACAGAAAGGATCGCAAGCTCTGCAGCAACACAGCGCTCCACCTCTGAAAGTCCTGGTGGCTACTTAGAATCAGGGGCTCGTGGATGTACTATAAATACTCGTACCGACCATGGAGGGCAAGCCTGTAGGTGCGGAAATACGCTTCTACTCCGCAGAATGAGTACGGCTGTTCGATACTGTAATGCCGGCTTTTTCTGGGAGGCGCTGATTGTTGTGACCTAGTTCAGCGCTCGCTTCGAACGGACGAAGTGCATCATCGATAGAGGTTGTATTGTATCCATTCGAGAATGCTTTTGTAGCAAGATTGGGCTCAGTACAGTACATATGTAAAGGCGCTGTGACTGGGACATCCTGCTCTGTGCGACGATAGGCCTCGAGCATGCCACAGCACTGCTAAAAAACTTCTGGGCAGGGTGCGGTGGAGAAGAATCGGACCAAGTGCGAACAGTCATACCCAGACCGCCAGAAAGACGATACATATATACAGAGCTGCATAGAGAGACGAAGGTATCGCTATCATCGTTCTGTGACATCCTCGAGCTTCATAGGCTGAATGTCCTCGGGGAGCTCGACGATCCGTGCTGACGAAACTGCGCTGGTTTCGGACTGGATTGACTGGTACTGAGCCGTGAGTCCCTTTTGCACGCATTCGATAGACAAAGCGAAAGCACCTTTGGAGTCAAGAAGATGCTCGTAGCGGCGAGGAGGGTCAGTGTTCCTCCATGGCTCTCGATATACTACCATCTCGCTCAGACTGCTCAGAACTTGATGCGCCGCTTCGAATGTTCCTCCCCCGGATGTGTTGACAAAGTATTCGCGAGCAGCCGTCCACTGGTCGTGAGGAATGCCCTGCAATTTTGGGCACGCGCGCTCAGCTGTATAATTGAGTAGCATGATCACGGGAAGTGCTCCGTATTTCTTCGTCCACTGCACCCTGGAAGATTGTCCATCCACAGCTCCAGGCAGAGTATAGTCAGTTCGGCTCAGCGTTCCTGTCGAGGTGCTTCGCTTCTGCATATTGGGCGATGACGGGAGTTTAGTAGACTTGAGCTAAGCTGCAATGGTGTTGGGTGGCAAATGAAGGGCACGTAGACCCCTCATGGCCTAAAGACTGCTGCTCACGACTGATGAAAGGAAGGCATTTAAATTTATCGTCTGAAGCCCCTGCTGGTCCCGAAACGTGTGGCATCTCTGAGTATAGTGGAAGAGCGAAGAGAACGTCTGTTGGCCTGATGGTTCGCCTGGCAAGCAGCCTCACAGGCGATACACCTCCTCTGTGCTGTGATACCCATGATGTTACGTGGGTCTGCACGCCGGATTTCTTGAGAAACTGAGGGTAGTCGTAAAGGCAGCTGCTCAGCCTCAACTGGGATCGATTCTGCCCGTCGCGTCTCTGCTTGGGCTGCCGGTGGGGTGTCAAGATATACTGTGAAAGATGAGACGCCTGATGAACGGTGTTGGGTGTAGCGTCACGGGGGCCAGAGTGAGATAAGCATGGGACTTAAGTGGAAGAAGGACATGGGCGATATATGCAGGACGCCAGGTCGTCATGGTCCTGCACGGACGAGCAATCGATAATGTTCAACATGCACTTGCACTCATCTCACCTAGATGTTCACCGGATACTTCGCCGAACGAGCATGATATCAAGCTGTGAAAAAGTCCTATCATCCGTACTGACCCCCTTGAGTAATCTGTGGTCATCACCTTGTGCGTAGGTGTCGCGCCGTCAGGGGCGGGAAACAGAGACGTGTGATTTGGAGTTCGCCGCTGAGCCGCAATGAGAGGCTGAAATCCGCTATGGAGACTAGATCACTGGGCCTTCGCGGGCTCTGAGGGAATCAGATACACGCTGCACGCCTTGTCCTCGGCTTGGGGCCAAGGAGCCTCCCCATCTCCAGTCCATGCGCCGAATGAGACTTTTTGCTCGAGGTCCAGCCATGACGGCACTTGCGCTGTTCCGCGAGTCACAGGGCGAAAGGAAGGGATTTTGTAGCGTTTGGACACCAAGGGGGAGGTGCATCGCGGGAACTTAGTATTACAGCCTGGTCGCAACACATCGCATCCTAGAGTGCTTGCCCTGGCGACACATTCGAGTGCCACGATGATGTTAATTTATAAGATGAGCGTGGGATGTACTCGCCCTCCTGGGATCTGGTCTACATATATATAACACAGTGCTCCGCATTCAACTCAAGCGCATGAATTTCCAGTGAATGATGAGTCATGCCAGACCTCACAGCAAACGAGAAGTGTCGCAGTCGGGCGTCTTGACGTGTACAATAGAAATGAGAATGCATTGAATGGTCAAACAGTCGATAAGCATGAGAGAGGCGATCAGTCTGTGCCTGTGTGCGTCCAGAACATCGCATGCAGTATGCTGGCGTTGATCATTGGGTGCCATCAAGCAGGTGAAGATCCGTCCAGCCAAGCCTCGAGCTTCACGGTATATGGTCCGGTCTGCAACTCGGCGCTGTCCAAATGCTGGTGGATGACGGCCGAAGAAAGACTTGTCAATTGGTAAGAAGTTGCAGGCGGCTCCGCGAATCCATGAGAGGGGCTCGGTTCCTCAACCTTTACGGGGAAGTTGTCCAAGAGCTTCCCGCGGATTAACTGCAGCTTGCCATCCGGATCGCTCTTCAAATTTATCCCGGTGATTGGGTCCTCCATATTGTCCCTCATAATGATCGTGCAACAGCCCTCCTGGTTCTCTGGGAGGGACTTCCAATCGCGATAGCACATCTCACTCACCACACTTGCCAGAACCGGCGAGTAGGAAACCGCGACTGCATCACGGGAACCCTGTTCAAGGATCTCCCGGCACTGCGTCCAACGCTCGTTGGAGATCTCTTCAAAAGGGTCACTGTCATAAGAACGCAGGAACAGCCATATCGGAGCAGGAATACGCCTCGGAGGGGCTGTCGTTACCTCGTGCTCTTCTTGCTCTTCCTGCTTGATGGTCATGGGCAGTTGCCGCCCGGCCGGTGCAGCGCTCGTTTGGGTCCGGCGAAAAATATCGTCGTTTCGTCGGGTGCTGGCCTCCGACGAGGTCGCCTGCATGGCCAAGTTGGGCCAGGGATTGGCACTTTGAGTAGGAGCTTGCCAGAGCCCTGTGGACTGAAACTGAGGGGACTTGATGAGCGCGGCATCGGTTTGACCTTCTGAAGGACTTGTTCTTGTCCCAAATTTGGAAGGCCGGTATTGGGTCATCTCACCCACCTGTATGCGTTCAACAGACAAGGCGGGAACATGCTGGGAATTAAGCAGGTGCACGAAGCTGCGAGTACGGTCATTCTCGCATTGTACAAGCTGGACTTTCATCTCTTGCAGGACGCTCAGGACCTGGTGCGCCGCGTCGACACTGCCTGATCCGGGCGGACCAACGAAATAATCGCGAGCGGCTGCCCACTTGTCTTGGGTGATCTCCAGGAGGTGAGAGCAGGCCCGCTTAGCTGGGTACATCCGTAACATCGCCACTGGAATAACTCCATACTTTTGGGTCCAAGGCATGCTAGAAGATTGTCCATCCACAGTTGGAGGCAAAGAATAGTCATTAAGACTCGGTACTGTCGAGGGACTCTCCTCCTTCATACCGGCTGTTGCGGCGCGATGAGTGTGCACCAAGACGAAGTATAATGCTGACGAGAGGCAAATGAGGGATACTATACGAGTCGTGGCCTGAACACTGCGTTTGACTGTTGAAGACAGGAGCTTTACTGAGGTCTTCGTTTGCATGAATCCCCGACACGTCTGGCGTCTCTGAGAACAATGGTAAGACACGAAGAGGACCTGTAGGCCTGATGCCTCGTCTGAAAGCCAGTCGACAGGCGTCACAGGACAGTTGGGTTTTCCTGTACTTTGCTGCCGACCTAGGAGCCTCGCCCGCTGGGACCACTTGTCCTGGTCAAGCCATCACGGCAGTGGCGAGGTCTCCATACGTGAAAGCGGGGGAGTAAGGCGAGTATAGTCTCTTAGTACCACCGACAGCGTGCATGGCGAGCATTTAGCATACTGGGACCCAGACTGGCTTCTGGGCAGAGATACTCAAATCACATGAAGTATCAGACCAATTGTCACAGGGAGTGGAATGCTTGTGGACCGCTTCGAAAGAGGTGATACTTCAATCGCACATGAGACTTACTGCATCCGCAAGCAAATCCGATGAGTCACTGAAGCCTGTATATCTCGAAGGCACAAAGATGCGTTTTCATACCGCATGGCAAGGGCGACACGAGGGCTATATACCGCTGGTGGCGAGGAGGAGATGTTATGGGCAATAGGAGTGTGTTCTGACGGTGGCCAAACGCCGTAAGTCCATCTCCTGTACAGACAGGTGAACGGTCAGATGGGTCTTGATGGGGGAATGGTGAACGAGAGTAGGACATCACTTTCCACAGAATGCCTGCTACTGTCATGAGTCGCGGTGGAATTCCAGAGGAGACAACTCACGCAGCTCCGAGGACGTCTTCCATGCCTCGTGACGAGCCATTACGTTCGCTTGGGGCCAGAATGACATGCCTCTTATTCATCATCTTCGATCCCTTCGATGAACCCTTGCGGCATTTGCAGGACTCGTTGCTGCGCAGCATAATAACTGCCAATAGTATTGAGAGGCTGCTGAGACGGACCAGGCTGGGTTTGATATGCGCTACCCCATCCAGATGGTATCTGAGAGGGCCCAGCAAGATTCTCGCCACCCTGGAGAGACCTGTTTGTGTCCAGTCGCTTTTGATAGGCGGCAGCCAGTCTGTTGACCGTATTGAAGATTCCTCGACGCGATACGGGCTGTGGATCTGGCTTACGTTCGCCACGTTGAAGACGAAGCTCCTCCTTGGCATTGGCCCAGTCCTGATCCGAAATTTCTCTTCGAGGATCGGTAGCGGTGTCCAACCACTCCTGCAGAAGCGATGGACGGGGACTTGATTGCGAGGTCGGTGTAGCTCTCGTGCTTGCCCGGATGTCCGAAGACGGATCAAGCTTCTGCCTGAGTGTTGCGAAAGAGGACCTGAGCTTGTCCGATTCGAGTCCGCCTTGCGGTGGTTTTCCCAACACGAGCCATACTGAGTCCCACGACGCCATCTGCGCGTTTCCTATGACCCACTGAGAGATCAGTTCGCGCCAATCATCTACGCTATCATTTGGATGACCGTACTGGACTCTTTCCGCTAGCTCGACAGTTTTCTCATGCCAATCGATCAGCTTGCTCCATACAGCTCGCTGAGAGTCCGTTAAACTTTTCAATTCACGTGGAAACTTGAATGTTACCCTTCTTGAAGCCATGGTCCTCAATACTCTGTATGTCGTGATTTTCTCTACCTGGATGAAAAGATAGCCCTCGGATTGTTCATCTTCTAGGAGGGGTACTGTGTGAGACGGAAGACCTGCCCAATCATACCACGTAAGCCCACCTCCTTCCATCATCACGCAACTTTGTCCCAAGCTGTTCATTCCGTGTCAGTCTGTTTGTCGCGATGAAGGTGGGTAAGTGGCGAAAAACCCAGTGTTTATCCAGCCTTTATGCAGTCAAGGCTCTCACAGCAAACCTGACCAATCGCTTTTCCTCCTGAAAGGAGCAAGTCGAGCTGCGAAGCTTGAGCATCCCAAAAGATCAATCAAAAGGAGACGATCGGGCTTAGTCAAGGCTATTGCGAATGGCTCACTGTTTTGGCCAATAGTATCACGAAGCCTGTTGAAGGTTGCAAAAATGGCAGATTGGCAATTGAGATTACTATTTCATCGGTAGAGCTTGTTGTCTCTCCCAGCAATGGCTGCTGCCGTCGAGGTCGCTCTGTATCAGATTCCAGCCCCAATCAGACTCGCCCAGGAGAGACGGTAGAGCGCGTCATCCGAGCATGGGATCCACCTCGTCCGCTGGTCCTCGTAAGTGATGCTTGGACCCAGACGGAGCAAGTGCAGTGGCGAGCAGTCAAAGCGACGGTTCGATCGTACGCAGAGGACACGCTGATTGTGGTTGCCGATTCTCCGTCTCGTGGAACGGATCATTCATAAACACACCCAGCGTGAGTCGGTCCTCCCGTGGCAGCGATAATAGCGACCCCGGCATACCGAGCGTGGCCTTCGTCTTGTAATAAGGATCGCAATCCTGGCTGCAGTCACTGGCAAGGGTTTCGCCCAGAGGGCTAGTTAATATGTGTGGCTATCCCGGCAGGCGCCGGAGTCGTGAGTGGGCGAAATCCTGCCCAGGACATTGTGAAGTCCAGCCCAGACATGTCGAAGCTTAGGGAAAGACCTCGATGCTGGGCATCGCGTAGTCTTGTCAGCACTTTGAAGAAGATGAAGTGAGACCAAGCCCCACGGCACATAACGAATGGGTCTTCGGAAGGAATTCGAGGTGTAAGCGCCGAATTGCCTATCTGGGCAATTTTAGACAACCCCCGGCGGAGGAAGCATCCCCGTCTGTAAATTTAACCTTGTACGAGCTGCTTGTCGCGACAAAGTAGAGCATAGAACCAGCAGAGAGCCTCGTCGACGCCCCGTAGACCTGACACAGCAGCTGGCACACGACAAGGACGCGCCTACACCGATTCAGACGGTGGTCGCTGCACTCTCGGCGAGGTCGGAGCAGTGGCCGAGGACGGCATCCCCTCTCCATCGCCATCTCCGAACCCACCCACCAGGCATTCTTTCCTCCTTTTATCCCTCTTCCTCTCCTCTCTGTACATAGCCCGACCATCGCCACTCGCCGCCGTATCTGGCGAGCAGGACGCAGCAACACGTCGCCTCCTCGCGCCCGTACTGGGCAGCGCGAGGTAGGCTCCCCGTCCCGCCCCGACTGGCTTGCCAATCGGAACGCCCCCGAAGCAGCCTCCGGATTCCGATTGGGAATCTGATCGAGCCGTCCCAGTGTCAGACATGTCGGCACAACACGATCAGCTCCTCTCGCCCGTTCTCCCCTCGCCCGGTGCGGCAGGTGGGACCGGGGGCGGAACGGACGACGCGCATCACCACGGGGATGGCCTGTTCAACCTCGACTTCCTCTCCTTTGCGGGCCTCGACAGCTCGCAGATCGGCTCGCCTCAGCTGAGCAACGCACACACTCTGGCCCAGCAATCTGAGCCGGGCCCGTCCAACGTCTCTATCCGGTCGGTGCAATCGGTGGCCTCTGCCCATTCTGGTCCCGCGTCTTCCTCCGCGTCGACCGGGTCGAGGAGGAACTCCACCACGCTCGACGAAGAAGCACATCGTAGTCCATCTTTGCGCGGAAGAAGCAAGGGGCGGGCCGGGAAGCGCTCGGCCGGCGCCCACACGACGTCGACCTCGCTGTCGAGGAGCCATACCCAGGATACTTCGATGGATGTCGACGCGGGCATAGACGGTACATCGCAGCAGGCGCATGGGATGTCGATGGGCGGAGCGCATGGCGTCGATCCAATGGATGGACTGCAGGGCATGACCTTTGGGTTGCAGAATGGAGAGTATGATGCTCTGCAAGCTGGGATGCTGCAGCAGGTCCGTAGACAATCTACTAATCTCGAGGGTCAACTAATGTACAGCTCGAGCATATCCACATGCAGTCTCCGATCGTCTTCGACCCGACGAACCCTCATTCGCCATACACCACCATGGCACAGATGTTCATCGCGTCTCCTGCCAACAACGTTGCCCAAGTGGATGAGAATCATCAGCAGTCGAACGGGAATCATCAGGACAAATGGCGCTCATACGGCGGCCTAGTAACTCCCGGTGAGCCAGCTGAACCGAACTCGCGGCTGGGGGCTGTAGCTGATTTCAGGACCTAGTGGGGAGATGTTCCCGCAAACTCGCGCCGATTTGATGTCACCAATGCCTCTGGAATTGCTAGCAAGAGAGGGAATGGACCCGGCGGATGTGAGACTTAACATTGCGAAGTAGGATTTGGCTCACAATGCAGTTCAACATCATCCCCTTGCTTTCCCCGGCGTTGTCGCATCAACATTCGACATCGGCTTACGCCTCCCCCAACAATCAGGCCGCGTTCTCAGGCGGTCCGGGGGTTGCAATCCAACAGCAGACTTACCCCTCTGCTGATCGTTCGCCGATCGAGCAGCTACAAGAGCAGCAGCGGCAGTTTCAGGAACAGCTACTTCTCCTCCAGGAGCAGCAGCGACAGCTGCAAGCTACAGCTGCTGCGGTCGTGGCTTCCGCATCACCTTACCTCTCCAGCAGTGGCGGGTCTGGTCCTGCCACTCAGCAAGTCAGCACACCCGGTGTCAGCACGCCAACGCACGCTTTCTTCTCCCCTCTCACCTCGCCCGCACTAGAGGCGACTGCTCGAGCTGGTCACATGCCGTACCAGTCTTACTCGCCCGCCTTGGGGTCTCATCCCGCCAGGCCGCCTCACCCTCTATCCACCCTCTCCTCGCCGGCGCTCAACCCCATTGGCTCATCGGGAGGAGCACAGCAGACGCTCAGCCCGGCACTCGAGCCTCAAACAAACACCGAGTTGTCAGACCCCGACTATCTCCGGGCTCTTGTTGGTCTGCTAGACTCGAACACCGCTCCAGAATCGCAACAGTCCATGAGCGCTTATCACTCACCAGTAACTACGGCTGCGACCTCCTCCAATGCTTACCACAACACCGTACATCCTCCACACCAGCCGCATGTCCAGCCTTCCTCGGGCGGACCTCATCGCCAGTCGCTACCGCTCAAGTCTCGCCCATCACCTATGATGAAGCCAACAAACCATCGAGGCAGTCACAGAGCGACGAGCTCGCAAGGCTACGCCTTGCCTACCTCGCCCATGGTCAACAAGTATGCCCATGCGCCAGTTCCTGGTACAGGGTATCTGCCGCCGTCCGCCTTCGACCAGAAAGGTGTCCAAGCACATCAGCAGCAGCAGGCGAGCGTCTCGGGCGCGAGTCTATCGAGCACTCCCAGTCCTGTCGATCTCAGCCAGATCATGCCGCCTCCGCCGGTCCCTGCTGGTGCGCAATCTACCAAAGGCGTCACACCGATGACTCCTGCGAGCTTAATGAACCTCGCCAATGGCTCTCCTGGCTCGGCTTCTGGCTCGGCTACCCCCATCGTTAGGGGAGACAGCACAGCTGTTCCCTTACCAAAACGCCAAGCTGCCACGAAGGCTGTATCCGCTGTACAATCCGCCATCCGCCCGAGCGTACAGCCAAAGCGGCCTGTCAATGGCTCTGGATCGTCTGTCGGGTCGATCGGCGTCAAGCGAGGCAGCAAGCTGGTGCCGAGCGCCGCTGGCAAGCGGGCACTTGCCATCAGACCGCAAGGTGTAGGGGTCCGAGCAGCCACCAAAGGCGCTGCGGCTGCGGCTGCCCTGGTGCCTCCTGAAGGCGAGACGCGTCGGACCTCTCACAAGGCTGCGGAGCAGAAGCGACGTGACTCGCTCAAAGCCGGCTTCGACGAGCTTCGACTACTTCTTCCAGCCATCAACACCGAGGCGCTCGACCCAGAATCGGGTGAACCGATCCCTGGCTCCTCGGCTCCTCGTCTTCTGCCAAAATCGTCACTTGTGCCTGATGACAACCCCAATCGAGGTGTATCCAAAGTCGCCCTGCTCAAATTCTCCAACGAGTACATTGTCCGGCTTCATGACAAGGTGGAGAAGCGCGATGGGTACATTGATCGCTTACGAGACGAGATCCGGCGTCTCCGCGCTGGTGAAGAGGGCGAGATCACTGGTGAAGACGGACAGGATCTCCTCGAGATGGATATGCTCGAAGGCGAAGAGGACGATCTCGAGACGGACGAAGAGGGTGATGCCGATGATTCGGACGGGGACGACGATGATGCGGGCGAGGACGACGAGGACATGGAGGACGAGTCGAAGAGAAAAGCCAAAAAGGGCAAAAATGGCACCGTCAAGCGCAGTCCAGCGCTCCGGCCGACGAAGCAGGGCGCGAGTTTGGCCATGGGAGCGACGGGCGGTATGCTGGGTGTCAAGGGTCGAGCGTGATGCGATGCAGCGATTCGGGGGATCCGAGTATACCCAGTACGCGGTGCTATCGATAGATGACGATCATGATAATGCTTGTTGATATACATGCAGGCATATGCTTTCGACATGGTTTAGTCGTTTGACGCACTGACACACTGCCCGTCGTGTCCGGATTCCTCTACAACCATATTGCAGTCAATCCTCTTGGTTTATCTACGCTTTACGCCCAAAGAGGAAATAGGTCCGTGCGGGGTGGCAAATCCAGCGATCCGAGCGTCCACTCGGATGACTGTGCCACCCCCTCTTCGCTCGACTCGTCGTCCCAAATATCCCTCTTGACTTTGACTCTTGATCTCAGCTTGTCTTGAAGCAACATCCAAGATTCCTCTCGCACCTCTTGATCTGCTGGACTATCGCGCCTAGACGGTCTTGCCTCTAGCTCTTCGCCACCTGCCTCCCCACCCCTTCTCGCCGCCCGCCTAGGTCACCACTTCTTCTTAAGCTGCCCTGCAGCGACGATCAAAACGGCGAACATGCCCGGTAAAGCCACCAAGAAGAAACGAGTCTCGACGAGGAAGCAGACACAGGCACAGAAGACACCTCGGACAGCGTCCAGCAGAGCCGGTCTGATCTGCGAGTCTTCGTCCTCTACCGCAATGACAAGTCGCCACCTGGCCACCACTACAACGAGTGCCAGGCCGGAGAACCCCAAGGAGCTGAGCCCAGTCCCGGTCGGACGCATATGACGACTGCTCAATAAAGGCAAGTATGCTCCGCGCGTAGGCGGCCTCACTCCTGTCTTAATGGGTGAGTCGCCCAACTCTGACTCACTTGCTACGCCCCCGTCTCCGCCATCTCTCAAGCCAGAGCTGACGCCATGCCAGACCATACCCCACAATTATGCATTCATCCACGTCGTTGCACGATACACACTTCGACCAAGCAGCCGCTGTGCTGGAATACCTCGTAGCGAAGATCCTTGATATGGCAGGCAACGCCTCGCGAGACAGTACGTCCTCTTCCATCCCCAGCTCGGGTGTCTCGTTTCCTCGCTCTTGCCGTGGCCAGCGACGGGGGAGCTCACTCGGATCTTCGGGGGCGTCACTATTGCCCAAGGCGGTCTGCGGCCTGGAATCCGCCCTGAACTGGTTCGCCCGCTCAAGGAGCGCTTCAAGGTGGTTCTTGCGAGCTCTGGGACGACGCCCTAAGTGTCGCGGGACCTTGAAGGTGAGTCGATACAGGTTGACGATCTTGCTAACGTGTAGACTTCGCCCCCTACTTGCCCGGTGGATTCACTTCATGTAGCGCTGGAATTCCTGACTGAGTTCAGTATCGGGTATGCTAGACTTCCATGTAGCTCGGCCTCGTGAGAGGGTCGCCTTGATACTTCACGAGCGGAAGCATGCAACTCTTCACATGACGAGGGGTAGGGATTAGTAGCGTGTCAGTCGCGTCAACAAAGCTCGAGTCGAACCGTCAGTGTCCATCCGGTCGCGTAAAAGAGAGAAGAGACGGATTCATCTCAAAGCATGGTAAGAGCGAAAACGAAGGATCGGCGCCCTGTGCGATACAAAGATTGTACGAACAAGAGACACCAGAAGAAGACGAAGGCTACCCCTCTCCCCACACCACCCCATCACGGGCACGACACCACACCAGAGCTCACGACCCGAACAAGACCATCGCTGGGCGAGGCGCTTATTTGGAGGACGAGAACTTGGTGACGGCCTTGGTGCCCTCGGAGATGGCGTGCTTGGACAGCTCACCACTGCTACGTTAGCTGGAGTAGGCAGTGAAGGGGGAGGGGCTCACGGGAGGATGAGTCGGACCGAGGTCTGGATCTCACGCGACGAGATGGTGGATCGGTGGTTGTACGAGGCGAGCTTGGAGGCCTCGGACGCGATCCGCTCGAAGATGTCCGAGACGAACGAGTTGAGGATGGCCATGGCCTTGTTGCTGGCGGGTCAGCCAGGGTCAAGGCGGCAGAGTGAAGGAAACGTACGAGATACCAGTGTCGGGGTGGACCTGCTTCAACACCTTGTAGATGTACGACGAGTAGGACTCGACCCTCTTCTTGGACTTCTTCTTGCCACCCTCCTTGGCGGGGGCGGCGGTCTTCTTGGCCGGGGCCTTGGAGGCGGCGGGGGCCTTGGAAGCCTGGGAAGCGGGGGCCTTGGAGGCGACGGCGGACTTGGGAGGCTGATGGTCAGCGATGGTTGTGAGTGGGTCAGGGGGGCGACGTACCATTGTGAAGTGTGGTTGGTTTGGGTTGGTGACAAGTGTCGAAGTGAAAAGTCGTGTGGTTGGGGAAAAGAACACGAGATGGGCGACGGGGGCGGGTTATGTATATGGATGTTCCGGTGGATGTGCGCGTCGGACGGGTCGACAGGTGCTGTTGCGGCGGGGAGCAAAGAGGAGATGGACAAGATGCAAACAACAAGGAAAGTCAACAACGCCAGCATCACACCAAGGAGTGATCCAGGGAATGGTGCACGGTGTATTTCGTACACGTCACCCTTTTTGAAACGCGTGCTTCCTTTGGTATCCAAGAGACACATCACACCGGAAATTGATCCTTCTCTCTTTGACAAAGCATTGTCACCTGCTTGTTGACTTGTTTGGCGCCCTGGTCGACCCCATCCATTGGTCAACAACAGCGCATCACCACAGCGAACCCCAGCCCGTACTTAACTCTCGACCGTCGGCCCCTGTCCCGTCCTTTCTTTCCTTCACCCACGCAACAACACTCTCGACCTTTTCACGGTTCACCCCCAACCCACAACCCAACCAGCAACAATGTCTTCCGGTGGCAAAGGCGGCAAGTCCGGCTCTGACTCTAAGCAGTCTTCCCGATCCTCCAAGGCGGGTCTCCAGTGTGAGCCCTCCCCATCCCCCTCCCCACTTGTCTGTGCGCTGTGCTGACAGAAGTCCCCGTCGGTCGTATCCACCGTCTCCTGAAGCGCGGCAACTACGCCCAGCGTATCGGTTCCGGCGCCCCCGTCTACCTCGCCGCCGTCCTCGAGTACCTCGCCGCTGAGATCCTCGAGCTCGCCGGCAACGCCGCCCGCGACAACAAGAAGTCGCGTATCGTCCCCCGTCACCTCCAGCTCGCCGTCCGCAACGACGAGGAGCTCAACAAGCTCCTCGGCTCGGTCGTCATCTCGCAGGGTGGTGTCCTCCCCAACATCCTCTCCGAGCTCCTGCCCGCCAAGGCGAGTCCCCCTTTTAGCCCAAAAGGTTCTTTGCTGACTGGCAGACCGCCAAGAAGGGCGCCAAGGCCTCGCAGGACGTCTAAGCTTCTCTGCCCATCGGTGTGATGCGTCGAGCCGGGGTCTGAGCTGGGAGGAGGTCTCTTTCGTATCCTGTCCACTTCTTCGTTTTCGTACTATCCCTTTGATGTTCCTTGCGATGCAGCGAGTGACTCGATATGATCACCTTGTCGTCGAGGCGTGGACTACTAGACTGATGCACGACGAGCTGTGTTGTAGTCAGACGTCTCTGTTTGCTGTATGCATTGATGCCTCGCCGCCATCTGCGTGAGTGGGCGTATCAAAGACACCCTCGAAAATGCCACGTGGGCCTCCGGAAAAGTTGGTGAACCGAGGTCCACTTTGAGCATCATCTCTACCCCAGAGCTGTATTCGACTAGATCAAGCTCCCAAGAAGAAGATGGACGCCCTCATAGCCTCGGCAGGGCCTCTGCCGAGCAAGAAATACCGCGAGCCCAAAGCCGGCCCGTCCAAACCCCGCCCATCCTCCCATCGCACCGTCCACAAAGGCAAAGACAAAGACCCCATCGACCCGTCGCTTGACTCGATCCTCTCGTCCACCCGACTCCCTGCGTCATTCCATCAGTCGCAGCTCGCCACAGGCTCCGGCGACACTCCCCTGCGGCCCGCCAGCCAAGTGAGCAAGATCTCAGACAAGAAGGTTCGCGCCAAAGTCGCCAGGCAGGATGTTGCCGCCCAGCGCGCGAGGAAGGAGCGGGACGACGTGGACGAGTGGATCAACGCTCCCCTTGGAGGAGGGCAGGGTGGAATTGACGTGGACGAGGATATGGACGAGCGGACGTGGCGCGTGAGCCAGGGCGAGATTGGGCAGGCGGTCGGGGTGGCGGGCGCGGCGAAAAAGTTTGATCTGGCCTTTGAGAATCTGGGCAAGTACACCGTCGACTATACGCGCAATGGCAGGTGAGCGGTTGAGCAGAGCGGGGTCTGGGCGTGCTGATTGGGAGGCATCTTGCGATTGCTTCGTCCCTTGGGCATGTGGCGACGTTCGATTGGCAAGCCGGCAGACTCCATTCTGAAATACAGCTCCGAGAGTCGGTGCGGGATATCAAGTGGGTTCGGTGACCATCTGTATTCTCGGCTGATGGCAAGGTTTCTCCACTCTGAGGCATTCTATGCTGTGGCACAGAAGAAATACGTCTTCATCTACGATCAGAATGGTGTTGAGGTGCAGTGAGTCGGCAGCTGCAAAAAAGCCTTGCCCAGCTGAGATGTAGTAAGCTCAAGCAGCACATCGACGTCACGCGCATGGAGTTTCTGCCGTACCACTACCTCCTAGCGACAGTGGTGCGTACCCGCCTCGCATGCTCCGAAACTTCCTACTGATCCGCAGGGACACGCGGGTTACCTCAAGTACCACGACACCTCCACCGGCGTCATGCTCACGCAACTCCCCACCCACCTCGGCTCGCCACACTCGATGGCCCAAAATCCCCATTCTGCCATCATCCACCTCGGCCACTCGAACGGCGTCATGACCATGTGGTCGCCAAACATGACAACGCCGCACGTCAAGCTCCTCGCGCACAAAGGGCCTATCACGGCCATCGCCATCGATCCATCCGAGGCGTCCGCAGGGCGATACTGCGCCTCAGCAGGCATGGACGGGACCGTCAAACTGTGGGACGGCCGTATGTGGGGCAAAGAGGTCCGAGCGTGGTCGCATCGCAACCAGCCCACATCCCTCGCGTACTCCGGCCGCGGCGTCCTCGCCGTCGGCGGCAAATCCGGCGTGTCGACATACCGCGACCTGACGTCCGGTCGCACTGCGCCGACGCCGTACCTCACCCTCCCCCTACCGAGCCTGACAGCTAACTCGATCAGGTTCTGTCCCTTTGACGATGTCCTGGCTGTAGGTCACCAGAGGGGCGTGTCGTCCCTGCTCGTGCCGGGATCAGGGGAGGCCAACTTTGACTCGGCCGAGGCGGACGTGTACGAGACGTACTCCCGCAGGAGGGAGAGGGAAGTGCGCGGCGTGCTGGACAAGATCCGCCCCGAGCTCATCACGATGGATACGGACTTCCTCGGCAAAGTCGGCGAGAAAAGGATGGGCCACGAAGAGCGGGCGAACGCGAGTTTCCGCCAGCTCGGGCGCATGGACCGCTTGCGCCTGCAGGGCAAGGCGGACGAGCCCGACGCTCCTGAGGGAGACGACGAGGATGGAGAGGGCGATGGAAATGACGGGGAGACTACGGCACGCAAGGAGAAGACCAAGAAGAAGATGCGAGGAAAGGGCGGGAGTGCACAGCGGTTCTTGGCCAAGAAGCGCAAGAACGTCATTGACCCGGGAATCGTGAGTGATTCTTTGCTGGTTGGGCTTAGAGGGCTGACGATAGCTTGCCATGCGGCAAAAGGTGGCCAAGCAGAAACAGGAGGCCGAGGCGAGGCAGCGGGTGGAGCGGGGCGAGGTGGTCAGGGAGACAGGGGCGCTGGCGCGCTTTGGCTAGTTGTGTGGGGAGTTGAATATGAGTATGTTGTATACCTAGCATTTGCATTTGATACTTACTTGTATTGTACGGGCGACTCGTATTCGTCCACGGCTGCGAGCTCCTGTACCATTTTTTTTTAATTCAGGTTGGGAGAATAATCTTCGACGTGATGACTGACCAGATGAGCCGCAACAACTGACACTAAACCATGTCGAGCTAACGAGTATACCGCTTACGTCGTTGTCGGGCGGGTCTTCAACAGCAGTCTCACCGATGGCACTAGTGTGGACGCCGCAGCCGGTCGTCATGACAACTTCTCGGTCGCACGGGCCCAAAGTGCGCTCAGACCTCATCAATCAAGCCCATTGTCCCGACACGGGCAGTCCGTGCACGTTTCACAAGGCCGCTTGCCCGCCGAAGAACTGCACTTGAGAAACGATATAAGCAGCGCCTGGCGTAACGACGACCTTCTTTCTCATCACTCCGGTGATTCGTCTCCCTCGCGAGACCCCTCAGCTCCGGCCGCCGTCGTCCATCGACCGACCGCGACGCTTCGCTACCCCCTCCGCGGCGGGTACGCTCTACACTCGTCCTCACGAGTCTTCTTGCCCAGTCACCTCCGCTCTGACTGGGTCGCTTCAGCTGCATGTAGCTGGAGCGGGCTGCGACCGGGCCTCACCGTGGTCTATGTAGTCTCCCCTCTCCGCCTCACCTCCAGGCGTCTCGTCATCACCTTCACATCCATCCACTCACTCGGCTCCCCGACTGGGAGGGCCCCCCAGTCGTACGGGAGCTCGAACCGCCTCCCTTCTCTTCTCTCTCTCTCACAACACGCCGTGGGACTTCCCCCTCTCGATTGAGCGGTGCATCACATGGCACTGGGTTGCCCTACGACCAGAACGACGCGGGCTGCCTACCGGCCCCGGGGACGGCTTCAGTGCTAGGACGACGGATGTCCTGGTGCATGGCATCGTCCCCTACACCAATACACATATGATTAGACGTCTATGCATTTATTGCGGCGACAGGTGAGTACATCAGTATTCCGCTTGAGTCGTCACGTCCATTATAATATCTGGGTACGTCTTACCGCGCCCCGCCCCGCCGTATCATGCATCATGCGGCGGGCTCGACCAGCTACATGCTATGATCCTATGACTAAACGCTACATCGACATGCTTCAAAGTGAACGACGTATGAGCGAAGAGAAGAAGGAAGAGAGCAGACGCGACATGGGAGGCAGAGAGACGCGACTGACTTTCCGACGCGACTCCCTTCTTCCCTTCTCTCTTCCTGCTGTTCTTCCTCTCTCATCGTCTCTCTCCCTCCCTCCCTCTCTGGTGTCACTGCACAAACACCTCGCCTCGCACGCCGTCCAGGACCCCTGATTGCCCCCGACATGCATCCCGTGAAGACATCATCGCAAACGCCGAGAAACACCGCCCATCTGATCCTGCCCCCACCCCTCACGTGACCCCACCGCAGCATGACCACCATCCCATCCGACGTACCCGTCTAAACGCCAAACATTGTTTCCCTGGAGTAACCTCTGTCGCTGGTTATAAACCCTCTGCGCCGCCCGTCTCTTGGCTCCCACCCCACTCTATCAACACACCAGTCTTCACCGACCAACCCAACCCAACAGACACAATGGCCCGTACCAAGCAGACCGCCCGCAAGTCCACCGGTGGCAAGGCCCCCAGGAAGCAGCGTGCGTCTTCCTCCCTGGCAGCGCTTCGCTGCGGTCGCTGACGCGCAGTCGCCACCAAGGCTGCCCGCAAATCCGCCGCCCCCACCACTGGCGGTGTCAAGAAGCCCCACAGGTACAGGCCCGGTACCGTCGCGCTCCGTGAGATCCGTCGCTACCAGAAGTGAGCCCCTCGACCCCTCCGGTAGACTGAGCTGACGGCAGGTCGACCGAGCTCCTGATCCGCAAGCTCCCCTTCCAGCGTCTCGTCCGTGAGATCGCCCAGGACTTCAAGACCGACCTGCGCTTCCAGTCGTCGGCCGTCATGGCCCTCCAGGAGGCCTCCGAGGCCTACCTCGTCTCCCTCTTCGAGGACACCAACTTGGCCGCCATCCACGCCAAGCGCGTCACCATCCAGCCCAAGGACCTCCAGCTCGCCCGCCGTCTCCGTGGCGAGCGCTCCTAAGCGTTGCCCGGTCGACACGCTCGGGCAGCTTCGTACGGCTTGTTTTGCGACTTGTTGATGTGAGGAGAGGAGAGGGGGCGGCGGTGGATGTGGAGCGGGGCGCGCGGGGGTTACCTTCGATTTGATCTTTTTACCTTAGCCGGTCGATGTTACCGTGCCTTGTCTCTTCGCAACTTGCTCTGGCTTCTCGTCCTGGCTCGTGCTGCCCACTCATTGACTGACACGCTGTTTAGTTGGCCTTGGAGATCGCTGCATACAACATTACACTGTCAACTGATACTCGTACTCGTCGCTACCGCTCTGCGAGATCCACAGGATCATAGCGCTACCGTCAGCTCATGACTGAAGAGGATCGCAGCTGACCCACCTCAACATGATGCCCGCGTTCATGCCGACGTTGGCGCCCCCATAGTAGATGTAGCCAGTGTAGTCTGGCACGATGTACTTGAGAATGAGGACCGTCTGCCATCAGCCTCTGTTTCCTCGTCGAAAGGCGGAGACTCACCAAAGACCCCGCCAGTCCGCCAGCCATCAGAGCCACCCCGATGAAAAGCACCACGCGCGCTCGCCACGCCGCGGGCCCCTCGCCGCCCCATGCGTCGCCAGAGAAGGCCGAGTGGAGGTGGCTCTTGTCCAGCAGGGACACGACGAGGAAGCCCACTGCCCGTCAGCCGAAGCACTTTGCAGAGGACAAAGGGAAGGAAGAGAGGAGATGACGGACGGGTGGAGCAGATGGCCGGTACCCAGTCGACGAACGTGATGTGCACGGGGACGACGTCGTATGGTGCGTCCGGGGGCGGTTTGGCGTGCGACGAGAGGGTCGCCGCGTCGAATAAGAGGAAGTAGGACAGGGCGAACTGCGGATCAGCACTACTCGAGTGATTGGATTGCACCGGGTCTGGCCAGGATACCGGGTCGTCCGAGAGATCCATGTCGAAGATGGCAGGCAGTCCGACTCCAAAGGTCTTGAGAACATGAGGGAGGAATACTCACCAGCCCGCCGGCGAGGTAGGTCCCCACTGCCCTGGTCCGCGGTCCCACCTCGAATGTCGGGAGGGAGAAGCGGAACACCCTCCTGGGATCGTACGTCGCCTGCATGTCAGCTATCCCCTCGCTCAATCTATCTAGCTGACGTACGCGCGGGATGGACATGGCTGCTGCTGCTGCTGCTGCTACTGCTTCAGATAGCTCGATGGACAAGTTAGATGAGAGCAGCGGACCCACTCGTCAGCTTGCACCGTAGGGTCAGCCTCGGGGGTACAAGATGACGTGGCATTTATCGGGTGGCAAGGTTCAAGTGGGCAAAAAGTTGGTCCACCTTACATCGTCCTGCACCGTACACGCTACATAACGCAGAGAGCAAGATGGGCCGTCACGGGAGCAGCGGCGGCGGCGGGCGGTCCCTCCGCGCCCCCTTCTCATCCGCCCCGCGCGCATCCAGCTCCAAGCCAAAGGTGCGCAAGTCCAAGACCGACCCGTCGTCCGCATACACCTACCTCCCCTCGCTGCCAAAACGACACCGCACGTCCGCGCAGAACCTGTCGCTCTCCCGCGCCGAGGTCGACTTGGCCGAGGGCGAAGGCCGCAGACGGCGCAAGGCGAACGATGAGGAGGCTGAGGATGGGGACGAGCCGACGAGCATGCGGGATAAGATCGCCAAGCTCGCCATGATGATTGCGTCCGAGGACCCGGGTACGGTCGCGGAGGACGAGAGCGAGGTCGATAGTGATGATGCGTGGGATGAGGATGATGAAGAGCGGTGGGGCGATACGTTTCGAGAGCTGGAGAGGGGGCGGAAGGTCGGGAAGGGCAAGGCGAAGGAGGTGGTGAGGCGCTTGAAGCCCCTTGAGGTGGACCTGGGGAGTGATGAGGAGGAGGTTGGGAGGGAGAGGCGGAGAGCTGCAAGGACGGAGCAGCAGGTGAATGGCTTCAGTAAAAAGCCTGAAGAGGAGGAGGACGAGGAAGAAGAAGAGGAGGACGAGGAGGAAGAAGAAGAAGAGGAAGAGGACGAGGAAGAGGTTGACGCCGAACCGACAACAACTTTCAAGCCGTCACTTCGAGCCCTCGAAGACGGGAGCTCAGAAGCATACGACGGAGAGGACGCAGAAGAGGACGAAGAGGAGACTGCCGACGACGAAGACGAAGACGACGAACAAGGCGAGAGCGACCTCGAGCTCCCGTCCGCGTCCGAAGACGAAGACTCCGATGCCGGCCTTGACGACCTAGACGCATTCGTCGACTCTCTTACTACCAACGACTCGCGCAAACGCCCTCTACCGACAGAGTCAGCCGACGAGCCTCGCAAACGACGACTATTACCCGTCGTCGCTGCTCCTTCCATCTCCGACGACCCCTCATTCACACTGCGCGCCTCCAACAAGGTCGACCTCACCTCGCTCATCAACTCGAACCCCGCTCTATCCTCCGCCTCAGCCTTGCTGAAGAAAGACAAGAAATCTGCGTCCATCCTCAAATCAGGTGTCCTGCCTGCTCCGCTGCCGACAGTCGTGCAAGAGCGTCTTGACCGGGAAGCAGCGTACGAGAAGACCAAGGAGGAGGGGCAGAAATGGTCTGGCGTCATGAAGCGCATCAAGGAGGCCGAACACCTCTCGTTTCCCCTCCAGGCTCAAGATCGCGGTGGCGTCAAGACGCAAGGCGAGATGCTGGCGACCTTCAAGCCCGAGAACAAGCTCGAGTCAGCCGTGCAGAACCTGCTCAACGCGGCCAACTTGACAGACGCCAATATGACCGCGCACGAGGACCAGGCTCTACAAGGGCAGGAGTTGACCATGGAGGAGATCGCCGAGCGCCGCGCTGCCCTGCGACACCAGCGAGAGCTCATGTTCCGCGCTGAGGCACGGGCAAAACGCGTGGCCAAGATTAAGAGCAAGACGTTCCGCAAGCTCGCTCGGAAGCGCAAGGCCAAGCTCGCCGAAGCGGATTCTGTGGATGAAGATGAAGAGCGCGAAAAGCTCGAGCGACTACGCGCAAAGGAGCGTGCTACCTTGCGGCATGGCGCTCATAGCAAATGGGCTCGCAGTATCGAAGATCACGGAGGCGAGGTCGAAGATCGTCGGAGGGCCAAGGAGGAGATGCTCGACCTGAAAGAAAGGCTCAAGAGGAAGATCGCCGGCGATGATGGCGAGTCCGCCTCTGAAGAGAGCGACGCAGACGAAGACGACGATGTGGACGTCGCCAAGGCCAAGGCTTTCGATCAGCTTGCTGGCCTGGATGCTAAAGAGCCGGAGGCGGGTACGAAAGACAAGCTTCTCAATATGGCCTTCATGAAGAAGGCTCAGGAGCGGGAGATGAGAAGGGCGAAGGAGGACGAGGCGGACCTGCGGCGTGAGATCGAGATGTTTGGCCAGGAGACCGATAGCGCGGAGGAGAGCGGCAACGAGGAAGAGGACACAGAGGTCCGTGCGCCGGTCGTGAAGATGGGCGAAGGCCGTATGGTCTTTACAGGTCCCAAGCCGGTGAGCTACTTGCTTTCACATTATTGAGTCGTACTCATCAGCAGACGACTGACAGCGCCCTTGCACCCTTGCCTGTGCCTATGACCGAACGGATAGCTCAAGCTGCGTCCAAGTCCGCGCCAGCTCGGGCGCCCAGCCCTGAGCTGTTCCCGGTTGACAATCCTTGGATGGTCGCTTCGTCCTCGGCTGGCCCGTCGCGGAAACGCAATACCGCCAGCGGACCCGTCGACAAGGCCTCACGACAACAAAAGAAGCTCGACAAAGCTTCGAGGGACGCCGCGGACGAAGATGTCTTGATCACCACCGACATGCCGGCCAAGACTGCCAAACCGACCAAAGCAGGCAAGCTCGCGGCCGCCGACTCAGGCAGCGAGGACGAGGACGAGCTCATGCCTGTGGGGCGCAACGGCCTCAAGGCATTCAAGCAGCGCGACCTCGTCGCAGAAGCATTCGCAGGCGACAATGTTGTCGAAGAGTTTGAGCGGGAGAAAGAGGCGCAGATCAAGGCCGACGCGCCGGGCGTAGAAGATACATCTCTCCCAGGCTGGGTGCGCGAGGTCCAGCTGTCATCTTGCTGTGGAGCTGACATGCAGGGCTCATGGGGCGGCAAAGGCACCAAGAAACGCGCCACGAATCCGCGCTTCCTCGTCCAGACACCGGGCATCGAGCCCACCCAGCGAAAAGACTTTTCGCGGTCCAACGTCATTATCACCGAGAAGAAAGACAAGAAGGCGCACCAGTTCCTCGCGAAGGACCTGCCGTACCCGTACACCTCGGTGGCGCAGTACGAGGCGAGCTTCAGTGCGCCGATCGGGTCCGAGTGGAATGCGAGGAAAGCCCACCAGCGCGAGACGATGCCGAGGGTCGTCAAGAAGGTCAGCTTTGTGTTTTTGATGGAGATGAGTGCTGATGACGCAGCCTGGTGCCATCATCGAGCCTGTCAGACGGCTGTTCTGAGCTGGTGTGGCGGACTTTCACTGCATTACATTAGCCTCATTCTCTTGTTAGCATACATATCAGCATCATCGAGCATACGCTAGCTGGAGAGGGCCTGATCGTGCTCAGTCGCTCATCCACCTTGTATGGCGCAAACTGACGCCCGCTCTCGCATTTCATATATCTCACAGATCTAATGCGATCTTCCTGACCTGCCTGACCATCGCCAATCTGTCTGAATGGATTTTCCTTGGCAACCCGAGCACCATCAAAAGATTCCACTTGCAAGACTCTTTTCGCTCGAAGACGCCATACATATGTACACTCTCGATTGAAAAAGCCGTTCGTTCCGCACAAAAGAATCCACCCTCGCGCTCCACCTGCCTTCCAGGCTTCTCTCGTATCTTCTATGCTGTACGTTGCGCATAAACGCGGAAGTCCATGAGAAAGGTAGACCTCGGCAATGTCAAAGGGCGATGGGCGCAGCAGGAGGTCTAATGCTCATGCTCGCCATTGACCGCCTATGAACTTCACGTTTGCCTCTCTACTTCTGACGACTTTCTCCGCCATCGCCATCAACGCTCAACCGGAACAAACTCCACGACGCCAATCGACGCAAACGTGCCACTTCGCGTTGGACAGCTCGAACCAGGCAGGAGAAGACGTCGTGGATTTCACTGTCTGGCATCCGAGCGGACGAAGAGGCCTTTCACTTGACCCGAAGCCTGGGCCGTCTGCGAATCCCCCGCAACCGAGATAGGCGGTTCGAGTCAAGATGGGACGACCGAGAACTTCAGATTCCCTACAGAATGGACGGCTGAGTGATGCCATGCAGCCAAGACGAACCCGTGTTCTGTGCCGCGTTGGCGGGCTCCACAAGCGAATGGCGACTGACGGGCGCGATTCCAAGCCGCAAGCTTACTGGCTGATCCATTGTCATGGTGGCGCTGTGCTGAGCGAGACGCCTTGCCTTTGCCCAGTCTTCCGCCATATTCGGTCTCGCGCTCTGAGGTGGCGCACTACTGTATTGCTGATCACATGGCCAAACGCGCTCCACCTTGGCCGAAGCGAGCAAGAAGCCTACATTGAATGGACCACTCTTTGCAGCTTCCTCTGCATTCCAGATCGCCAACTCGAATACCAATACAGATCCACAGGACTTCCCCTTCCTACTTTGCCTATTTCATACGCCTTCCATTTTTCACAACTTGCTACATAGCATCCCCCTGAGCGATGCTCTCTAGCCTTTGCAAAGTCGCCAGCTACTCCCTTGTTCTGGTCACAAATGAAACTCGCAAACGACCGAGTCCAGGCCACATCCTTTCTACCTGCTTTGCCAACCAGTGCTCCACATGTACAAAAGAGTGTAGTGATGGTGTGGATTGGGTACTTGGCGGCGCGACCTATACATTCTCACCGCCGGGCAGCCCGTCTCCAGACTCATCCTCACACTACACATCTCAAGCCTTCAGCAGATTCGCAAAGTTCAGTCACCGCCTCTAGATTTGAGTATCAGTATGCCCGACCAAGCAAGCAGCGACAACGCCACGACAGCCGTCCCTGAAAGCCTACATGGAACGACAGACTGCTTGACCTCCGGGCTGGGCGAGTCAGCAGAGCCAAAGAGGCCTGGGGACGACGAGGGAAAGATGTTTAACTACCTCTCCCTGGACGAGTTTCCTGAGACTGTCGGATACATGAAGATGGCGTACAAAGGCAGCACCCTACCTGGGGCAGCGACTCGACTTGAAAGTCTTAAATGGTGGCACGTGACAAACGAAGTCCTGGAGGCGCAGGCGAGCTCTTTGAAGGGCAAAGATGCAGCATACAAGAACAAATTCTTACAGACTTATATCGAGGTCTGTAAAGACACCAAGCAACTGAAGCACGTCACTCTGCTCCCCATGACCGCTTACACAGCGGATAATAACACGGAGTATGATCCATCTCGTGACCTTGACGAGGCCTACATTGCGTCTTCACAAACCTTTAATCTCGGGGTCGGAACAGAGAAGGAAGCGCCTGTCGACTTGGGGACATTTGCAGATCATTTGCTGAAAGAGTTGGAGGCTAAGCTGGCACACTCTTTGCCCACCGATGTGCCTACAGTGGCCGATGACATGCCCCAGTGATTGCACCGCTCTCAATGGCCGATCACATCAGCCGGAGCTCCGCACATTTAGTCTCGATCTTTCTGTTCAAATAGTAGACTGTATGCATACAGCACATTCTCTTCCAGAGCATCGGCTCAGTGCCATGAGATTGCGATCTTTCTCGGGCCCCTCTCCTCTCCTCTCCTCTCGCATGATTCACATTCCTTGTACAAGACTGACAGATCACCGAGATCTCATGAACCGTGCGCTGCTGGTTGTTTCCCCCACGATGCTGTCCCCTCAAGCTCGGGATGTCAGAAGGCGCCCCAACTAAGCTACAAAAGCAGCGTCGATCCATGAAACACCGTGCCTGCAAAACGAATACCAGCTGCATGAAAGCGTCATTCCCTCGGCTTCCGCCCCACTGGAATGCACTGCGGCAGTTCCTCTGTGCATCTGAAAGTGGGACAGGTTGGAGACCCGCTTGATTGAAGATATATGCGTTCGGTGCTCTGGCGCCCAGACCTTCTGACTCCCGACACCCATCATACACTCTCGCGCCCCATTTCTGCCTCAAGCCCTGCGTCTGACTCACCTCAGCCCTCATCCCCATCAAAGATATGGGCACCTCTTCTCGTTACTCGCCTGGTCGTTGTCGGCTGTGTTTTGGGGCATGACTGCATCCGGCCCGCCTGGGCGGGCGGGTCAGTCCAAAGAGTGTATATATATATATATAGAGTCCATTTCTCTGTCCACGTCTCTCCTTCCTCCTGCTCGCTCTCTCTGCTCCGCCTTCCCTCTCCTTCCCTCTCCTTCCCTCCCTATCCGTCCCCCTCAGGCGATCGCGGGCGGGTGGGTGGGCGATCGGCGACAGCGACCGAGGCGTGAACGGCTTGGTGGCCGCGATGAGTGACGGTTGAGAGGAGATCTCGACCTCGCTCGGAGCCCTCAAGTCCCTGTCCTGCATCACGTGACCGTCCAACCTCGGATCAATCTGGCTGGAAGGTCTTCGGTATTAAAAAGGTCTCGGTCGGGACTTACGGTCCGTGACTCGACGGTCAATGGATCCGCTGAAATAGCCACTGCCGGTTACTGCCTCCGCCACCCAGGCTGGGGACACGGAAGAAACCCGTCCTCCTGATGCATTGAACAGCGTCATGGGCGGTGCCCTCTCGTACCAGGTGTGCCGAGGGCCATACCTCCCTCCCCCCAGCTACCGCGTGAAGATGGAGTTCCTGACCGTCGAGCAAGTTCTGTTGAACAATAGACCCCGAGGACGCCTCATAGGCTCAGAATTGCCTCTTGCGGCCAAATGAGTAACCTTAAAGAGATAGCTTGACCAGAGCGACTGCTCATATACGGAGAACTGCAGAGATGGACGAATGCATAGCTCTCATCGTTGTGTAACAGTACTGTATCTCGCAACTTGTTGCAATGTCTCTGTGCCTCAAGCCACTGGCCTTGCAAATCGACTCTCGCTCTCTCGCCAGCAGCAAGGGATCACGAGAGGCATGGGCATTGTGCTTGGATGCGCTTCTACTCGAATCGCAAAAGTCGTTACAAAGACTGAAACTTCTCGCTCTCCTCGTCTTTCGGGCTTATCTCGTATCTTCTTTTCCGTGCTTTGTGCACAAAGGCTGAACCACGCACAAAGGTAAACCCCAAGAAGGTTGGAGGGGGAAAGGGTGCGCCCTCAAGCGGGCTCATGCTCGGTAGTGCTCCCCTGCTGCCACTGACAATCCACAGTATTGTCTCAAGCGAGAAGTAGATCATTCCTCCAAGCTCAGTGAGCTCGAACACTCTGACTCTGACATACTGTACATGCCAAGTCGACTCATTAGTGCGTCCTAACAATGGCTTCCACTTCAGAAGACACCCTAATGACTGGTGTGGACTCCGTCAATTCCTGTCCGGCCGGGGATGAGACGACCGAAAAGTCGTTCGTCCGTGTTTACCTCTCTTTGCCCACCAAGTCTGATGACCCGGGGGTAACATTGACCTACCCGGACCTCGAGCACCCTGACCAGTCCCGCCGGTTCCACGGTTTAGAATGCTGCTTGCTGGCATCAGAGATCATGGAAATCGCCTCGTTCAAGCTGCTCGAGGATCCCAACCGCTATGCCTCTCCGGAAGAGAGACAGGACCTTTTGCAATACTACATCAATGGTCTGCGGAGGTACAGCCGTGTGGCGGAGGTCACTTGGTCGCCTTCGTCCAGTCGTGATCGGGATAGGAGTCATGATCGGAACAGGATCGAGGAACCGCCATTTGATTTCGCTTCCCAAAGCATCCATAGGAGAATCATTGGGCTGACAGGGCTAAGCAAGTCGGAACGTGCACACCAGGGACATTTCATCAGGCGGTGCAAGGCGCGATTGAAACAAGTGGAAGACGGCTTAGCCTCTGAGTCCCAAGTCTCTGCAGAACATAAGTCTTCGGTTGACCTTGCGACGCTGTAGGGCATCTTGTCCCTGCGTATACCAGATCAGACGTTCTCGGTTCACTTCATATGCTCCAATTTGCATTCTTTGCCCTCTTTTCAGTTTCCGCGCGCGATCGAGTTAGTTGAAATGTCCCTCTCTTGAGCAATCGAAACGTCATACATAGCACACACAGTATAAAGCGCTACTCAGCTCCTCTTCGAGGTGGCGTGGAGATGGCAAACTCGACTCTGTGGACTGATGTCCAGTCCGTTTCTGTGACCGTCCATCTGGTAGGAGACCACGGGAGCCTTGATACTTCGCGCACGGATCAGGTTTTGGCTCCGCCAAGGTCTCACATCACGCCGTACAGCAACAGTTGGGAGAAGAGATCTCGGAGCAAGAGCTCAGGCCAGAAGCTGCAGTGTAGAACCACGATGATTGACACTTGTAGACGCTCTTGACAAAGGGACATCATTTACCAATGGTTTCTTGCTTCTTAGCACTCTGGAGCCAAGTTCGAGCCAAAGGACTGGCAGATACGACCACATTCTGGATGTCTATATCATATGCCTGCCGTAGCCCGCAACTTGCTGTCACTGCTGGCGCGACCCGCAAGTTTTTGGCTTTGCAAGCAGAATCTCGCTTCTTCAAACTCTGCTCAAATCCCCCTTGTCCTGATCCCAAACGCTCCTTGGGAAAGGCAAACACCTCAGGCGCCTTCCGCATGCTTCGTTACATCAGGTTTTGCACACCTTGACCAAAGGTTGGAACCAACGATGTGAAATGTGAAGTGGTCGCTGCTGCCGTAAACCATAGATCTCGCCAGGGTGCCCATAGCCAGACTCGCTGTTGTACTCAGCATCGATTATGCAGGAAACACATAGCACGCTGGCATCTCAAACGGTCTCCATCGGTATGTCGAACATCCTCACAAGTACGGAGATCCCCACGACACTCAAGATTGAAAGAGGCCCGTGGAGAGAAGAGCCCTTCGGTTTCCCAAGAAGCTGGACTGCGGAGCAGCGTGTGTTGGCCGAGAAGAATCCTCCACTCGATGAGGGAGAGTGCTAGATCCTCGTCTCCTTAGACACAGAGGAGGATATAATCGGGGGGCTCAAGGTTGCCTACGGCGGCTACGCTCTGCCGGGGGACACGCGACGACTCGAAACTCTCAAATGGAGATGCATGACCAACGAGTTCCTTCTTTCGAATATGCTCGAAGGATATAGGTATAGGTTTGGTGCCGATAGTTCATGACTCAGGGATACGCTATTGAGGACTCTCACGGAGGCTTGTGAGGCTAGAATGGGCTCGCAGCATGTGACCTTTCTGCCCATGTCCGACGACGCCAAGGACAAGATATGGGGTTCGCTGAATCCTCATTCCCTGAATCCTCGAGACGTGAGGAGGGCGTCCAAGGCAAAGTGGATCATAGAGCGTGGGACCGAACAGGAGAGGACTGTCGATCTGAGCACATTCTCGGCTCAGGTTCTGGACGAAGTTCAGACCAAGCTCGCCCAGATATATTTCCCGTCAAGTTCAAGCTCCAGGGCCCTTCGTCTGCCTACAGTCGGGGCACGCGGCCTCATGTCGCGGCGACTCTCAGTGGTCAAGTACTTCAGCTCGATGCTTCACGGAGTAGGCCTATCTAATCATTCATGGCGCATTGTGTACAAGCTTCACGCGTCTCTGCCGTCTCGCCGACAATCTTCTCCCCGACATCAAACTCACCCGCTTGATCTCGGTGTGCCCGCCCTGCCGTCAAGTGGCGTGTGATTGGCTCGGAGATAGACGCGGGGGGTGCGGGCTCGCCCAAGTCCATGATGCCACGACTGTCACTCTATATTGCCTACTGTACATGCGTTTCTGGGATGCATAAATCCAGAACGCCGTTGACTCGAGTCTTTCGTAGATGTCGGCGGGATCGTGAAGGGCGTACTGACCGACGCAGTCGTCTGATAGTGCATTTTGGTCTGACACACTCGTACTGTGATATGTGATCTGTCACACCCCTACCTCGAGTAGAGCGCAAAGTCTCACAAAGGTCTATGTACATTCGCTTCCGATAGAAGCCTCGCGCACGGATCAAGTTGTCAGACGGCTCTGCAGGGCTCTGACGGCCTCGCGCTGTATCGTAAATGTTAAACAAAAGTGACCGGCCAGTCGAGTGTCAAGGCATTGATCGCCATCTTGTAACACTCCCCCTCGAGAGATGCTCTTGATACTCTCGGAACCTGGAAAGCCACGTGTTATACCGTGCGCCTCCCCCTGCAGGCGGCATCCCTGCGGGTGTGAGGATTGAACCCGCGCCTGTAACCTGCGCCTTCGTCTGCCACGCCCAAGGCGGAGACTTGGGACTTTTAATCTGTTAAACAAAAGTGACCGGCCAGTCGAGTGTCAAGGGCATTGATCGCCGTCTCGTAACACTCCCCCTCGAGAGATGCCCGTTGATACTCTCGGAACCCGGAAAGCCACGTGTTCAACACCGTGCGCCTCCCCCTGCAGGCGGCATCCATGCGGGTGTGAGGATCGAACCCGCGCCTGTAACCTGCGCCTTCGTCTGCCACGCCCAAAGCGGAGACTTGGGACTTTTAATCTGTTAAACAAAAGTGACCGGCCAGTCGAGTGTCAAGGGCATTGATCGCCGTCTCGTAACACTCCCCCTCGAGAGATGCCCGTTGATACTCTCGGAACCCGGAAAGCCACGTGTTCAACACCGTGCGCCTCCCCCTGCAGGCGGCATCCATGCGGGTGTGAGGATCGAACCCGCGCCTGTAACCTGCGCCTTCGTCTGCCACGCCCAAAGCGGAGACTTGGGACTTTTAATCTGTTAAACAAAAGTGACCGGCCAGTCGAGTGTCAAGGCATTGATCGCCATCTTGTAACAGTAAAGGCCAGGAAGACAGAGCTCGAATCAACAGCTCCATCGAACGATTGCCCCATTTCTTGATGCACTGGGACACAATCGACTTCGGTTCTACTTGCAAATACTTTCTCGACACAAGTCTGTGCCCCACTTTTAGCCCAAATCAAATTCGCAGGTATAGACCGTCCTCAATGTGTTCCTGCCATATTGCACGCCCTCCCCCTGCACTTGTTGCCTTGCCCTGCCCCAGAAGCTCTCGCCTTGCCAATCGACTCTGTCTTCCTCAGACTAGGCTCGAAGCCCTTTGTCCTGATCGCGAATACTTATCGCGAATAGCCAACGCCTCTCGCCACTTGCCTTCTGTCTGCTTTGCCAAAAAGTGCTCCTCAATGTCGACAAAGGATGACTGGGATGGTATGGTCAGATCTGATAGTGGTGCCACCTATATACCTCGTAGCCCGGCAGGCCATCGCCAGACTTGCTTTGCTACTTCATTTCGATCAGTAAAGGTTACACAATCGATCTTTGTGCTCCATCAGTATGTCTGCCCGCCAGGCAAGCACCGACGTGCAAGCAAGCACTGACAAACCCACGACACTCGAGGTTGGAAGTGGTCAGGTAACAGAGAAGTTTAAGTTTCCCGAATCATGGACCCCGGAGCAAATCGAGTCAGTGAAGAAGAACCCCACACTCGACAAGGGAGAGTGCTATGTTTTTCTGTTATTGGAAAGAGCGTGGATAAATGGGACGGAGGTAGGTGGGGGTCTCAAGATCGCATACGACGGCACCGCGGTCCCAGGGGCCGCGCGACGACGGGAAGGTCTCAGATGGGGCCTCGTTACCCACGAGTTCCTTGTTTCGGCTGAGCTGAAAGACTTGGACTCCGAGCACCGCGGCGCTGATCCGGAAAGATACAGGAAAGTAGTGCTGAGCAGCTACAAGGAAGCCTGTAAGGCGAGAATGGGGTTGCAGCACGTCAGCCTACTGTCCATGGAAGAAGATCCCGATGATAAGATGTTTGAGTCAGATCTTGATGACGTGTGGCAAGCCTCTGAGGGCGATTGGGTTCTTGACGCTGGGACAGAGCAGGAAAGAACCGTCGATTGGGGAACCTTTTTGGCTGAATTGATGCAAGAAGTGAAGACGAAGGTCGACAGCTCGTATGCGCTTCCAGAGTCTGCAGAGTCCGCACGGACTTTGCCCACTGAGGAGCCTACAGTGCCGCCTACAGGGCCCACCAACGTGCCCTTGTGATCACAACTCTCTCAATGGCTAGCTTCACGGATCTAGCCTACTCGTCATTACTGACAAATTGCATGTATGCAAGCATTATATTTCACCTTATGTGTCTGCCGTTTTCGTCGAGGATCATTCCCTCACCATCATGTTCCCACACGCCACCCAATTGACTTGATCTGCTGGCACCCCTCTCACCGTCAAGCATCGTGCACCCCTCTTGGAATTATCGCTGCGGCGACACGGGGCGGCCCCCGTGCATAGAAATCCCACCGGTATCAGGCCCGTTGGGATACGCTGACCAGGACGCCTTCGACTCGAGTCTTTCATCGATGTCGGTGGGGCCGTGAAGGGCGCACTGACCGACGGACGTAGTCGTTCAAGGCGTATGAGGGTGATTTGGCTTGTCCAATCTCGAATAAAATGCAGACTCTCACAAAGGTTTGTATTGGCCGTCAAAAGTCGCCTTCGAGCCTCAGGACCTGTTCAGTTGGCTGCTAGAAGCAACAACAGGCTTTGCGGACACGATCACTTCTCAGTATAGGCCGGTCATGAACCCCACAGAGGCATCTGCCAAGATGAACGAGACTGCAGAGTCGGCTTCGCGCACGGAGACCGAGGACGGTCTTATCTTCCCACAGGGGTGGAGTCAACAGGACCTGAAAGAAATCAAGACTTCGTCACCTCTCGAGCTAGGAGCGTGTCATGTCTACATGTCTCTCCCAGCCAACAAGGACGAATGCGGCGCGGTCAGGATGGCGTACGACGGCAAAAGTATTCCCAGCGTTTCTCGTCGGCTGCACTGCCTTCGCTGGGGCGTCATCACGGAAGCGGTCGTCGATCGACTCACCGAGGACATAGGAGACGAGAATAAGGACGAGAGACACCAGCTCTTGGACCAATACATGGACGAGTGGCAAGGCACAGCCCGCCGAAATGGGGTCAGTCTGGAACCAATGTCGAGCTACAAGGCGGACAAGATCGAGGAACTCCCGTCCACTTCTGAATCTGGGCACGCCTCGGATATCCAAACTGCGTTCATAATCTCAAACACAAGAGACCCCGAAATCATGACTGACTGGCGACAGGGGGCACTCAGCATATGTGACGAGCTGCTCCCAGCACCATCGGTAGAGTCTGACGATTCGTCCCAGTCAGGCGACTTCGTCCCTGTGAACCATGACTCGCACTGAATGTGTATCGACTGTACATGACTAGCTTCTGCTCACGATTCTTGATGCACTGAGCGGATGTACATTCCTGCCTGCGCAGCATAGAAACGATGCGAGCTATACATTCCGTGTCTCCGTGGCTCTGTTCATCGCATCGTTGTCCTCGCAATCTGTGCACCGCTTGCCCATGAAATTTTCGCTCTAGTCATCGAACAGAAAGGAACAACGAAGCGAACTCAGGCCTGTCTTGCAATTCTAATGGCAAATGCTCCTCGCATACAGTACACCAAAAACTCCATCCCTTCACCCTCTCATGGCCTGAACTTCTCACCTCCTTAGGCCTAACGCAGCATCGCCACACGCCTTCTGTACACTTTGCAAATGACGGTCTCACATCAAGAACAAAGGGTGACTGCATATATGTGAAATGATGCCCTGACACTTATAAATCCGAGTCACCGTGCAACCCATGGCAGACACTCTCTTCAACTGCATTTCAAGGATTTCAAGCATTCAACAAATACACAGCAGCTCGATCTCTTGCCTCGGTAGTTGACCATCAGCATGTCGAAAGCCCAGGCCAGCACCGAAAGCCCATCGACACCTGGAGAAACAAGTGTTGGGTGGACGACACAGGGCTTCATTCCCCCGAGCGACTGGACCGCTGAGAAGTGGAAGTCAGCCAAGACGCGTCCTGCACTCGAAGATGGTAAAGTCTCACTTTACATATCTGCGCCTGAAACTTCGAACCCCTTCGGAAAGGTGAAGCTGTCATTCGAGGGCAGCGCCCTACCTGGGGTTGACCGCGGACTTGAAGGTCTCAAATGGGCTGTCCTGACGGAAGAATTCCTCAGATCGATGGCGGAAGGCAAATTCAAGTCCAGATTCTGTTGCGACGTAGAACCAACATTCAAGGACGCAGTCGTGCAAACTTTCATCAAGACCTGCAAAGACCCGAAAATGAATGTGCCCCAGTGTGTCAACTTCTTACCCATGTCCGAATATACACAGGATCTGATAGAGCTTGTTTGGCCTGAAAGCGCCTACATGTTCTTGAAGGACGTCGCAGTTGGGGATTTACGAACATCCATCGAGACAATCAGAGCCTATTCACAATTTTCCAATTTTCTTAAGAGCAGGGTGGAAGAGGAACTCGACAAGACATATTCGCCCCCCGAGACTGTTGGACCCCCGCCCACCAATGTGACCACATCGCTGGCTGACTTGTCAGTATGATGCGTCTATGCTTGGTGGCCAATCTTCCAGCCATTCCTCCACACTTGAATGCGTACTCATTTTCCTTTACACATTGTATGCATAAACTCTATTGCAGTCTCATCGTGACCACTGATTCAGCTCCATGCGCCAGAGGCACTCTTCCCTCCGACAAGACTCACGTTCCTCGGACTGTAATGACGAGTTCTCGGAGAACACTCACATGCTGTGCGGCTTCAATGTTCCCCTTGGGAGATGTGGTGACCATCTTCGGTACTGAGACAGTCAGAATGTGAAGTGGGACGAGCGGGAGCTTGGTCTCAACCATTTGAGCATCGTAAACTCTGCAGTCAGTGTAACTCAACATACTGTACTCGTCGAGAACTGTCGAAGCCCATAGAAGATCAGACGACTGTCTGAAAGGATCATTAGCGCTTTTGTCTCCACCTTTGCACCGCCACAAGTCTTCTGGGCGTCTGAATGTATGATGTACTCGCTTCTCTCGCTCATCTGCATCATCAATACCCCCGCGTACCAGACACTCTCGCCAACACTTCTCTCCTGCCATACCTAAGCCTTCAGCCGCAGCACGGATACGGCCTCAAAGCGATCTGATTGTACACTCGTCCGTATCAGTCGATCACGGTCGGTGAGCACGGCCCGTAGCCCAGCCGTTAGCCATGGAGTCCACCGGAACAAGCGCACGGCAAGGCGACATCGACGAATCTCTCATCTTCCCGGAGCAGATTGACATGACGCGCCGCATGCAGATGAGACACCGCGGACCCCTCGACACGGGCATATGCTATGTTTACGCGTCTCTGCCCAGCCAGACGGGCGACGAACCCTACGTAAGGATGGCTTACCAGGGACCTTGGGGCATCCCAAGTGTGTCGCAACGCTTGCGCTCTCTTCGCTGGGGGGTCATTACGAAAGCGGTCGTCGACGCTATCGTTCAGTCCAATGAGTACGACAGCAATGTCCCCGCGTCCGCGTCAGACCGGCAGAAGGCTGAGGAAAAGACAGCAAGAAAGAATCAGACTCGTTTGAAGTCGTATATATACGACTGGTATGACAAGGCTCGACTTGATGGAGTAATTCTGAAATCCATGTCCGTGTACGTAGCAGACAGAATCGAGGAATACCCATTTAACAAGAGTGGGAGCCTCGCCCCGGACGGTCTTGATTCGTTTTTGAAGTCGAATACCCCGGATGGAGGGTCCATGGTAGAGTGGCAAGAAATGGCAAAGAGCATATGCGCAGAGTTCGACATGTCTTGGTTTGTCGCACCAACATTCGACCGGCCACCGCGGAGCGAGGGTTCGTCGAGTTGATTTCAAGCTATTGTGTACTTTGTAGATGCATTTAGCCTTCGGTCCAGTTTCTTCATGTATGTAGTGAGCGCATGATCATCACTGCACGGCGCAGCACACGGGCCGCAGTCGTGGCTTGACACCCGTCACCAGCGAAGTAAGGTGATTTGACAAAGGGCGAGGCCACAGACTGGTCCTCTGACACAGCCAGCGTCCCCGACCTGTGATTCGCTAGAGCCTGCTGGGCTCGCCATAGGTCAAATGAGCCCAGAGGACTCCTCAGCCTGTCGCCTTTGCGCCCCTTCAGTATGGGAATCCACTCAGAGAAAGGACCGCTCGTTGTCTTGTATTGCACTGATCGTTTGTTTCGTCGATGCAATTGCACATACATATGACGCTGCATGTCAAGTCTCTGCCGTCTCGTCGACGTCCATTCCCTCGTCATCGTGGTCAGACTCGCTGGCTGTGAAGACTTCTTTGCCCAATTTACTTGATCTGGGTGTGCCCCTTTCCGCTGCCGAACGTCGAGTGACTGGCGCATTACGGCGCATCAAAGGCGAGGGGGACACCGCAGCAGGCGGTGTCGGCGTCACAGGCGACGGCAGCGTGGGATTGCTCGTTGCGGGTTTCGTCTCGAGGCCCAGTGCGCCTTGCTGGCGCGAGATGGGAGGCAAGTTCATATGATTGCACCGCGGGCAAATCCATTCTCGGGTCTCAGCAGCGTACTGGCACGGGAGAGATGGCTTACGCATACGCTCCCACTCGTACTTGCTCCCGACCAGTCCGTTATGTCGAAAGCACTCGCCACATACCAAAGCATATTTGCTTTGCGCCGCCTGACTCGGGTCATCGCCAAGTATGCTGTCCACCACCCGATCATACCACTTCTTCTCAGGTGTCGGTAAAACGGGCTGAGCCGCCGACATCTGCATGTGGATCGCAGCCGCCTGTTCTGCCGACATGCCTGCAGGCAACGGTGTGCCTCCTATACCGACGAGATGACCGGGAACGCGCGGTGTACCAACGGGTGCGGCAGGCTGTTGCTGAGGGGTCTGCCCTTTTGCTGGGGAGCCTTGCTGAGGCGTCTGAGGTGTCTGCGGCCCGCTTTGAGGTGTTGACGGTCCGCTGCCAGGATGCACACCCTGTCCAAGAGGTGTCCCCGGGGCGGATCCGCCCTCGTACTGCTCGATGAGTTTGCGGGTGCTATCATAGTTGGTGGCCTTTTTGACGGCATCGAGGTGCTTTCGTTGTTCGGCGAGGAGACGCCGAAGATGTGTTTCTGAACCTCAGCGCATCGCCCATGCCTTGACGAGAGGCCGCACCTTCCGCGTTACGCTGCCGAGTGAAGAAGAAGTGTAGCAAGCGCGAGAGGAGCCATATGCTTCACTTCAGCCCCGTCACCGTGCTCTTGTTCTTCCTGCTGGGACTCACAAGACAGGTCCTCCGCTGACGCTTGCCGCACCGATTATCCTCGCCTCCACACTCTGAGGGTCGATACCGACGAGCCCCCAAGGAAGACCGCCGACCCACCACAGCCCGACCCATATCGCCCAGAGACCTATGCCGTATGCGTATACCAGCAGGGATATTCGTCGCTCTCGCAACCGGATCTCGGACAGGTGTATCTTTGCGTCGTTGATGTCGGTGGCCAATCGAGAAAGGAGGGTTTCATAGTCTGGCGGCGAGGCCTGAGGGTCAGCATGAGCTAAAAGACATCCTCGCTTGGTTGAGCCTACTCGAGAGAACCATGATAGCACGCCCATGACCCCTGCGTCCCCGTTGCACCCAGTACTGTTGAGAAGAAAGCAAGAAACAGCGTGAAAGTCGCCTGCTGTTCGTCAACATTTTGTGCCTGAAATCCGCGTCATCTCTCCAGTTCCATCGCAACATCTATCTCATATCCCCCTGCAGTTACAACTTTCTTCCATTGTTGTCCTTCACTCGACTCGTCATGAGACGCTCGTCGATCCGATAGCACTCTCTCAGTGATCTCTCTCGCGAGATGTTGTCACTACAGCACGAGGTCGCCGGTCTTACGAGGCCGATGCGGCTGCTCAGGCGACCGCATGTCGGGGTCCTACCTCACCTCGTCACGAGGCGATGGGCAGCCGTTGCCGCCACCAAGAAGACCCAAGAGACTTCACCGAAGCGGCAAAAAGATGAGGCCAACGACTTTCTCATCGCTCAAGACATCGCCAGGGAGGAGGGGAGATCGGGGAGACGAGGCAAAGCGTTCTTGACAGGTCGGTCCCTCATTGGGATCGGGGCTTGCAGGTAGTCTGACTAGGCAGGGAAGAAGCCATCGAAACTCCCGAGCCTGATGGAGGGACAGTCTCTTCGAAAGACGCGTGCAGAGAGGCTCGGACTCCAAGAAGAGCTTGATGGCGTTCTGCCCGCTACCCCGCAAGAGGAGCCAGTCAAATCGATTCCAGCCAATGCGGAAGCAGGTCCATCAAACGTGCCCTCCCCCATCCCTCCTATACCGAGCAGGAAAGGAAAGGAAAAGGCCATTGAGACTGCACAGCCAGCCTGTGAGTATGCAGCGATGTGAGCGCGCGTGACGCTCATCGTCAGCCGAGGCCATCCGGTGCAACCCCGTAGGAGTGCAAATGCTCTCCTCCGCACTTCACGCTCAGCTGTTCCCTGGGCCTGCTCTCCCACAACCACCCGAGTCTTTACTAAAGACTTCTCGCGAGCACCTCGAGTCTCATGGCTTATCACCAGAGGGTGCAGCTATTATGCCCGAAATCTCGTTCGAAATGCCTTCCTTGAGGGGCGACAATATTCGCCAACACTTCCATTCGCTCGGACACGAGACAGGCGAACCGTATTTGACCATGGCTAAGGCCTTTTGTGATAGTGACCTGCCATCCCAACCGACGTACTGGGAGACCTCGCGACCTGGCTGGACGAAGTATTACCCCGATGGTCGCGCAGAAGCCGTACCTGCTCTGGACGACGAAACGCTCGTCTCCTTCGATGTGGAGACGTTGTACAAGCTCTCGCCTTTCCCGGTCATGGCAACTGCGGCTACACCGAACGCTTGGTACTCATGGCTCAGCCCAACACTGTTCCAGGACTCTCCGGGATCTACCCCTCACCGCCCACCGCCCTGGGAGAAGAAGTACCCCTCCCACCACCCCCATGATCTCATACCTCTGTTCCCGCAGAATGGCAAAGAAAGGATAGTCATCGGGCACAATGTCGGCTACGACCGTGCTCGCGTCAAGGAAGAGTACGATCTGGTTCGTACCTCAACCCGCTACATCGACACCCTATCCCTTCATGCTGCCACGCGAGGCATCACCTCAGTGCAACGACCTGCTTGGATCAAGCACAAGAAGAACAAGGTCGAGAAACTGCTCCGAGATGCAGAACTCCTGGAGATCCTGCAAGAGGAAGCGGACATCGACGAGGACTCTCTTTTGGCGGAATCCATCCAATCGGCTTCGGGCGATGTCGAAACAGCTTTGGAGAATCGATGGGAAGACGTCACATCGCTCAACTCGCTTGCGGAAGTGGCTGCCCTGCATTGCGGCTATCCGGTGGACAAAACTATTCGTAATCGATTTGGCGACGAGGACATCACGCATGCCTCCCAATTGCGGCCAGAATTGCAAGAGCTAATCGCCTACTGCGCAAACGATGTTCGCGTCACCCATGACGTTTACAAGAAGGTGCTGCCCTTATTCCTGCAAAGCTGCCCTCATCCAGCGACTTTCGCAGGAGTGCTCGCCATGGGCAGCAGTTTCCTGCCTGTCGATGAGAGCTGGGAGAAGTATCTGAAAGCCGCCGAGGAGAAGTACGTGGAGATGAACGAGAACGTCAAGAAATCTCTGCGCATCTTGGCCGACAACCTCAGGCTAGAGGGGCCTAGAGATGATCCGTGGAGCAGTCAGTTGGACTGGTCGCCAAAGGCGGCCCGATGGCCTGAAGGTGGACCAGGGGCGATCGCATCTGAGTGCAGCAGTACCTCCAATCCCTCCGCCAGAGACGCAGGCCCAATGACATCTGAGGACAATTCTCCGAATGTCAATGACGGTTCGAACGACGTCCCACAACCTGCTTGGTATCGCCCTCTCGCTGAGAGCCGATCAAACATCAGCTCAAACTCGGCTCAACGCACGCTCGTTCCGCTGATATTGCGCATGTCGTATAAAGGGCATCCAGTGGTATACTTGTCCGAGTCCTACTGGTGCTTTGCCGTACCCCACGAAGCGATCCCGGATTATGTGGACACATATGGGGCGCCTCGGGATCCCTCGTCCAAGGATGGGAGACTCAACGGGATGCTTGAGGAATACGCCTTCTTTCCAATCGCGAGACCGAACGAAGCGAGACCAGTCAAACTCACGGGACAAAGGTGGAAAAAGGCAATCAAGTGCGGCGACCTGACGAGCCCTTATCCAGATCTTCTGATGAAGGCGGCATCGTCAGACCTCGACCTGCTAGAAGATGAGCTGTGGGATTGTGCGCACGATATGCGGACAAAAGGCCAAGATACGCCTTGGGGTCAGCAGCTCGATTGGTCCACATCAAAGTCTACGCGATCTGGCGCGATCAATCCCCCTACAGCCACTTCACCACCCGTGAAGAAGGCCAAGAACGACTTCGGACTGTGGCCCAAGTGGTACTGGGATCTTACCACGGCTCCTACCAACGACAAGGTCCCTTTCGGCGAGCTGGATCTCACAGTCAAAAAGACGGTCGCTCCGCTTCTTCTCCGCCTCCAATGGCAGGGACACTCACTTGTCCACAGCAGAGAACATAAATGGCTGTACCGCGTCCCGAAGGACGCAGCGAAAGACATGAAGTCTGCGAGCGGGGCGAAAGTCACGTTTGGCAATGTCAAGGGTGATGAGGCATTAAAGGGGGACACCGAGCATATCTACTTCCGTCTCCCCCACAAGGATGGCGAGGGTAAGAATGTCGGCAATCCTCTTTCGAAATCTTTCGTCAAATCGATTGAATCGGGAGAGTTGTCCTCGTTGACAGCTGGTGGAGATGATGCCACAGCCCAAGCAGCTCGCGATGCGACCAACCTTAATGCGCTCTGCTCGTACTGGATCTCATCACGGGAGCGCATCATGGATCAGATGGTCGTGTACCAAGACGAGCATCGGAGACAGGGAATGATCCTGCCTCAGGTGATCACCATGGGCACCGTGACGCGGCGCGCAGTGGAGGCGACGTGGTTGACAGCTTCGAACGCAAAGAAGAACCGCGTGGGTTCCGAACTGAAAGCAATGGTTCGCGCGCCGCCAGGCTATGCCATTGTTGGGGCGGACGTGGACTCGGAGGAGCTCTGGATATCGAGCGTCATGGGCGACTCGCAATTTGGTATGCACGGCGCCACTGCCATCGGCTGGATGACGCTAGAAGGAACCAAGTCAGCGGGGACCGACCTGCACTCGAAGACGGCCAGCATTTTGGGTATCTCCAGAGACGCTGCCAAGGTTTTCAACTATTCTCGGATCTACGGTGCTGGGGCAAAGCATGCCGTGCAACTTCTCAGGCAGGGAGACCCGAATCTGTCAAAAGAGGCTGCTCAGAAGCTCGCGCAAGACCTGTACAAGTCAACGAAAGGCGCCAAAAGCACCCGTTCTGACAAGAAGCCACCTGCTGAAAAGCACTCGTTGTGGCACGGCGGATCCGAATCGTATCTCTTCAACACCTTGGAAGCCATTGCTTCTTCGGATCGCCCGACCACGCCGGCCCTAGGCTGTGGTGTGACCAGGGCTTTGAGAAAGTCATATCTCGAAGAGTCGAGCGCATATTTGCCTTCCCGTATCAACTGGGTAGTTCAATCGTCTGGCGTCGACTACCTCCACCTCCTCATTGTCAGCATGGAGTACCTGTTGAAGACGTACAGTATCTCGGCTCGATACTTGATCTCTGTACACGACGAGGTCCGGTACCTGGCGAAAGAGGAGGACCGATATCGCTGTGCGCTCGCGTTGCAAATCGCCAATGCTTGGACTCGAGCGCTCTTCTGCTACAATCTCGGCATCGACGACATGCCGCAAGGTATTGCCTTTTTCTCCGCGGTCGACGTAGACTTTCTCCTGCGCAAAGAGGTGGACATGACGTGCGAAACGCCTAGCCACCCGTCTCCTCTAGCAAAAGGCGAGTCGCTCGATATCCTCAAGGTGCTTGAGAAGACCGGTGGCTCCCTGGGAACCGCTCTCGCGTCGACGGCCCCGGGTAGCGACAAGGTCGTTCAAGATGCTGGACCACCGGTGGTGCTTTTCCCCGACCTTGCCTCCGCCGACCATCGAAAGTTCCTCTTTGCGCAGAGCAGCTCGAAACACTACTTTGCCAAAAGGTGGCTCGATTCGCAGAAACCTCTTCTTGACGCAGAAGGTCACGACCTGCCGGCCAGAGAAGTGTTGGCGGAAAAGGAAGAAGAAGCGAAAGCAAAGGTCCAAGGGAAAGCCCCTAGGCGAGCTCGGAAGAAACGCGCGATATCTGCCGGCGCACAAAGGCTCGAATTCGAGGACGAACATGTTTCGCCTGCCGAGGTCGACCGATACGAGGAGGGCTCCTGGGACGAGGTTGACTTTGAGGCCGCTCGCCCCCTAGCTGCAACTGGATGAAACGCTTGATCGGCGGCTGTTGCAAAACAGCGCTTGCCAACGATGCCCGGCATGCACGCCGAAGTCATTCTTTTCGAGAAGCATACCTCGGTTGCCCTGTCTCGGTTATTATGCTCACAAACGTTTAACTGGACAACCTTTGACCGATCGAGTTTCGACTCTGCCAAGATGATGAAGCTCTTTTCATTCCCGAAAATCGCGGACGGGGCGCTCACCTTTGTGCGTGGGTATCGTGTGAGGTGGTCTGTCTCAAGACGCCTGGGGACGGTGCGAGTCTAGACTTTGCCGCCAGCGCCGAGGCGCGACGCCTCCAGACACCACTCGCACCTCATGATTATCCTCATTTGACGCCCTCATTTCTTCTCTCCTTCTGACCTTCTCAAGAGCTATAATTGACCGTTTCTCGTCTTCTCGCCGTCGCCACCCCGCTCGCCATTCACCAGCAGAAGGCAGAAGACGCTAGACATGACCGACGCCGACGACGCCGCCGACCCTTCTGTTCACAACATGACTTCTCTTTTGGACGTGTTCAAGAGGGACCCTTCGCAGACTTTCTGTTCAGTTCGACTACCGCATGGAGAGACGCAGATCGTGTGCCGCTCGCCCGAGCGGGGCGTCACGACGCTCGTGTACATCCAGCCTCGCGATCAATGCGACACAACGAGGACTGCAGTAAGCATGGTCAACACCATGCAGGAGATCAGGGACGCGGTGGCTGCTGGCAATCCGGGCGAGTCTGGCTCGGTCGCTGCACTCCAGCCTTCGAGGTACTACTACATGCTGACGCAACCGTCTACAGAGGTCGCGGGTGGGTATACGGACCAAGGACTGATGGTCATGATTGACGAGGGCACGCACAGCTATCATCACAGCAAATGCACGGGGCCTTTCTGCCCGGGCTACGATTCGGCCCGGGAAGTCGAGTTGCTGGAGCGGGATCTGGACTCCCCGTGCTTCGAAGGGGAGGAGTGGACATGCAGTCCTTTGGAGGTACAGCTGGACGAGCGGTGGCGACCTGACTCACTCGATACCGCCAATCCTTTCTATCATTTCTTTGCAGAGCTCCAAGACGAAGCCGAGCGCCAGGGGACGTACTGGCCCCCGGGGCCGAGGGACCAGTGGAACGCCCAGCCCGAAGGCGGGACCAAGACCCCGCACAAGCACAAGCACACGCAAGCGCAAGAGGCCGCAAACTCCTCTGACCACTTCGGAACAATCAACAAACATCGCTCGTCTCAGTCCGAATTCAAATCCAAGCGGCGGCGGCGGGGCGCCCATGCCTCGCGCTGGGCACTGTGGCCCGTCGACACGCACCTCATTGCTGATCGCCGCAACGCCCCCGCGCCCCTCAGTGGCGGCGTCCCCGTCACCCCGTCCAACTGCGCCGATCGGTACCATCACAGACTGTGCCGCAGCGTCTTCTGCCCCGGCTCGGCAACGAAGCAAGAGGCGGCGGAGCGGGCCGTCCGGCCGCGCACCCCGCCCCCGCCCAGCAGCCAGAGCAGCGATAGCGAGCGTACCGTGTGGGGCGACGAGAGCGACAATGCCCGTTGGAGCGGGAGCGACGACGATAAGGTTACCGCCAAGAAGGAGAAGAAGAAGAGCAAGCGCGGACGGCGACCACGCGATACCAAGTCCAGAGATCCCGGCGGAGACCCCTCTCGGCTCAGAGACAGACGCGCCGATTCGCGCGGCTGGGGCTCGCGCTGTCGTCCAGATCTCGCGTTCCCCTGGCTGACGCACGATGATGCCCTCGACTCCGTAGGAGCGTTCAGGGCGCTGCCTTCGGCCGTCATGCGCGAGGCGCTCTCTCACCGCCCGACAGCACGCTCACGGACTCCCAGCCCCGGAGGGTCTCTCGAAGGGGAACGGGAACAAGAGGGCGGCTTTGGACCCCCGCTCCGCCTCCCGAGGTGGTTTGGCGATGACGGGGTAGATCCCGCCACGCTGGCCGAGCTGACGCGTCGGCTGGAGCGGGGCGGCGTGGATGTCAAGGTGGTGGACAGTATGAGTAAGGGGGCTCACCCGCCACCACTGGCGCTCGAGACGCAGACGCAGACGCAGACACAGACGCACCTGGCTGTACCGCACCTCCCGCCTGTCGGCGTCTCACCGCCCAAGCTTCCGTATTTCGACGAAGACGAGGAGATCAGACAGTCGCGTATAGACACGGCCATGACGGACCTCACGTCGCCGTGTGCGGATACCCCGGTGATAGCCTGGCCAATGAGAGTCGAGTACTGACTGCCCACTTGGGAACCATGCATGAGATCTGCTACGATACAAACAAGCGCTACAACATGCGTTCTACCCATACACAACATCTTGCAGAGCTAGAACCCGTGAGGCGGTATTACCCCGTTATTGGCGAAATCCAGGTCGATACCAGTTACAGATGGCACGTTGATGGAATAAGGGTTGCCCGTGTCCATCGTCCCGTCGCCCATTATTTGCGGATCGTTGGTCCGCCGCCTGACTATCTTGGCATAGTGCAACCGCACAATCAGCTTCATGACTCAGTGTGGACGGAAATCGCTCACGCCACACGAATTACACAGACTTCTCGGGCCGTCCGGACCCGTCCTCCATTCCGCCGTGACTTTTGTGCCGCATCCGGCGCACTCCGTTCGCTCGCGAGGCCCCATGTGTTGAGACTCGTGTTGCGGAGGATGACCGGTGAACGGGACATCTCTCGGCGGTGGTGGCATGGCCATACCGCCAAGACTGGCCCCATTTAGCTCGTCGCGCCGAGGGAGACCCGGCGGCGGGGATGCGGACGATGATGCGGCCAAGACGAGAGCAGAGTAGTTGAAAGCGGCCGACTGAGCGGCCTTGGCATTGAGAGCGTCTCTTCGTTTGCGGATAATCTCCATGTCCTTCTCGGCCCGTGTCATGCCGCTCCCGTTGGGCGAATAGGTGGGCATGCCGGGGGGATGAGCGATATTTGCGCGGAGGGATGAGGGTGGCGGGGCGAATGACAATGACAGATAGGGTGAGACGTTTGGCTGGAGCGAGAGAAGGGAGGACTGTATCTGGGAGGCGAGATTGGTCATTCGTTCGCGAAGATAGGGTGTACTTTGAGTATTGGCATGAGATGATGGTTGGGCTGGGTGTCAAACTAGATACAGGAATACTGCCACGAGCTCACCAAGGGGATGTAAAAGGTAGATGATCTCGGACAGCGAGTCGTGTAGCTGCTAATGAGTGACCGCGCCCGGAGCGATGCACAAGGGTCGAGGAGAGGGGACTGACCATGCGTATGTCCACGTCAACCTCTGGCGCAAAGCCCGTACTCGACGGCGTGCTCCATGCCCCATTCTCCTGCTTTACATTCGATGGCTCATAAGCGAGTCGCGACCCGTTGGTGCCAAAGGTCGAAGGCACGTCGTGCAAGCTCTTCTCGGGCACATCGCCGTACTGCCCATACATGTCGGACACGCCAGGAGGCGGGGGAGGCGGTTGGGGCAGCGACTGGCTGGGCAGCCCCCTGCCAAAATCGCCGCCCAGCATGTGCGGCATGAGCGTGTTCCAAGCGTGCGGATGGGCGTCTGGCGCGTGCGACGCGGGAGCATAGTCGACCGTCGAGGATGGGGTTTGGTACGGGTGCGCGTTGTCGGAGAATCGGGAGTATTGGGCGTCCACATGTTGCGCCGACCCTGAGCCCGCTGAGCCAGCGGGTAGATGCTGCTGCTGCTGCTGGTGCTGGTGGTGAGAGTGCTGCTCGCCGGGCGGAGGAGGAGGGGCGTAGGAGTAGAATTGGTCGTCGTTGGGCGGAGCGGCGGACATGGGGAACGAGGTGGGACAGGAGGGGTGGGGCTGCTGAGAGTTGGTGTTGGCGTGTGCGAGATGTGCCAAGGATGAATCTCGTTGAGATGCTGGATGCGGTCGATAGTCGGTGGATGGGTCTTGCGTATAGGGATGCTGAGCGGTGCTGTACATATTGACCAACAAAAGGCCGGGAGCGAGGTCGGTCGCCGTCGCCGCTCAGACGGGCATGGCCCAACCCGGCGACACGGCGTTGGATGATGTTACAAATGTGATCCTCGGATCGCTGCTAAGCTTCTTGGGGCGATGCGGGCTGCCCCTGCTGCCGATGCTTATGCCCAGCTGTATTGTATATTGAGGAGTGATGACGATGAGATGCGCAGCAGGTGATCTGCAACGAGAGAAGGTGAGGAAGGTGGGGATTAGGTGGGGATTAGGGATTAGGAAAGTAAAACTGAGCTTATTACGGTATTTCGGGGTTATTTGTCCAGATCTACCGTTCCTAAGCCACCATTAGAAAAACTGGAATCAGATCCAAGCCCACGTGGCACAATTGATCCCGTCATCCTCACCATCTCTGCAAGATGAGATGACATTTCCGCTCTCTATCACACCTTGACCAGACACCATGCTCGCTGGACCATCGAGGCTGCCGTGGACAGCCCGGTCGTCAGGCGCCGGTATAACTCGGTCGTGCCGGCGCCACTACGCCTCGCAGCTTCCCCAATCTCCGCTCGTATTCTCGTACAAACCCCCGCCTGCACCACCCCATACCTCCCAACCCCCACCCCCTCCCTCTTCATCCAGCAGCACCAAGCCACCCGCCTCCAACACCCCTCCCAATGCCATCCCACCATCGACACTCCCCAAGCCGCGCCTCGACTACGCCCGCCTGCTCGCTGATCCCGACCACACTACACGCAATGCCCTCCAGCGCAGAGCGCCGCTCAAGACACACCACCTCGCGCACCTATCGCGTCTGCGCGAAACGCAGCTCCTGCTGGGGCAAAAGCTCGCCAGCATCCGCGCCAAGCAAAAAGATGTCTCGGCACTCATCAAGTCTAGGGTTGGCGATACGGACGAAGCGCTCCGGCAGGCGAAAAAGCTCAAGGTGCGCGCTGGGGAGTATGAGGCGCACCTCTCGGCGACAGAGGGCGAGCTGCTCGACCTCGCCCTTGCCCTGCCAAACTTTTCCCATGAGGAGTCACCAATCGGGCCAGAAGAGAACGCACGAGTCATCGAGACCATCGATCCTGTGCCGGACACCGGCGAGTTCGAGGTGGACGAGAAGAGAGACCATCTCCGGATCTGCCAAGCATTCGGGTGGCTCGACAACGACGCGTCGGCCGTGGCGACAGGCGCGAGCTGGCCATATCTCTTCGGCCCACTCGCGCTGCTCGAGCAGGCGCTGGTGCAGTACGCACTGAGTGTCGCCATCTCACATGGCTTCACGCCCGTCGCCCCACCCGACGTGGTCAAAACGGACCTCGGATGGCGGTGCGGCTTCCAGCCGCGCGACACGCAGACCGAGGGCGGCGGTCCGTCCCAGACCTACATGCTCGAGACGGATCCCAACAGCCCGGGGCTGTGTCTCGCAGGCACGGCCGAGATCCCCCTCGCCGGGCTCTTCGCCAATCGAATCATCCCCGCTGGCGAGCTGCCAATGAAGGTGGTAGGCGTCGGGCGGGCGTTCCGCGCCGAGGCAGGCGCGAGGGGCGTGGACACGCGCGGCCTGTACCGCGTACACCAGTTCACCAAGGTGGAGCTGTTCGGCGTGTCGGATCAAGAGGGCGGCGAGGCCCTCATGGGCCAGATCGCGGAGGTGCAGCGGGAGATTGTGCGCGGGCTGGGGCTGCCCACGCGGGTGCTGGAGATGCCAACCGAGGAGCTGGGCGCGAGCGCAAGTCGGAAGTGGGATATGGAAAGTTGGATGCCGGGCAGGGGCAAGTGGGGCGAGGTGAGCGCGAGCGCAGCGAGCGTAGCGAGATGGCGAGCTGGCCGGGTCCCACGGGCCTCGCTGGTTGCCTGTGATAGAGGCGGTGGCTGACCGGCAGATAACCTCCACGAGCAACTGCACCGACTTCCAGTCCCGCCGCCTGCACATCCGCTATCGCCCCTCCGGCCCGCCCGGCTCTGACGGCCTCCCCTTCGCGCACACACTCAACGGCACGGCCGCCGCTATCCCCCGTCTCATCGTCGCTCTGATCGAGAATGGCGCGAGGATCTCGCCGGATGGAGAGGTGCAGGGGGTCGTGCTGCCCAGTGTATTGAGGCGGTTCTGGCTCGGCACGGAGCAGGTGGACAAGGGCAGGATACTGTGGGAGTAGCCTCCATGCATCGACGAGTAGGAGGCATGCATGTATGCAAGATTATACGAATAGCATGCAGTCTATCGGACAAGTCGAGGCGATCATGCGATAGATTGTTAGATATACACACAGGACGAGTGAGTAGGTACAACAACACCTCAGGACAAGACCCAGCCCCCTTCTTGCGACAAGACGAAACCCCTGCCTTCCGCCCACCGCAGTGCATCCTCGACGGCCCACCGGCCCACGCGCTCCCACCGCCCGTCCTGGCCCCACGCCACCAACCGCCTGCACACTTTATCGATATCCCAAACTCCCCTTTTCTCGCCCTTGCGCCCAAACGTGCGGCGCTCTCGCACGTTCTGCTCCCTCAGGAAGACGAGCAAGAGCGGGCCAAGTAGTTCCGGGGGGAGTGTGAGGTAGCCCTCGTCGCCGGTGCCTGCGCCGGCGCCAGCGGGGTAAGTGGTGGCGGTGGCAGAAGCGACGAGGAAGCCCTCCTCTGACAAGTGTCGTATGACGTGCTGCACAAGCCTGCGCCTGCGCCGATCGCGCGTCTCGGGAGAGAGCTTGTATGCCGCTGCGTCGATGGAGAGGTCGGCCTGGGACGCCGAGCCTTCTGCGATACGCTTGCGCCGTCGTTTTTCCGATCGGCGCGATTCGGCATTGACGACGAGGCCGCCGAGCTGGGCGAGGGTCGGAACGGCGAGGATCGAGTCGACCGAGAAGCTCTCCAATCGTCCGAGCCCCTCGGGCATACTTGGTGAACAGGTCGATGTTGGTAGCTGCGAGTGTACACTAGCCGTGCCCAGCCGCTCGGCTTTGGAGCGGAACCGTTTCGGCGTCGGTGTACAATCCGCGTCATCCACGGCTATTGTCGCGGACGACGACGAGCGGGATACGTTGGCTCGAGTGCTGATGGTCAAGACTTCAGGCGGTTGGCGAGCGGAGCGTGAGGACCGAGATCGGCCCACGTCTCCGCCTGACTCGACATAGGCCAGGGACGCGCGATACTCGGGAAACGTTTCCGAGAGAGTGTCCCTCAGCTGGTCTGGCGTGAGCAGCTTCAGAGCAGCTAGGATCGACTGGGTCATATGATCGAGCATGTATTGCCGGAAAGTCGTGTCGGTGAGCTGTTTCGAGTGTAATTTTGCCGGGTCGCGCAGCTGCCATAAGCAAAGGTCTAATTCATGGTCGAAAGTACATACCGCTGCCATCGGCTCGTCATAGTCGGCCTCACCGCCAAACTCGCTCGAGGGCATCATACTGTCCGAGAAATCGACCCCCCGGCCCGGTTTCACAGGCGACGAAGCCAAACTGCGGGATGGCTGGGGCAACGGAGCAGGCGGGAGCTCGAAGGGTTGAGAGTATACTGTCTGATGCAGCCGTTGAACCTGAGCCAAATGACGGCTCTCCTCGTCCGGGTCGACGACAGCTTTTGCGTCAGACCACAGCTGGGATGCATGTTGCACATGGTAAACTCACCGATGCTCCCGCCCGCCGCGTCGGCCACCACCACCTGCCGGACCCAGTAGTCACCCATATAGTGCCGCCTGCGCCACTCTTCAATCTTGCCCACGATCCTGACGACGTCCCCGACGCGCACGTCTGGCCTCTCGTACGTCGTGTGGCGGGCTCGCTTGGCTGCTTGCGCGGCTGCCTCGGCCAGGGCGGCCTGTCTCCGTTGCGCTTTGCGCACTTTGGCTGAAGCGAATGTTCTCGTGCTCGACGTATCGTCCTGCTTTGATGGAGAGGTTGCATCGGGGCGACTGGTGGGCCGGACGACGGTGACAAGAGTCAGCTTGACGAGGACTGGCATGACGTGCTGCCCATCGCCGTCGTCAAGGTACACCGTCATGGACGAATCCTTGTGGTCCACACCGGCAACCCAGCCGACCAGCTCGACAGACCGACAGGGAAAGTGGTCGAGCAGGAAGAGGTCTGCAGTCAGCGAGCCACCTCTTCTACACTGACCAGCAAGCGATGAAGTGTAAGAGTTGTGTTGGACTCACCCCGGCTGCCATAGCCCGTGCTCGCCTCTTCCGCAGGCGTGATAGCCCTCATACGGTACACATCCGATATCGTGCACTTCGCCACGGCCTGTGGTCGGTGCACCCACGTCTGCAGCACTGCGAGCGGCGGCAAGGGAGGGATGTAAGACTCTGCATCGGTCGTCTTGCGCTCGTGCGGGGTCCGAGACGAAGAAGCGACCGGTGTTGGAGTAGAAGGGACAAGGTGGATGAACCCCCGGGGAGGTGTCTCTTCCAAGAGCGTTACGGTGCCAGACTCCCGCATTTTCACTACGCTCTGCCGCCCGGTGCTGTGCTACGAGTCCCCCATGTTGTCGTCGTTGTTGTCGTTCATGTTGAAAGGTGAATCGAAACGAAGGTGATGCGACTGGGCGGACCTGTTTTGACTTGACTTCCGTCGGAAACTTCCAAAGTGATGGGATCATAGGCCTTCTATACTGCATGGCATTGCCTTTCGACATCTGTTCACTATCAGACCGTCCAGGATGGCCCTGCGCATGTTCACAGCTCCGCTCAGGAGCGCCCAGAGTACATCAGTCGCAGGCCCATCACGACTCATCAGCTCGGCACCGGCATTCCCGCGGTACAGCACCCGCCCATACCTCCAACCCCGATGCCCGCCCAACGCCTTCCGCATACGCTTGTCTGCGCAAAGCCCTGGCTCCCGACGCCTCGCATCGACCTACTCGCCGCCCCCGACACTCCGAAATCAGCTGCGCAAACCCATGACGATCCTGCTGATCTTCGTACCGATCGTTACCGGCATCCTGGGATTCTGGCAGATCAAACGGCTCCGGTGGAAAGTGGCGCTGATCGACGAGGTCGAGCGCAACTTGAAGAAGGAGCCAATGATTCTCCCGAGCAAAATCAAGTGAGCCCCCCCGCCCCTTTGCTTTTCTCCTTCTTGGCTTACACCCCTAGCATGGAGGCGCTGCCGGACTTTGCGTTCCGTCGCGTGCTGGTCAAAGGCACATTCACCGGCCCGCCCATCCTCCTCGGGCCGCAGGTGCTCAGCGGCGTCCCGGGCGGCGGGTCGGGGTGGAACCTCATCCTCCCCCTGCAGCGCTCTGCCCCGGCCCCGTCAGCGAGCAGCAGCTCGTCTTCCTTCTTCTCCTCCTTCGGATCTGCCCCGGCGCCGGGGCCGGCGGCGCCGATTCAGACGACTATCCTTGTCAATCGGGGCTTTGTCACCGCGGAGCTGGCGCAGGCTATACGCGCCGGGATGGCCGCAGCGCCTGGGATTGGCGAAGAGGCGATTGTGGAGGGTATGATCGCCAAGACGGATTTGGGGCAGGGGTGGGCGCCGGATAATAAGAAGGAGAGCAACGAGTGGTATTGGAAGGATGTGGCCGCTATGGCCGAGTATGCCGGCGGGGACGAGGCGGGCGTGCAGCCCGTCCTTGTTGATGCCATCGACCGTGAGTCTCCCCTGAACATGCTGCTCGATCTGGGAAAGCTTATGGGCAGATGGGGAGACGCCCCCCACGCTGCTCATGCAGCAGGGCACGCCTGTTGGTCGACCGGCGATGGTCGAACTGCGCAATCAGCACGCCTCGTATGCCGTAACATGGTCAGCTACCTCTGCTATTCCAGAGACAGTCAGCTGATGAACAGGTTCTCACTGAGTGCAGCGACGACCGTCATGCTGGCTCTTATGCTCCGGCGGGGCAAGAAGACTCCGTATCGCTCCAGGCGGGATCTGTAAATGTCCAGGCAATACCTCACCAGCCACAACTCGCACTCCCCTCACACAATGTAGCCATATCATGAGACGCCCTACTGATGCATCACCACTTCACTTTGATCTATCAACGCCACACCACACTTCGGTCTACAAGTCTTCTAAATCGTGGCTCAGCTCATATCCACCTTGAGGGCAAAGTTCCACGTCCCCGCGCCGTTCTTGGCCAGACCAATCATCGCCAGCGCCATCGCCTCCAAAGACCGCGCCATGCTCAGTCCGCCCACATCCATCGGGCGCAGCCCCATACTCTTCAACCAATCCCCGATGCGAGCCTTGACGCCCTCATCGTCCGCAGCGAAGAACGCGTCCATCTCCCCGCCTTGACCGAGCACATGCCCAAATATCGTGTTGAACGCTTTGACAACATGCGCTGAAGCAGGGAGGACCTTGGCGAGCTCCTGGGCGGCCGAGCTGTCCGCCGGAGTGAGCAGCCCGGACATGTCGGGCGAAAAGGGGTTCGTTATGTCCACCACAATCTTGTTGCTAAGCGCATCGCCAAAATCGGTGAGGACGCCCGCTGCGCTCGAGTAGGGCACGGCCAGAACGATGATCTCGCCCGCTGGGGCCGTGCCGTATGTCCCCGTAGTGGCGCCGTGTCCGATTTTGTCGACGAGCGCCTGGGTCTTGGACGTGTCGCGCGAGATGATCTGTACCGTGTGCCCCGCGGCGGCTGCGCGGGTGGCGATGGCACTGGCCATACCGCCTGTACCGATAATTGTGACGATAATCGGCTGTCCCTTATCCGCGCCAGTGGCCTGCTCAGCGCTGTCGGTGGTGGCGGGGAAGTAATGCCCACTCTCCAGGTCGGCCAGCAAGTCCAGCTGCTCCGGCTCCCATCCCAGCTCCGCCCGAGTGATCTCGTTACTGGCGGCAAGGTCGAGCGTGACGAGGTTGGCCAAGAAGCCAAAGTAGCCAGGAAGCATCAAAGCATCCTCTGGTATAGGCACAGCCGGCACGCCCAACTTGGCCCCTACCGCCTCTGCGATCTGCTTGAAGGATACGCCGGGGCCTTCGACGCCGTGCCACACCTTGCCAGTCGGTCCGTTCTCGAGGGCGAGGCGGAAGAGCACCGCGAGGTCTTGGGCATGTACGGCCGTCCACACGTTCTTGCCCTCGCCGGGGTACCCCACTATACCCTTATCCTTGCCGAGGCCAATGAGGAGCGGTAAGAAGCCCGCCTTATCGGTGGGGCTATGCGCGATGGGCGGGATGCGCACGACGGAGGAACGGACGCCCTGCGCGGCCAGGGCGAGGACGGCCTCTTCCACGGCGTTGCGCACGCGCAGAGAACCCCTGGGCGCCTCGGACGATGCGAGGGCAGGGTCGGACTCTGTGGCAGGGCGACCGAGGGCGTTGGCGCCAAGGCCGGTGCCGAGGTTCGAAGGAGCCCCGATGCTGCCTGCCACGACGAGCGGCTTGCCGCTCTCGGCGAGCGCGTCGCCCATGACACGGATGACATCGACTTCGGCAGTTGCGACGGCGTCGATACCGCCCACAGGGAGCAGGTCTTGTCTGTGCGCCAAGTGAATGATGCCGTCTATGTCCGACGACAGCGCGGCTTTGAGCGAGGCGAGGTCGGCGATGTCTCCTCGGAGGACGGTGGCGCCGAGTGCGGTGAGGGCGGTGGCGGATGTTTTCGAGCGCGCGAGGCCAAGGACGGTATGACCAGAGCGGATCAGCTCGGGGATGAGGTAGGTGCCGATATGGCCCGTACCGCCTGTGACGAGCACGCGCATGTTGAGTGTGTCAGGTAAGTAGAGGCTAGTTGTGAGTTGGGGTGAGTGCTGGGTCAGTGGTGTCAGTGAGAGTTGGGGCTTATGACCCCGGTGAATCCCCGTTTCAGCAGCGAGTACAAGTGATGAAGAAGCAGTAAGCAGCTGGCCGTCGGTGTGATGTGAGATACAGCAGCTGCGATGAGAAGGATGCTTTCTCATCAGCCGACTAGGAGGTGGGGGAGGGTGGGGTAGGGTGGGGGAGTTTCCGTCGGAAGTGGGGGAGGTACGCGTTTGTACCTGTCTCGTCCATTGAAACACGATCTCTTTTCACTGTTTTCCCTCTTCACAACTCGCATTCACTCCTTTTGCGGCATCCTCTGTCTCTGTCACTCTCACACTCACTCGCTCACTCACCTACACGAGACCACACGCACAAGGCAGTCATCTCTCAGTTGAGCCAACGACGAAAACACGCTCTTTCACTCTTGATTTTCAGCCCGGCACCGCCTATCCAGCCGCTCGGACCTTTCCTTTCTTCCCAGCTTGCACGAGACCTCTCAGTAAGACCCATTAGCGAATATGTTCACCACACGCCTCGCCGCGCTCGTCCTCGCGGCCGCCGCCCTGCCGTCCTGGGCCATCGTCACGCCCACTTCGCCCGACTCGACCACCGTCGTCAAGGTCGGCGACCAGATCACGGCCATGTGGGACGTGGACCCAACGGGGACGTGGACGGACATGGAGATCCAGCTGATGACGGGGCCCAACTCGCCTGTGAGCCACCCCGCTCCTCCCTCTTCAAACCCATATCCCTCTACAAATTGTTCGCCCCGTTGCCTTGGAAAGCGGAAGGGGAGGTACCCCTTTGGGAAATGCTGACGCTCGTGCAGATGGTCACCCTGTCCACCGTCGGATCCGGTATCGACGGCACCACCACCACCTCGTACTCGTTCGAAGCGCCCGACGTCTCGCCCTACTCCAAGATCTACTTTTTGCAATTCACAAACGGGGGTGACACGACCAACGTCACCTGGGTCACGCGCTTCACCGTGCGTCCCCTCAATGCTGTGCTGTGCAGGTCGAAAATTTCTCTCGCTGACTGATCAGATCGCCGGCCCTAATGGCGAGACCACCGACCCGACCAATTCGACGACCGACTCGACGGGCGCCACGGTCGAATGGGGCACGGGCGAGCTGGTCGACGACTCCAACTCGACTTCGACGGCATCCGTCACCGCCTCGGACAGCGCGGCAGCCTCGGCCTCAGCGTCAACGTCGCACTCGGGCTTGACGGCCTACAACACCGATCTGCCCACCACCAGCGCGACGCTGAGCAGTGCGAGCGCCTCGATGGCCGCTGCGTCCGCTTCGGCCTCGAGCAAGAGCGGCGCCGGCAAGGCGGTCGTGGGTGTCAGTGTCGGCGGCGGACTGGCGGTCGGGCTTCTCGGTGCCATGCTGGCTTGCTTGATGTGAGCCATGCGACGTACCGTATCGGCGCAGAACATTCTCCACATTGTCTAACGCAATGAGCATCTGGTCACAGACGAAGGACAGACGGACAATACAGTGTCTAATCATCATGAAACGGCATCACTTCATACCACATACCATACCACGCACGCCCCGGCGGCGACAACGGTGACGATCCTCACGCGCGCCGACGAGCAATGTCATCTCATGCATACCGTGTCATATACACATGCACATCCATGCTGTCTATCCATCCATCCATATGCAGCAGGCTACTTGCCCAGGCGTTTCCGCTGAGCGCGCGTGGCCTGCCGTCAGCTCTCGCCTTGACCCGTCAGTCACTGTAAACACGCACCTTTCTCCGCTTGCGGTACTTGTGCTTGGAGATCTTCTTCTTCCGCTTCCGCTTGACGCTGTCCATGCGCACCCCGTCGTCGTCCTCGCTGGTTTCAGCCACGTCCAGCCTGCCCAAGAGGGCCTGAAGGCCGTCCACCGCGCCCTGCACGTCGGCCTGCGCCTGCCCCGCGACAGGCTGCAAGAACGCCGAGACGGGCTGTGCTCCCAAGTCTGGGGCCTGGCCGGCCGAAGGTGTATCGCCCAGTCGAGCAAGCACGTCGCTCCACTCCTTCTCGCCGCCCAGGCGGCTCCGCACCCCCGCCTCACCCATCGCGCGAGCGAGCACAGCCTCTCCATCCTCGTCCGTGAACCTGGCCCCGCGCCACGCCTGGCGCTCGGGGCCATAGAGCGACGTCCACAGTGCGGGGTGCGCGAACGCGCTCGTCACTCTCAGGTGGTCCCGCATCGCCGACGACGCGCACTCGTCCCACATCGTGCCGCGCGCCCAGGCGCCCGCGGGCGTCGGAGCGGGTCGGTGGAACAACGATACCTCGGAGGAGACGCTGGGGTGTGTGGCGTAGAGCGGGATGGGCATGTGGGGCGGGGTGAGCGCGATGAGCTTTTGCAGCCGGTCCGCCAGTGGCGGCGGGAGGTGCGCTGGGGATGCATGTGTCATGGCGGGGGATGTGGTGGCAGCGGGTTGGTGGAGTTGCTGGCGCAGGGCGAGGAGGGGGCGTCGGCGGGCTCGAGGGGTGGCGGGGGAGGTGCCTTTGGCGTTGACACTGACGCTGGCACTGGCGCTGGACGACGGAGCAGAAGACGACGTGATGAGACCTGCCGAGGGATCGAGCCTCACAACGCGCCCTTTGGTCGGTTTAGACCTGCCGCGCTGACGGGGGGTCACATGGGCGGCAGGACCGGTGGAGGACGTCGACGAGCCCGAGGCGGTGGAGGAGGCGGGGCGGAGGGTGCGCGCCGGTGGGGCGAGGGACGAGTAGAGTCTGCGTAGCATCCTCTACCCTCTCTCTCCTCTGCTGTCGACTGGTGTAACACGACTGAGACAGGCTTGGGATGGATGGTTGACTAGGTAGATCGTGCAGGAAAGTGCGCGATAGGGCGTAGCTCGTTATTTCAATTCTTTTTTAGCTCTGAATTTCTAATCAGGTATTCAAGTTATTGGTTCTCAGGCAATTTGGAAAACCTAATGCAATTCCTTGTTCTTTGGTTCCGTTAGACATGGGGGGGTGGGACACCCCCCCAAGACCCCCCCTTGCGCCTAGCGGCGCAGCCATCGCAGCCCTTACGGGTCAAGCATCCGGCAAAGCCGGATGTACTGTAGAACATTGATTAGTTGCAAGCTAAAGCACTTCATCAAGAGATGCGCAAGTGCTTGTTGGGCATGCTAGGCTGATCAGATGATCATAGGCATGCCAAGCTGGTCACAGGGGCTATGTCACAGCTGCCACCTGGCAAGCCTATTGCAGTCTTGTCAGACTTGCGCTATTGTAACCATTTTGGTGCAATGATAGGGCAGGGTATGGCAGTAGCTATGTAGGCGATTGGTTCTGCTACAGAGATCATTCCATGCATCAGCCTCATGCATAGATCTTTATTCTCTGATGAAAGGCAATTTGGCAAGGACACAATGCATATTAGGATTGTGCTGATGAAATCAGAATGGCCGGAATTTTCTTATTTAATTCCCCCATTTACCGTTTTCGTTCCAGGGACACCCGCAGAAATTCGCCCCGTAAGAGCTACGCTGATGATTGGGAAGGAAGGGAGATAGCAGTGAGGAGTGGGAGTGACGAGTGACGAGTTTCATAGTGGCGGGATCAAATACACGTGGTCATCTCCCACCCAACGAAGTTTAGTCCCGCCAGCCAAAAGTTGGTCTCTGATCACTGATCAAGAGCTTGATCGAACAGTAGAGGAGCATGACCAAACGACCCAGAGAGTCCGACGGGGGAGCAGAGAGCATCATGGCAGAAGCAGGTCCATCTACTCTCACTACCGCTAATGGGGACTCGACCCTCCTGCGTGTCCCACAAGTGAGCCCCTTATGTGAGGCAGGTGAGGTGAGGCTGATGGCAGAAACGGTGGTATCGCCAACGAGCACACGCCAATGTCTTCAGCGACCATGCGTTAGACTAGTGAGCTCTCGTGCTGATACCTGGCCACAGATGGCGGGCTGACGCTAGCCCCGCCTCGCCGGCCGAGATGGACTGGGCGGCGCACTACCCCGCGTACGCCGACCAATTACAGGGCAAGGGCAAACAGGTCGAGTGGGCCGATGTGGGGTGCGGATTCGGCGGGCTGCTCATGGCGCTCGCGCCGCAGTTCCCGGACACGCTCATGCTGGGTGAGTCCCAGCCTGCGCGAGGCTTAGAGAAGCTCCGAGGGGGGACGCTCGCTGATCCCAGGCATGGAGATCCGCGTGGCCGTCACGTCCTACGTCCGAGACCGCATAGCCGCACACCGGCAAAACCAGGCTCTGCTCGCGCCCGACGCACCAGAGCGCGTTGCGGGCGGGTACCAGAACGTCTCTGTGATCCGGGCCAACTCGATGAAACACATGCCCAACTTTTTCGCGCGGGCCCAGCTGAGCAAGATCTTCTTCCTCTTTCCCGATCCGCACTTCAAGGTCAGGAAGCAGAAGGCGCGGATCATCACGTGGGCCCTGACCTTCTTGAGGTTTGGGAAGGGCTGACGGCAGGACGTCGCTTTTGGCAGAGTATGCATTCGTCCTGAGACCCGGGGGGATCTTGTACACCGTCACAGACGTAAAGGGTGCGTCTTACTCCTACCGGGTACTCGCCTACGGAGTATGGAGAGAGTGCTCATTCCAGACCTGCACGACTGGATGGACTCGCACCTCCGCCAACATCCCCTCTTCGAGTACATCCCCACCGAGGAGCTCGCCGACGATCCCATACTGCTCGCCGCGCGGACTAGCACCGAGGAGGGCATGAAGGTTGAGCGGAATAAGGGCGACAAGTGGGTCGCGTGTTTCAGGCGGCTGGAGGACCCGCCCTTCCCGGAAGAATGAGTGGCATGTATGCGTTGAGCAGCCATCGCCGCTTGTTTTCACTCCACTTCGCCTTGAGGTTGAGGCGGGGTCGAGAAGAGCCGCTCGAAGATCGGAGGATAGGTCGCGCCGAGGATGGGATCGTCAGATGGCACGGCGCCCATCTTGCAGAGCGCCAGTCGATCAATGACAATCCCGTCCGCCCAGACGTATCTCCCAGGAAGCACCTCTTCTGACCTTGCCTGGATCTGATTTGCCTTCTGCACATCCCCTCCGTCCTTGTTGTACACCTCGACCAGCTGCCGCGCATCGATCCTCGGCACACCCACGCGGCCACTCCCATACCGCTGCCCCCCTTTCGGGGTGACATACCGCATATTCGCAATCGTAGCATGAAGCGTCAAGCCCCTCTCCTCGCGATTCCCAAGACCTTGCGCCAAGAACGCATCTCTGACTCGCCCGGCGGCGCGTAAGAGGACACGTTGGGAATCCACCGGAGGGGCATAGAGCACCCGCGCATCCCTCGGGCTCGGAAACGCTCCCAAGCCTTCAAGAGCGATGCTGAGAGGCTGCGAGAGACCAAGAGAGTCGAGGTCGAGAGCGGCCAGTATCCGGCCGGCCTGGACGAGGTCGGCAGTAGTGGGCAGAGTGAGCGTGAAGAGGGTGAGGTGGAATGTGCCCGCTGGTCGATGGGCCGCCGAAGGGATGATACGAAGTTTCGACGAGTCTTTACGCGACGAAGTGGTGGTCAGGTCTCGGAAGTGCTCGAGAGAGCTGGCGAGCTGTGGGAGACTGCGTGGTGTGACTAGGGGAAAACACAGAAAGTGGGTCGGACGAGCGGGTCTCCCTCCGTCCCCAGGGGCAGTCATCGGTCGCCATAACTTCGACGAGCGGACAGTGGCTTCGCTTGACGAGTGGACATGACGACTTGTCGCTCCATCCTCTAGTCGATGGACGGGCTCGTTGAGAGCAAAGGCCATGTTGCGACGAGTTGTGGATCGGGTGAAACGAGCTAGTGAATCGACGCGTCGGACTGGCATGAAGGCGAGGCTGATCCCTTGACACTGAGCACCCGTAGGTGTACTCCTTTTTCACTGCATGTCGTGCTTGATGCGTGCGCTGGTTATGCCCCGATCAAGACTAGACAGTGCATACATAGGACTAGTCGTAGTGGTGGATGGTAGATGATCGTTCAGGCACCGGCATGACGCCAAGACGGCACAGATCTTTCTTTGCCACCCACGTTTTCCAACTTTCAATCAACGACAAACGACGACCATCGTACTCGAAGAGTAGCAATGCATCGACGCTCTCGCATCTCAAACACGTCGCATCCACAGTGCTCGTTTCGATCAACGGACCGACTTGCCGCGCTCGCATCTCGTCGTTGAAAGGAGAAGACCAGCTCCGACAAAGCAACTGCCATTTTATTCTCTCACCCCGCCGACCACACGACACGACATGGCTTCTCGCACCTCTCGCATTGTCGCCTCGTAATACTCAACCTCACCCCACCTCCTACAGCCCCTCAGCCCCATCACCTATCACCACCACACCGACGAGGGGGCGTCATGGCCACTGCGACCTACACGGTGTCCGAGCACCCTATTGACGCCAAGGCGATCGTCACGCTCATCTTTTTCATCCTTGCGAGTGAGTCACCCTTTCCTGCCGGCGAGCTTTACTGAGTGTAGATATCCTGGTCATCTGGCCACTACATATCCCGCTTCCGCTCTTCGTCCAGCGTACATGGCGTCGCTTGACCAATCAAAGAGGTGCTCCTGCCTCAAGGAGCGAAGAGAGATGGCACGTCCCTATCGGCCTGGCCGCCGCGCCCGTCATCGCCGTCCTGATTCTGCTTGCTAGCACCTGCATTCCAGGCAGCGTAGTGCGCGACGGTATCGTCGGCAGCGGCGGTATTCGCCCGTACGACGTCATGACCCTCTTCACCTCCTTCGTGAGTGACCCAACACACTCACAGAATATCCCGTACATGCTTACACGACAGGCCTACATCGCCCTGTCGCTCGACTGCACCGGCCTCCTACGCTACCTCGCCTTCCGCACCGCCGCGCGCTTCTCGTCTTCCGGCCGCACGCTCTTCTTCGCGCTGTACGCCTTCTTCGCCACGACCGGCCTCGTGACAGGCAACGACCCGCTCACGCTCTCCGGCACGCCCTTCCTCGCGTACTTCACCGACCACGCGGGCATAGCGCCCGCCACCGCCTACTTCTTCAGCCACTTCCAGGTGGCCAACCTCGCCTCGGCCCTCCTGGTCTCGTCCAACCCCACCAATCTCGTCCTGACAGCAGCGTTCGACCTCAGCTTTCTGCGTTACTCGGCGTGGCTCGCACTGCCCACTGTGGCAGGCTTGATCGTGCTCTTCCCCATCCTGAGATGGGTGCTCTTTAGGGGCCGCATGATCCCGAAGACCCTCGACCCGCCGGTGGTCAATCCCCGCGCAGCCCTCGTCGACCCGTGGGGCGCGGTGTTCGGCGCGAGCCTGTTCATCATCACCATCGTCGCCCTCGTCGTGCTTAGCACCACGGGCCTGCTAGAAGGTACAGAGGGTGTGTGGACCGTCACAGCGCCGGCGGCTGCCCTCATGCTCCTGAGAGACATGTGGCGGGACAAGTACGTCCAGCGGCGGGAGCGGCGCAACCCGGGCTGCACACGGGCGGGACAAGACCAGTTCGGCGTCTGCGACGGGTCATGGAAAAAGCCGCAGTCCTCCCCTTCCTCCACACCCACCGTCGTGGCTGATCCAGCCTCGACAGAAGAGGCACGCGAGACCATCACGCTCGACACACTGCCCGTGTCCCCTGCAGACAAACAGAGCGGGACAGGGGACGCGAACGCCGAAGCAGTGGCCGCACTCGACCCGCAGGCCCCTCCGCCCAGCTCTCTCCCGTGGATCCTGCAGCCCATGCGTCGGCACTTCCCCACCGTCACCTGCGTCCTGCTCCGCATGCCCTTCCCCCTGATCCCATTTGCGTTCAGCATGTTCATCCTCGTCGAGGCGCTACAGTATACAGGGTGGATCCGCGTCTTCGGCGGCTGGTGGACGGCGTGGGCAAAGGTCGGCGGCGTGGGCGGGTGCGTATGGCTGATGGGCACGATCGGGGTACTGGGGTGTAACGTGTTCGGGACCAACATTGGCGCCACCGTCTTGCTATCACGTACGCCCGGTAGATACCGTATCTCAATCGGGGTGGGCTGACGGCGCAGGAGTGCTGCAGCATTGGCAAAGCACCAGCGAGACAGTGACCCCGAAGACGCTGTACGGGTCGGTGTTTGCCCTGGCGCTTGGGTCCAACTTTGGCGCCTACTCATTCGTGTGAGCCGTCCCGCGTCCATCTGCCAACGAGCTGCTCGTAGCTGACCAGGCAGGTTCTCAGCCTCGCTCGCGGGCCTGCTGTGGCGCAACATCCTGGACCAGAAAGGGTTCCACATCACCTTGCGGGAATTCATCAAGTGGAACACCGTGCCGGTGGTGGCGACCATGTTCGTGGGATGCCTGGTGGTCGTGGCGGAAGTATGTGTCATCTATCGATAGACCAGCATAGTGGAGTATGGGCTATAATCAGCATGTCACATCACATCAGCATAGCATCTCTGCATCACTCGTGAAATGAATGCCGGACTGCCTTGCATGCCCATTTTGCTAGTCGCTAGTTGCTAGTTGCACTGTGCATCTATCCTACCTCCTGCCTTCTCGCCGCTCGCTGCGCTCTCCGCTGCGCCTACTTGCTCAGGGCATGCTGGAGAGCCTCGTACACATCCACCTCGATCCGCGCCTCGGCCTTTTCCGATTCAGGCGCAGACGAGCCCAGTACGCGATTCGCATCCGCCAGACCGGACCGGACGTTCTGCCGTCAGCCCAGCCATGCACCTCAAGGTAGGACTCACGTCGAGGGAGAACTTGTCGAGCGGGTACGCCTCGACAGCGTTGATGGTGAGCGAGTTGTCCTCGTGCACTGTGGAGAAGCCGGCCGAGACTGCGGTCAGCAAGCCCCCTCACACATTGTGCAACCGGCAAGTCGGGATAAGAAGGAGAAGGAGACAGAGGAGAAGAAGAAGACCCACTGAACCACTTCTTCGCTGCCGAACCGTCCTCGATGACCTCGACCACGCCCGGTCGGAGTGCCTCGACGATGGGCGCGTGGTTGGCGAGGATACCGCGGTCACCTGTGGCGGCGGGGATGTTGACCTGCACGACGCCGGCGGAGGAGTAGAGGGACTAAACGTGAGTATTGGTCCAGCCTCGAGCCTCCTCGCCCCTGCTCCCGAGCGTCATCCCTCCTCATTCCTCTTGCCTCGCTACTCCAACTGCAACTCGATCCACGTCTCGCCCATGACTCCCCAGCAGTATTCTCCCCAGCTCTGTTCCTCTGACCTCCCACCGCCCTCCACTGCCATCCCATCCCTCCTCACTTCCTGACATGTCTCCCCATTTACAAGTGTGATGGAACCCACCTGGTGAGGCAGCACCAAGCTCAGCTTGAGCTTGCCGTCCGCCACGTCCGCATACCCCCTTCGGCCAAGCGCACGCGCGGGCCGGGAGATCTGGCGCAGCGATCGGAGAGCAGACATGGTCTGCGCGTGAGCTGAATACCGCAGGTCATCGCGAGCAGCTCACAGAGAGCTGTATATATGGCTAAGTCTGTACGTCTTTGGTGTTCGGACTGGGACGGAGGGCAGAGGAGCCGGGAGGAGGGACATATCGCCGTATTCCCGGAAGACACGTGGGTGTGGCGCCCCTAAGCTTCAGCTTTGGACGACGATTGTGTCTCCTGTTGCTTTTGCGTTTCCACCTGTTGACATCGAAGGCACCTGCATGCACGGGACGACACCGCTCGCAATGACAAGCACGAGCAGAGCGGAGAGGGGAGAGGGGCTGACGGCGATCGTGGACTGCACTACGACTCAACGGACACAGGTCCCTCGTTACCAGGACCAGCCACTCCCACCGAGCCATCGCATCAAGATGAAGATGTCAAAGCACGTAGCCCAGGCCAAGTGTCCCGTTGACGAGGTATCCAGCGACAAGCCCACCTCACCCTGCATTGGAGGGGTGCCGAGCGACCACGACCCCGTGCGCTGATGCCGATTGACATCAAGGTTGATACCTCACAACAGGGGCCATTGACCCCTTTACTTCGCGATCCTGGATACTGACCCACGCAACGGCCATGCTCACCGTCAGACCATCTCCCCATGGCATATAAGACTGGAGAGAAGTATCCGGTAGACCTCCATCCTCTACTCTACCTCTCTCTTTACTTGATTTCGTCTCGTCTCGTCATTGGCACTGGCTGCCAACTGACATTCTACCCCATCTTCGTAACTGCCCTATTCCATTTCATTCGAGCTTCGTACTACCTCGCACTTTTACTAAACTCCTCTCGACCCTCGACACCTACTACCTTCTACCCATACCTGCGCCTACGTCTACTCAGCACGATGCACGCGCACCTCCTCGCCCTCCTCCCGCTCCTGGCGAGCTTCGGCCCCTCCTCCGCTCACCCCATCACCAGCTCGACACCGGCCTCTCTGCAGAAGCGCGAAGTGCCGCAGGAGCACTCGCACGAGAAGATTCTCACGGCCGTGCGGACCGCCCTGAACATGAACAACCCGGACGGCATCGTCGACCCGTGAGCTCTCCCCCCCCCTCCTTCCCCAATCTGGGCTAGCTGACCGATGACCAGGGTGTTTGGCCTGCTGGGTAATGCCGCCGCTGCTGCCGGACAGGGCTCCATCACCGACACGGACTGCCTGCAGCAAGCGACGGCCGACCAGGCGTTCACCAACGCGAAAGCGGCGGGGGATGTGGATCTCATGGCTGCCGCACTGCAGTTCCGCGCGTTGGAGCGCAATACCGGCTCGGTCGGCCTGGCCAGTGTGCTGTGGTAAGTCACGCAGTGGCTTGATGCGACAGTATAGCTGATATGCAGTACGGAGACGCCTGTCAATGCTGAGATTGGTGCGTTCCTCTCTGTCACCCATGTGAAGAAGGGCTCACTCCCAGCCGCCATCACTCAGCATCAAGATCCCGCGAGCGCCAATGCAGCAGCGACGAACAAGGCCATCGTCCTCGCCTTGGCACAGCAGCGTGAGCTCAGATGAGGCAAAGAAATATAGCGTCGAGCTGACCGTCGCAGTGAATGCTATTGGCGCCGACCCGCAGCTCGCCTTGGAGACGGGCACGTTCGCCCCGGGCAGCACGTCTGACCCTACGGGCGCAGGCAACACGTGCGACGACGCCAACGATCCGACGGGGTGTATATTCACGCAGAACTTGCTGGTGGAGGATGCCACTGCCGCTGAGGTGAGCCACCCGTACAACCTCTAGGGAGATACTGACGGCAGATCTCGGCAGCTGTCAGTGGCGGAAGTGCAGCGACCGACGTGGCGACCGCCTCGGTACGTATGACACCAGGTCGCGTTTCACGCTGAGTCCCAGGGCGCCGCGTCCACAGCCACATGTACCGCCTCCACGAAGAAACGGCACATGTCGCACGGACGACGCGGGTCTATACTGCCCGAACGCCAGACGGCAGGCATCGACGTCGGCCCATGCAGTGAGTCCACACACTATACTAGACTCTCGTGAGGGAGGCATACATACTGACCTCCAGCCGACTTCTCCATGGTCTTCGCCGCGGGGCTCGACGGTCGAGCGGCGACAGAGTTCTCGTTCGAGCCTTCCGACTTGACCAACTTCAACCACGGCACCGCCCTCAATCCCGACATTATCGCCCAGTTCATGTGCGACACATTCGTGAATGCCTGTGCGAGGTCGGCCTCGACCAGGGACGCATGCAAGACTGTCGAGGCGGATTTGTTGACCCAGCTGAACGACGGGACTTTGACAAAGGACCAGTCGTATGCCGATGCCTGGCTCTCGGGAGTGAGTCCCCCACACTGAGATTATAAGTTCGCTGATCAGCAGCTTGAGGACGCTTTCGGTATTCAGTCCACCGGGACAGGTACCGGCAGCGGGTCCACCGATACTTCATCAGACACGGCCACCGATACCGCGTGTGACGATTCCGCCACCGCCACTGCGGCAGCAACGACTACAACCGCAGCAGCAGCAGTGACAGCCATCGCCACCGGCTCGTCATCATCATCATCAGCTGCGAGTCCTCTCATCCCGACGGCCGCAACTCGCTCGATGACACAAGCTAATGAGAACAGTTCACAGTCGGGCAAAACGTCAATACCTTCACAGGCAGCCTCAACGGCGCAGCACCAGTCGCAGTGACATTCATCGGCGGCGAGCGCGGTACGTCTCCCTTCCCTGAAGTACGAAGCAGAGAGGTGCGCACGGACTGACGGCCAGCATTCGAGGTGAACGGGGATACGTTCGTCAATGAGGGCGCGGCCATCCAGCGCGCATGCTCGGTGCAGAACAACGCATGGTCAGTTGCTCATTCTCGGCGTCTTATGCAGCTGACGAGCAGTGCGGACGCGTTTAATTCGGGCAGTGGGTCTTCGTCAGTGGGCGACTGCAACGCGCAGGAAGCGTAAGACTCATCGGATCATGTGTGGGAAGCGGTACTGATGATTCATAGCCAATGCAATGCGCAGTGAATTTGAGAGGCTGACTATTGAGCGGAAGAGCAGAGGAAGCGGGAGAAAAATCTACATAGCATACAAGTAGTCGAACAATGTCACACCTCCCTCATTGTGCTCACTCTCGTGACATATCGCGCAGAAAGACACCTGTCCCTCGGCGCAGGTCGGCCAACATGGCAGGTACGACATGTCAGAGGGCTCCGTCATGCCGCGCCGCCCCCGAGTCTTACGCCCGGAATGCCGCTGTGCCGACACTGTCAGAGTAAAGAAGGCGTCGAGAAGTGGTATGTATCAAGGGGACGGACTCCTTTGGGCTCGCCGGCCAATGAACCGGCGAGCCGGAGCGATGGGCAAGCCGTACCCTCGCCCACGGCCCGTACAGACAGTATAAGAAGCCCAGAATGCTCACTCCACTGACCGACCCAGCAGTCCTAGCCTCCTGACAGACACTGACGCACACCCAAGAAGAGCGCGATAGGATGCCCTCGTCATCGTCCTCGCAAGCGTCTACTGCGGCAGCAAGAGCAGAGGACACATCGGCTCGACCAGACGTGTTCAGCTTCTTGGTTTCCGACTTCAGAAGGGGATCAGACAAACCTTCCATCTCGGTGCAGTCGCCCAGCGAGCTCGCCTCGGACGCCTCTGCCGACGAAGAAGACGAGTCGAATTATGAAGCAGGACGACCGAGGCGGTCCGAGTCGAGTAGATCCGGGCCCGTCTGGCAGACGCAGGAGGACCGCCGATACTTCTACCTCGAGACCCAGCTGCCGGTCGAGGAGCCCGACGGGCCGCGCACGCGGATGGTGTACACGCTCGCGCCCGAACAGTACGCCGGCCCAGAGACATTCACCATCCCTGAGTCCGAGTCAGAGTCAGCGTCCGAGTCCGGCAGCGACATCGAAGAGCGCAACGCCGAAGAAGAAGTTAGCGTCGTGCGCACCAAAGTGTGGCACTCGCTGATCATTGCGCCGCGGAACGAGCTTCTCCCTGCCACTTCGACCAGCCGGTGCGTGCTGAACCTCATGACGCCCACGGCGGACACATGGCACGGCCGCGCATGCACCGACGGCTCGTGCCTCGGGTGGTACGCTGCTGACGCGGCACAGCGCGCGTCCGAGGCGTACCTGCCAGGCGGGCCGCTGATCTGGGCCGGAGGCGAGGAGCGCGGTGATGAAGGGGATCCCGTCCGGGTACGGTGCAACCCGTGGAATCCCTACACGCCGGAGAGCCGCGTGTACACGCGACTAGAGAGGCGCGCGGAAGAGCGGGCGTGGCGCAGCTGGGCGCGGTCGCAGCGCAAGATGATAAGCAGCGGCGTGGACAGCGATGGGGACCCCACGACGCCGACGTGGCGCGAGAGGAACCTCTCGCGGCTGGACGAGTATGTGCGCGAGAGCATTCGGGGGGTGCGGGCGCGAGGGGAGGGCGGGGCGCGGTGGGGTTTGCTGCAGGGCATGTTCGACACGATTGATGGTTCAGTCGAATCGGAGGACCGACCCCAACGACCCCAGACTGAGTCCGTGGGCGCAGAATCGGCCGACGACTATCGCACGCAAACCGTCGAGATGCGACAGCACGCCGTGCGTACAGACCTCGAGGGGGATGTCGTCACTATGCGGTCGGCGGTCGACAGGACGCACCACAAGTTCTGCTCGTCGGTATGGTGCCCCGGGTCGCGCTCCTTGGGAGAGGCTATGGCGCAGGGACGAGAGATGTCGGAAGACGATTTGCACAGCGGGAGGCGATGCAGGCCCGACTTGGAATGGCCGTTTGCGCGAGACGAGCGCGGGACGGTGATCGAGTTGCATCCGCAGCAGATGAGGCCGAGCGATAGCGAGGCCGGCGGGCGCAGCGAAGCGAGCCGCAGTGAGGCGCGTCCGAGCGGTAGCGGGAGGAGTGCTGGGGGGAGAGGGAGTGGGGAGGAGGGCGAGTCCGACTCTCGCTCCAACTCTCGAAGCCCACGCCGACTGGGCATTCCCACCGGTTTATCAAGCCGCCCGACCAGCCTGTCGCCCTCGCCTGCTCCTGCCAGACGATGGCTATCTACGCCCGCGTGGGTGCGGGAGGTCCAGCGGCGCACGGAGGGCTTGTCCCTGCGAGAAGGACCGACCGAGTCGAACGACGAGCGTCAGTCAGATAGCGAAGCCGCTTCCAGCAGCTAGATCATAGATGCGTGATTAGTAAACAGTACTCGGTAATCAGTAGAGGAGACAGTATCGATGCACGCATGAGCACAGAGAGTGGACATCAGCGCAGCGCCGCACGCAATGCATATGCATGCAAGTCGGCCGTCCGTGCAAGAAGAAACAAGACACACCTCCATCCCTCTGACCATACCTTGACCTTGAAAACTAGCAGAGAAACAAGCGGAAAACAGAAAGAGCAAAACAAGATCCGGCACGATGCAGATGCGTGAAAGAGTGTCGCGTGTCGATTGAGAGTTATGAGTAAGCGTATGAATGGCGTGGTGCGTTGGAAAAATGGGTTGATGTGGTCGGTCGATCGAGAACGAGCGAGTGAGCGGGTGGCCGGGTATGCGACGAGGTCCGAGGGGGGTATAGGTCGTCTAGGTGAGAAAAGTAGGGATACAACTGTGGCCAACATTCGCCATCGTGGGCATTACTTTTTCCGTTGGATCGAAGGGAGGAGGACTACGCCAGGCCCACCTCGCCGCCATCACCATTATCCTCCAGCTCGGCCAGGTACATGCCGAAATCAAACGTGCCCTCGCCGACGCCGTTAAAGTCCATAAAGTCGAGTCCGTCGGTGCCGAACGTAAAGTCGCCCGCACCAGGATCAGTGGCGAGGTCCGTGGAGCCATACGACAGGGGCCCGTTCGACCCGGTGCTGAGAGAAGGCACAGAGTCGCCAGCCTGTCCTTGAACATTTGGCGGCTGCGTCGGGGTAGCCTGAGTTTGCGAAGAGGCTTGACCCTGGACAGGCGTGCTCGATGGCGCAGGGGTCGAGTTGGCCTGTGGGGCAGAGGGCGGGGACGGCGTGAGGCCATGGACTGTCGTGGAGGCAGGTGCGGACGAGACTTCGGAGATGACGGCGGTGCTGACTTTCGGAGACGGCTGGAGAGACTTGGGCGTGGCAGCCTGGGCATCAGCACTGTACTGGGACGCAAGGGTCAGGCATCGGCTGTAACCGAGGTAGCCGAGGTGAAACAAGAAACTCACCGCCAGATCCTCTTTTGACATCTTTGGCGTCTTGCCAGCTTGCGGCTTGGGCGTAGGCGCTCTCCCAACAGTGGCCGGGCTCTGAGGGGGCAACATGGCCCCACCCGCCGCAGGATTACCCGCACCAGCGCCAGCACCAGCCTTGCTCTGGGTTCTCTGCAGGTTGATGGTCGTCCGCGGACTCTGACCAATCTGCGCCGGGGAAGCCGCATCAATGTTGGTCATGGCCGGTGTCTGAGGCATGCCGTTGGCGCTCGAGAGGGTGAGGTTGGAGACACCCGATATGCCCGATATCGAAGAGAGCGAACGCATCTGCTGATCCTGATGCATTTTGCGCTCATAGGCGAGCCGATCCGTCTCTTGTCTCCGAAGTGCGGCCTGGACATGCGTATCGCCCTGCTGGGCCATGGCCATTTGGTGCTGCATCGACTGGGCCTGCTGGGCCTGCTGTTGCTGCTGCAGCACCATGGCCTGTTGTTGCGGCGTCATGGGCGGTCCGGGGAAAGGAGAAGGGGCGGCCGATCCAGAATTACGCCGCATGCGCTTCCGCTCAGGCGGGGTATTGCCGCGGGGCGTTTCGGACGTCTGCATGGGCGAAGGGGCAGTCTGCTCTGACGGTGCAGCACCATTCGGCCTGCCAATCAGCACAGACCGACAACTGACAGAGGGGGCATGACACACCGCTTCATCGCGCCAGAGGTGACTCGCTGATGCGCAGCCTGTTGTTGAGCCTGGGCCTGCGCTTGGGCTTGAGCTTGAGCTTGCGCCTGGGCCTGAGCCTGGGCGACCTGCTGAGCCTGAGCCTGGGCGTAGGCCGCCGCATGCGCCTGCTGGACCTGCATCTGCTGGAAGAGCTGCTGCTGGGCCAAAGCCTGATTCTGGGCATTTTGAGGCTGCCCCTGTCCCGGACCCGGCTGCTGCTGACCCGGCTGACCCGACTGGGCGCCCTGCCCGGCGGCAACAGCGGCATTCGAAGCGACCATGGCGCGACGCTGATTCTCTTGCAGAGTGATCCGGTACTGCTGTACGAGTCGAGATCGGTCGTCCGCGCTCAGCTGGCTCATATCCTTGCCGCCCAAGCCCAGAGTCTGCACCGAATGGTTCATGACGCTCGGGACGACAGGACCGATACCCAGTGGCTGGTAATACTGGTTGGCGTGCTGCTGGATCTGCTGAGCCTGCATCTGCTGGGCCTGCATGTGTTGGAGTTGGGCGTGGGACATCTGCTGGCCGCCGAGGCTGGCCGCGTGTTGCTGTTGCTGCTGCTGTTGGGCAGCGGCGACCTGCTGCGCCTGATGATGCTGCTGATGCTCTGCCAGAGACTGCTGAGCGCGTTGCTGCATGGCCTGCGCCTGCGCTTGAGCCGCCAGCATCTGCTGCTGCTGTTGGTGCGCAAGTTGTTGTTGGGGCGTCATGGGCGGTCCGCCGGGTTGCCCATGCTGACCCTGCATGCCCGGAGCGAGACCATTCACCTGCTGGCCCTGGCCGTTGGTGGCGGGACTATGCGAGGCCTGCTGGCCAGGGTGGAAGTGCTGTTGCGGGGTGACGGAACGCATGAGCGGATTGGGTTGACCAGGTTGCGGAGGCGTGGGACCGTTGACCATGCCGTGCGGTGGAGGCCGCATGTTCTTCTGATGCGGGGAAGGCATGACGCTAGGGTGCGGCTGATGCATCATGTGGGGCGAGGGTGCGACGGGCGAGTGGCTCGGTCCAGCTTGGGCATTCGGAGGTGCCGCCAAGGACATTTGCGATGAAGTCTGGTACATCGGATGCCCACCGGGACCGGGGGTCATGCCAGGTTGAGGCGGCCGAGGCGGGGCGGGCGACCCCATGCTACTCGGTCCGCCAGGTTGCTGACCGAATCGCTGGGCGGCCGCGGCGGCTGCGGCCTGCTGTTGTTGTTGCTGATGTTGCTGCAGGAGAGCCTGTTGAGCCGCTTGCTGCTGCGCCTGCGCCTGATGTTGCTGGGCCAGCTGGGCCTGCATTGCGGGCGTTAGACCGTTCTGCTGCTGCGGTTGTCCTTGCTGAGCCTGTTGAGCCGCCTGCTGAGCCTGAGCGGCTGCCTGCTGTTGTCGGAATTGCAGCATCTGCTGCTGGGCATTCATATTCTGCTGAGGGGGGTGAAGCCCAGCGAGGATCTGTTGCCGTATGTTTCTCAACCGGTTCATAGTCTGAGATCAGCATTATCCCAGGACTCGAGGGTGGGACAAACATCAGTGTAGGCAGCCGATGAAGTCCAAGGACTGGGTCCTTTGCCCCCATTACTGAAAACATCGGTGAACATGGCCCAATATCTATTGATCAGCACAATTGCTCGATCAAAGACAGCGACAGTCAACTCACTCAGACAGCAGACCCTGGCGGACATTGATCGGGACCGTCTCTTCTCCAAGACCAGCTTCAGCGTGTAATTGCGCAGCAGAGGCAGGCATGTTATTCTTGACCAAAAAGTCGTGAATATACAACTTGAGCCTATCTCATCAGCCGGAGACGCAGCGCTCATCGACAAACTTACAGTAAATCCGTATCTGGCCGTACTTGACCACCGGTCATTTGAGGCTGGACACCGCTGCCCATGCGCGCCATGGCATAGGCATCGCCAAACTCGCCCTGAGGCTGGCTCGGCATGCCATTGACACCCGGCTGAGGCTGATTGACCTGCTGCGGCGTCATCTGCTGCATCTGCTGCTGCTGCGCTGCCTGCTGGGCCATGGCAGGGTGCGGGTACGGATGTTGAGGGGGCCTTGCCTGGGGGTGCGGAGGGGGCTGACGGATCTGGGCAGGCGAGGGACCGCCAGGCGGTTGCTGCATGCCCGGCTGACCGGGCGGCTGGGGTGCATGGGGGTACTGTTGAGGATGTACGGCGCCTGGTCCATTGACGGGGAACTGATGTGCCAGATGCGGCGAGGGAGACGGGTGATGTGGCGAAGGAGGGATGGCGGCTCGTTGAGCTTGAGCTTGCGCTTGTGCTTGAGCCTGTGCTTGTGCTTGAGCCTGCGCCTGGGCTTGTGCTTGAGCCTGAGCTTGCGCCTGAGCTTGAGCCTGGGCTTGCGCCTGAGACTGAGCAGCAACGGCGACGGCCTGCTGTTGAGCGGCTATTTGCTGTTGCTGTATTTGACGCTGCTGGGCGAGCGCCGCGGCCTGCTGGGAAGACATGGCGACGGGGCCCATGCCCTGTATAGTGGTCTGCTGAGGCGGCCTGACCTGGGCATAGGGATGCGCGTAGCCCTGCGGGAGACCGCCCATGACGCTGACGCCGCCGACGGGCCCTACCGATACGCCGGCAGGCATGGAGGGGCCGGGCTGGGATTGTTGCATGCCGAGATGGGGATGTTGGGGGTGCTGGATGTGCGGCGAGGGCCCCGGATGGGTCTGCGGTAGAGGAGGCGGAGGATGGGGCAAGGCCATGGCCAGGTATCTGGGGATGAGCATTGGGCGGGTGGGGGGGGGGGGGGGGGGGAGGGGGGTGATGGTGGTGGTGTGGGGGGCTGGATGGTAGATGGCAGCGATGGAGGATTTTCGCGAAAAGAGGCAAGTTTTGTGCCCCGTCGCACGGGATCCGCCGTGTTCTCTCCCCGAAGAGGGAGGGTGAGGAGAGACCGAACGGTGAGGCGGGGGAAACGTGTTGGTGGTGTGGGCACGAGGGAGACGCGACTCACCAGGCCAAAGACCTCGCCACTCCACGCTCGACCTCCACGACTGATCCGTCCGACAGGCAGGCGGCAGTATCCCTCGACTCCTGCGCAATCCGTTATCCGGGGTGCCCTCCTGTCCCGGGGAGAGGCGGGTGTGCGGGCAGCGAGGCACGTGTCCAGCGGTGTACAACACCGGGTTCACAAGATACACAGAAGAGCCAGCACCGGTGAGGATGGCAATGGCGATGGCGATGAATCCAGTTCTTGATGCGGGAGGATGGGCGTTTGAGTCTGCGTTCGAAAGGCAGTCAAAGGAACGGGGATGTCTGGGTATCGCCCGGCGGTGTTGTCGTCGGCGGCGATGACAGGAGACGAGACAGTCTGGCCGAGTCGGGTCTCCAAACGCCTGTCTGTGGATTGCACGACTGGGACAAGCTGATCGGCGCGACTTGGGGTGTCGATTCCGTGTCGTGAGTCGCGTCGGTCGACGGGTGCCGGCGAAGGCGACAAGCTCTTGTGTTAGGAGATCCAGCGGTGGGACGAGCAAGATGAACAAGAGGTGAGAGGGATGATCGCCAACGAGCAAGGTCGCGAGCGAGCGGGCGGGGCCACAACAAGCAGCAAGCAGCAGCAGCGGACAGCGAGCAAGGTGCAGTTGGCGGAATTGTCCGGAAACGCTACGCTTCCCACTTCTCTCGGACGTCGTCGACCCTATAAGCGTTTGGATATTTGGGCGGAGGTGAAGGCGCGTTGAGGCGCAGAGAGGTGAAGTCGGGTGTCGAGGCAAGTGAGACTGGTGAGGTTGAGACAGGTGGTGAGGGTGAGGGTCGGGTCGTGATTCGTTCCTAGCGATGGATGATAAGGGTTGACCGTCCGTCCGCAAAATGCAACAGGTACTCGTACCCCGGAGTCGGGGTCGAGCAAGCTCGCGTCGGAGATCGACAATGCTTATAGCAGTGGCGAGGCGATACCGTCAAGCTCGACAGTCGAAAGCTGAGCTCGAAGATGGGGATGAAAAGTCGTGACGATCCGCTCGTTGTAGTTGAAGAGACCAACAACCCCTCTCGGCAAGATTCAGCCTGGTCTGCGCAATCGCGGCGAGCTTTCCTCCAGCGGCTCTTCTCCGTGTGGTGAGGTGGTTGTACCACCGTTTCCCGCGTCGTCGCCGTCGCTCGCCGTGGCTGTCGAGGAGGTATGCAGAGGAGTGGGAGGTGGGATGGGATGGGTGGTGACAGGCGACGAAGAGAGAGACAACCGTCGGGAATTCAGGGTCAGGGTCAGGTGGCATTAGACCAGTCTTAGCATTAGTCCGATTTGATACTAATCGGTTCCTAATCTCATTAGTAAATGTCGGGGAAGGTTGATGCCCGGAGGCAGTCTGCAGCCGCGGCGTATCGGCATTACCCCTCCCTTGGAAGATCACCTCCATCACCATCACCACCTCACATCTCACATGCATGACTACCTCTACTTGCTACACCAGCTACATGCCATATCCCCCTACTATATACCAGCTGCTATACTGTTAAGTACCATGTTGTGTAGTGGTGATTTCGCGTCATTGGTCCGAGATGATCGCCGCCGTAAATTACCCCATGCGGCAACTTTTCATTTTACTCTTTCACCCAGAACAGCCTAAATCCCGGGGCTCACTTCCATGTCAAAGTGGCACCAACTATGAGTACTCTGGAGTAGCTGGGGGAGTAGAATAGGAGTCACCACCCCCACGCCTCGCTCAGATACTGCCCCACGCCGCACATGTTGTCCTCGACCACACGCCCGATCCCACGCTCCACACTCTCAAACCCACGTCGCGCACGTTCACGCTCAGCAGACGTCAGTCCCTCCTCCTCCCGACCAGCCTTTTCCTCCTCCTCTTCCTCCTTCATCACGCTCGGAGGGATCGGCAGTCCGAACCGCTCTTCCATCAGGTGACGCCGTTTGGCCTCTTGTCGCTCAGGGGCAGCGAGGGCCATCTCCACACGCAAGACACGCGCCAGATTGCGGATCACCAAAGCCGCGAGGAATGGGATGCCCGTGGGAGAGTTTTTCGCGTCGACCGGTGTCACGTGGCCGTTGACCATGAGCCGGGTCGACTTGGGCAGCGGCGGGACCGGGCGGTGGGTGACGTCGTGCAGCGATTCGACGGCTTCCGGCGCGGAGAGAGAAGGGTGCGATGTCACGTATTCGGGCACGGCGGGCCGTTGCAGGACGGGCGTGTGCGTGAGGACGTGCGAGGTGGTGCACGGGGAATGATGGCAGTTTGCCCAGCCGCAGGTCTTGGGCATGGGGGTGAGGTGTGCCGAGAGGACATGGTTGAACAGACTGGTCGGGGAGGTGGGGACGGTCGAGGATCGGCATCCCCGCCAGAGGCACACGAAGCGGTCTTCCTCTTCTGCGTCATGTCAGCAACCTTCCTACCCCTGCCCAAAAGATATCGTCTGACCGGACCCCTTCCTGAATCCTATGCCAGCAATGACAAACTTCTGCGTGCCGTCCTGCGCGGTCCAGACCCGCGCACTGGACCCGGGGAAAGCAAAGTTGACATTCTTGATGACCTCGGAAGCGCTGAGCATCTGCTCGACCGCATTGGGGTTTCCGAAAAAGTCGCGGTACGCATGCCAGAAGGTGACCTGGGGGAGGTGGGCGTTAGACGAGTAGACAAACGTCTCGTGCATCCTGCGTCTCAGCTCGACCCCATTTGGCACACTGCACACTTACCATTGTACCGATCTGAGGGGCTCGCGCATCTGATACAGCCGCTTCTTGACGTTGGTCGCCAGGACCGGGGGCTTGTCGCCCACTTCCACCACCCACCCTTGGCCATTATGCGCGCGCATGACCGCCTGCGCCCTCTCGCGGTCGATGGCCCTGCGCCTGACGGCGTCGTCGGCCTGCGCACCCGTGCCCGCCGGGTTGCGCAGCGCGACAGCGTGGTGCTCCTTGGGCGGGTCAAAGGCCGCCTGGAACGGGCGCGCCGAGTGCTCGAGCAGGATCGTCAGGCCCTTCAGATGCCTCGGGAACGCCGGGTCCGCAAGCATCGCGCGGGCCGTCTGCGCGTTCTGCGTGAGCGAAATGAGCAGATCCAGGGCCATCTCGAGGATCTTGGTCGACGAGAGCGTGACGAGCATCATGAGGTGGTCCACGACCGCCGCGTCGATGGGCGGCGCGGCGTCCCGCAGGGCCTGGGCGGAGATGAGCAGCGGCAGTAGGGCGAGGATCATGGCCGTGTCGCGCGTGTGGAGCAGCAGGGCGGGCAGCACCGCGCCGACGACGCGCATGGGGATCTCTTTCGGCGGTAAGAGCGGGAAGATGGACTGGAAGATGTACAAGATGTGCAGGACGGGCTCGGGGTGGCGCACGGCGAGGTCGGACAGGAAGGTGAGGGGCAGGGCGAAGAAGCGCTCGAGGAAGGAGACGAGGTGCGCGCGCGCCATGTGCTTGGCGTTGGAGTCGCGCAGTGAGGCGTTGCGCAGAACCTGCAGGCAGTCGCACGCCCTGCGCCGAGTGGCGGGGTCGCTCGTCCAGCTCGGCAGCGCCCCGAGGGCAGTGGCGTCGCGCTTGCGCTTCTTGCTCCCCTCGACTTCTCCTCCGCCTTCTCCACCTTCTCCGGATGCGGCTTGGCGTCCCTCTACGAGGGCCTGGTACGCCGCCTCGCGCTCGAGCTGCTCGACCCAGCGCTCCGGCCACCGCTGCAGCACCAACACGCTGTCCACCCATACCGAGACGTCAAAGTGCTCCAGCAGCTCATGGCTGCCCGCGACGAGCCGCGGGAGTGCCCAGTCGACCTCGGCGGGTATGTCAGAGCGCAGGCAGAGGAAGAGCCGGTTCTTGGCGCCCTGGTGCAGTTCGGCGGGGAACGGCGAGTAGTGCGTCTGGGTCGGCCGGGTCTGGCCGCCACCGCCGCTGCTGGATCCCGCCGGCGTCGGCGAGGGGCGTTGGGTGGATGAGGAGGGCTGGGAGGGGAGCGGAGGGGCGGCGGAGCGGGCGAGGGTTGTGGTCATCTTGACATTGCTGAGAGTGAAGATGAATGAGAATGTAATGGGAAGGGTTGCTTTGAGCTCGGACGCGTTTGATGGAAATTTGATCCCGCTCCCTCCTACTCTGGCGTCGAATGAGCGGTCGAGATTGCGTCTCTACATTTACATCGGGCCTCACAAGGCAGTGTGAAAAGCAATGGGCACCAACAGAGCAGCGCTGACGTGTCCAAATACTCGGACACTGTGTCAAGCGTTCCCCAGCTGCCGACGATTCTCCCGGCATCGATCACCATATCTAGATGGCTACAATAGCGATTAAATCAACCTCCAGTGAAGAGTGAGAGGACGACGAAGATGTCCTCCCTTTGCGAGCCGCCAAGATTCGTAAAATCCTAAGAAGCGCTCCTTCGTCAAGCGGCACTAGAACTGTGGATCGCAAAGGACGACCAGCGGCTGAACTCGGAGTATAAGAGCGAGATCTCTCGGCCTGCCGCCCTCTTCCAACCTCCCAAGATCGTCCTCTAGGCTGGAAGTACTGATCCAACCTTCAGCTCCGAGTACTCGCCGGCCTCACATCAGCATGTCCAACGACGTTGAAGACGCTCTCACGCTTGTCAGAGTCAAGGACGAGTCGAGCGCGGTCGGGTCAAATCTCACTCCTCAGCACAGCAAGCTCACGCGCGCCCCTCAGGCCGTAGCGCGAAGCAACGCTTCGATGCCTGAGAGGCCCTCGATGACGGATATTATAAATTTCGCACGCATGTCATCGGTGAGTCCTCAAATTTGCCTGATAGAGAGTCGAAGGCTGCACAAAGAAGGCCCCAGGCGGCGCTGACGATATACTGTACTGACGGCTAGCCCCCACCGGGGAGCTCGCCGCCCTCTTCGGACGTTCTGACGCACGTCAAGAAGATGCAAGCGGAACTGCGGGCCATGGGCGACCCTCACACAGCGGAAGAGAGAGACTGGTTGCAGGAGACGAAGACGGCAGTCGATCAGTTGGCCTCTGATATTGATGAAAGGGCTGCTATGAGCGCAGACGCCGGTCTACGTTCGAGGATCCTGGAGCTGAATGAGCAGATAGCTGATCGTAACATGCTCAAGGGCAGCGTCGGCAGCATGAGCCACAACTTGTAGTGTTTCTATACTTTTCTGGTTATCTAATCTCTTCCCATGCTTTCGTCTCGATTCGCCGTCAGGGCAACGAGGTAGTTTGAAACATAGCATGTATGTGCCTTGGCTCGCGCTGAGCCAATGCCACTTGTCGAAGTGTCACAGGACCGGCCGGTCGTCGTCTTGTGTGCCCTAGGTGAAGCGTGGCATCGAGTCCTTGGCGTCTCAGACAGTGAAAGGGTGCCGCAGAATGTGATACCGCTGGACAACGCTCCTTGATCAACCCGTGCAAGAATCTTGGGCTACAAAGGACGACCGGCGCTCTATTTGGCTCCGCTCGATCATAAAAGCGAGGCGACTCGTTTACCGCACGACTGCCGTTTCTCCACAGCATTCCTGCATCTCGCATTGCGGCTTTGACTACTCACACACCTTGATTCAGCATGTCCCGCCAAGACAGCTCTCATAAATCAACACTTGCAGGGACCCTCGCTGGTACTTCCGGCAAGTAGGTGTTGCTTCCCCGCCTGGCGGTCGGGCCGCTTTCAGAGGCTGCTGACTCTCAGACCCCCAACGGGAATCCCGACAGGTCCTTCGGCCTCTCAAGCCGTATCGACTACACCCCTCACCGGCGGTCTCCGTAGGATGTATGTGCCTCCAGTGAGTCATCTGGCTTTACAAGGAATTCGTCGAGAGATTGTCGATCGTCCTCGTGCTTGGCCCGGCGACAGCACAAACTGACGGCCAGCTCGAACCGAAGACTATGCAGAACCGGCATGTGAGCTCTGACTCCAATGTGACGGACACACATGCGTTTATCGAGCAGATGAAATCGACCTTGAATGACATCCGCGATGCGGGCACGATGGAGGACAAAGACTGGTTGAGTAAGCAGAGGACCGAGCTCAAATCAATTCAGTCTGATCTCGGAAGCAAGATCAGACGGAACATGGATCAAAGCTACCCTTCGGACACCTTTCACGATGTACACGAAAGGGCTTTGAAGCTGAAGACAGTAATTGACAGCCGCAAATAGCGAGTGAGCAGACAGTTTCGATGACTCACGACTGGCTGCCGACCGCTTTCTGTGTGGCGGCTGATCTGTCATGTGTCTAGTATTTTCTAGCCTTTACATCTTTCCCCATGCATTGTATACAGCTCCATTCGCCCCCTCGGCGACGAGCTAATCTGTGGGTCCTTCTCCCCTGTGCCAACACCACTTGTCAGGTGGAAGGGAGGCGGCGGGGCTATGAGAAAAGTCGACCGTGTCGTACGGGGATCGCAGCACTTCTACGCACGGAACAACCATGTCCCGGACTGGGGGTAAGAGCGGGGCCGCATTTCGTCGTTGTACGCATGGTTCCATGTTTCTTGAATCCTCCTCTGTGCCTAGGGCAGACGAAATGTGCTACCACGTCCATCATGCATCAAGCAACGTCCCTCAGATATGCACGAGATGACGCACCCCATGAAGGACGCGTGCATGCTGAAACAGGTGCTCGCTCGAACCAGTCGATTTGTCCAAACCAATCCAGATGACAAGCCGCGAGCCCCAATGTACTTGCTCCTGGGGCGCCTCTTCGTAGCTGTCTCGGGGTGATGAAAATCCAGAGGGCACCTCCATGTGCTGTGATGCGCAAGAGAGTGAGGGGGACGACTGAAGGGTGTTGCTTCACGATCGGACGCGTTTGACGGAAGGTTGAAATGGCTACCCCGCCCTTGGGAAGGGACCTATGAGCGACTGCATGCTCGATAAGCCATCTAGCAGCGCGGCAGTAATGTTCAGCAACGGAGCAGCGTCACAGTGTCAAGAAACTCGAATGGTGTGCGGGAAGAATCGCCATCGCGAACTCATCCTCCGTGTCCAGGCCCGCCTCGGGACACTCACCGGCCACAGTCCTCCCTATGGGGTCGGCCGCTTGCTGAGCAGAGAGACAAAGACGAATGGGAAGCCCACAGAGTAGCGAGACCTTGAACGTCTCAAAGCAGTGGGAGGAGGCTTGCTTTCTCGAAACCCGGCAAGATGTGAAAACGCTCTGGATCCCTCCTTTGGACCGGCTTAAGCATAAGAAGGAGACAAGTCGCCACCGTCCATCCCTCAACAGCTCCCATCTGGCAAACGCCTCTGCACCTTAAGCTACAGCTTTGAGCACCCTCAGACCGCGAGTCAGCATGTCCGACAAAGTCAGTGAACACAATACCACCCTATTGGAGACCGACGCCCATTCAAACGTCGAGTGAGTCGAGCCTTCGGGCTTGGAGAACCCAGACTGAGACCTATGGCGAGTAGGTACTGCCTATTCGCTTCGCGGTCAGGCCGCGGTTAGAGACTGCTGACCCTCAGGCCTCAAGTAGAAGCCCCCACAGACACCGCAGCGACCCAAGCCGTGTCAACAACAGCGGTCACCGGTGACCGCCCTAGTGGCTATTTGTCTGCAGTGAGTCATCACGCTTTCCAGCAGAAATCGTCGGGAGACCGGCGGTCGAGACACAGGCCAAACGACAAGCGCGATAACCCTACTTCGTCTTGAGACTTGGCCAGAGGGGGAACAAACTGACGACCAGGTCGAACTGAACATCTTGCAGCTTCAGCATGCAACGTATGATATATATACGAAGTACACAGCTACGTATATTAAGGAGATAGAGGCCGCTTTGGACGACAGTGGCAAACCCGGTACAAAGGACGACGACACGCTGCGAACGCAGATAGCGGAGCTTGAGAATATCAAGTCAGATTACGAGAGCACGATCCAAGCGCATTCGGGTGGGGAGTACCGTCCGAACGTCTTTCAAGATATTTACGAAAGGGCGTACAACCTCAAGAAGGCAACCACAAATAGCTGATGAGCAGAAAGGTCCGAATGAGTCACGAAGTAGCTGCTGTACGCTCCTCTTGTGGCCATGGACCTATTGTGCGTTTATACTTTTCCAGCATTCTCATTGCTATCCTCATGCATGTCATTCATTCAGCCCCATTCGTCGTCTCTAACGAGCTGTCACTCGTGGGTCCGCTTTTTCAACATGCCACCCCCCCTTGTCAGGGTCGGGGGGGGGGGGGGGGGGCGGGAGAAAATGTGAACGCGTTTCAAGGGGTCTACTGCCCTGATGCGCACGGAACAATCATGTCTAACACTGTGGTCATTGTTGCATGTTGCATGCGTCGTAGGCTAGACCCGGTAGAGAATTCCACCGGCACCCCCACCCTTCAACAAGTCATATCTTTCAGCGGTTCCCCAGAAGCTCAGGAGGGACGGGTGAATGCTAGTGATAATGGGGTCGCCTTGCAAGTCGATCGGTCGAGCCCAAAAGTCGTGCCAAGGCCCCGAGTCCCATTGTACTTGTGCTTGACATGCTTCTTCGTGGCTGCCCCAGACATTATAAGAACCCCAATGTGGCTCGCATAGGGCGATGACCGAGATCCCAAAAGCAAAATGCTCAGGGGTAGAGGCGCCTCTCTTCAGCGAAAAGAGGCTCATGGATGTAACACGGACGATCCGATAGCTGCCGATGCCGATGCCGATTTCCCCCTGAAAGCCGTACGAACCAGCCCTTTGACCTACGCCCAGAAATTTGCGAAGTCTTGTAGAGAGTCACGAAAGCCCTCGAATCAACGAGCGGACGCTAGCCTTCTAGCACGCCAATAATATGTGAAAAGCTCTGGTGCTCTCGTTTGTCGGCTGACGCTGGATTCTGGGGCTACAAAGGATCACAGGCATTAGGCTAGCTTGCACATGAAAACGACACAACTCGCCACCGTCCATCCCTCAACAACTTCTGTCTGGCTAACGCCTCTTTACCTCATCCTACAGCTTTTACACTTAAAGACCTTGCGTTATAATGCCCAACAAAGACAGTGAACACGATCCCACGCTTGCGGAGACCAAGGACGAGTCAAACGTCGAGTAAGCCTAGCCTTCTCGCGGGATACCTTCAGGCCACTCCTGTCGCATAGTCCTGACTTCCAGAGGCACAGTGGACGCGCAGAGCGACATGACGGTAAATGAGGACCCCTTGACCAGTGAGCTTTCTGTGCCCGATGTGAGTCATCGTATTTGTCTGCGAGAGTGTTAAAGGATGCACAGAGGGACGATGGCAAGCTGTGCATCATGAGAGAGAGAGAGCCGCGTCGGATGATAGCATGCTAACCACTAGCTCATGCGGATCACAGAATCGTCTATTGAGGACATGCAAACGGCTTTGAAGATTCATGACAAGGTGCGGCCAGACTCCGAAGGGCAGGAATGGTCTAGAGTTCAGAACGCTAAGCTCAAAGAATTGGCGTCTGACTTTGAGAGCAAGCGCACAACGTGCGAAGAGCGAGGGGAATATCCTCGACAGGTCTTTGCCCCTCTGAAGATGGCAGCCACGCAGCTTCGCACGCACATATTTGCACACAACGCTCCCCAGAGCAACAGAGGTGATACAACTCATGAGTGAATAGGTTTCCGCGACCGCAGCTCATCTTGATTTCCCCCTTTCTGAGCCTTTGCGTCTCTTTCCTTCATGCATCCATTCTCACTTACATTAACCGCCTCATTAACGCGCCATTGATCACATGTGTATGTATGCGATTCTTTGCCCACGGACCGCGCATTTGCCCGGGGAGGGAAGCGGAAGGGGCCAGAGATAAGTCCAAGTTGGTCCCTCCCAAGACGCCCTCTTAAGGTGAGTGACGATGCGCACCAAACCAAGACTGCCAGGGAGAAAGGCGCCTCCTTGATCCACGGAGTCAGCCTCGTGTGGGAGATGGGGCGACTGGCGGTGGCCCCCAAGACCCATGTTCCTTGTCATCGCACGGTTCAACTAGTATGCTGCATCACGTTCTGTCATGTATCCTTCTGCCTTTGACCACTTCGAGAACTGACCACCAGCCCATGAGACATGCGGCCACAGTACGAACGGGCACGCGATAATAACATCTCATCCAGACAAGGCGCATGCGGACATGCCAGGAGAGAGAGGAATTCATAGCGACAATTGTCTGAATCACAGATGGATCTTTCTGGCGGTCAAGAAGCCGGGATTTTGCACGGATGTTGTAGGCATGTACAGTAGCTGGTTGGGGCTCTTCCTCAACTCGGCGCCTTGTTACAACGCTATGATGAAGTTGCCAGATCTCTGGCTGTTTGCTTCACTCGAGCGGCCCTGCATTTCCGCGCTGAAAGCAGTCATATCGCTGCTGACGTCCACGCCCATCGCGTCCCACCAATGATTGGGAGTGTTTCGAGCTACAAACCCCGCTGCAGTCGGCAGGGCTGTCTGTTACAATCGTCATCAGCTGTCAACTCCGACAAGAAATATAGCGCTGATGGGTAAGTGAGAGACTCTAGGCGAGCAGGCCGCCGCATCTTCATCGACGGTGGGACCGTGACACACCCCTGCAACGTGCTATTCGCTGCCGATTCACCCCCCCTCAATGCTCCATTCAGCCAGGTGAACAGCAAGTCGCATGCGTGGGATCTGCCCTCCACTGCGTAGAGCCATATTGCCCGTATATATCACAGTGCTTGTGTACTCAATCGTCATACAACTGAACGATCTCTGAATACTCAGGAGATCATTCACACAAAGTACGACCGGTACACCTCGACACCTCATTTGACGCTTCATCATGCCCGATGTAACCCAGAGCGCTGGGTCACAGAGCGAAGCAGTTTCATATTATAGGTTGGCGACGGTCGTCATCCGCGAGCCCAAGACGCGCCAGCGCAAAGAACCGAGCGGATGCCAGGACGAGCCATCGACTGGTTGTGGGTCCCTTGATTTTGAACAGTACAGACAGCTCTGACGCAGCACGCAGCTTCCAGCTCGGACTCTGGCTCATGGGGCGTGGCAGTGAATGAAACGGGTACGGATGAGTCCTCCTGGCCCGCCCTTCCCGCTCGTGAACCATTCGAGGACGGGAAGCATCTCGCGGAGGCGCTCCACGAATTCATCGACGGCTCTCCCGGGGAGCCTCCGGGCCTCGAGTCTGATACACAAAGCTTCGACCTCATGTCAGATCACGGGCTCTGTCCTGAGCATGAGTCTGCTTTAATTCCCTCGGAGTATCCCGGAGATGCAGGAGATCTCAGCCCCGGACTGTTCAGAGATATTTATCAGGTCGCCCAAGAGGACTCGGGCCAGGAAGCTGTCGATTGGGGTTCGCTCCTGAGCCCGTCGTACCTGCCTGACTTGGGTCCAGGCCGATGTCTGCCGGCCTCTTCCTACTGTCACTCTACGGTCGACCAGCCGTTTTGGGATGAGAGCTGGAACGGAGGGTGGCATGGCGTAACGCTTGCTGCATGAGATCGGCAGCTACCTCATCTCTGTCTGAGAGATCGAGTTACTCACCCACTATGCAATGCATCACATTGAGATTTTCCGCTCATAGGGCCTGTGCTCAATCTGGCAGTTATATTGCACAGCTTGAACTCCCAGCCAAAGTGTAGTAGGGTAGCTCCTTCATCGTCTACTGAGATTCCGTTTGTCCACATGATACCGCCTCTGACTTGTTGTAAGGACCCCCATGTCCGACTCGACGGTGAGAGGGGGACACCATCAAGCTCTCCAAACCACGACAACCGCTTACCGAGAGCAGAGGAGGGCGGAATGACCACAGTAGTACGATTGACTGAACAATCGCAGGAATGGTCTTACATCCGAGCTGCACAACTCTATACAATCCAAAGTCTTGTAAACGAAGGTGCGATCATTCTGCCCCATCCCTCGGAAGCACCGGAGCACGTATAATTACCAGAGTCTCACGGTGCACGCGCGTCACCGTGCATCGCTTCGCACGGAACAAACATGTCCCAGACTGCTAGAATGAAAGGAGCTTGAATGAAAATAATTCTCGGACCATGTAAGAGTCGACGTCCGTATCAGATGCCATTTAGCTGATACACTTGCACCTCCTCTTGCGCAATTTGGGGCTGCTACAGCTGCCTGCCCCGCGAAGCGGTGCTGCAGTACAATGGAAACAGTCGTGAGAATAATTGCGGGACTGTGTTACAGAAGCAGACCATGATTCAGCAATGGGAGACGGGCATCTGTCCAGCCATCCTTTGTCTTTGCACAACAACGCCGAAGGAGCGCATGGACAAGGACGCAGGGCTATATAATGGTCATTTCCCCTATGCCAGACAATGCGCCCACTCGACTCCCTCCCACTCCCATCAACATCATCGAATCCTCTCACTTTGAACAGACTTCCGAGAGTTATCACAAACCAGCCATGACTCCCACCGGAGACGACAGACTCACTTCGGGAATGTCCCGACAATCATTGGGGCCGCCATACCCTACAAGTCAGAACACCAAACGAGACTTGATGCCTTCCTCCTTCGTGAGCAGCAGCATACCACGCGAACCCCCGGTGGATGACAACTTCCGTGGGTCTCCCATTGAACACAGCATCCCCAACCGTTTCCATCACGGCGGACGAGCAGCCACCAATGGGCTCCTAGACTCAAGCCTCGGGCTGAGAGCGTTGTCGTCCAGCTGGGGTTCTAATGACGGGTATCCTCCCGTCAGCCACATCCCGCCCCCGGGCCCCACCACGGCGGCAGCTGCAGAACCTAAGCCGCCAAGCTGCAAGTTCAACATGTCATGGGTACATGAAGGACCCGATGGCACGACACGGACCATTGGCCTGAAGCTGCAGGTGCCTCCTACCGTTACCGCCCAAGGCTTCGATGAGTCCGTCGAATGGACAGGCAACTTGCTTGGCAAACTCACTCAAGATGTCGCTAACAGATGGGAGCGCTTTCAGATGTGCTCTACCGATTGGCGCGAAGATCTAGTGGAGGGTTTCCCAGAGAATTGTAATGGAATACGTCATCACGGACATGTCCGTAGTAGCCGACTACCTGTGAGAACTCTACATATACAGACTGAGAAGGAGAGGATACCTTCTTCGAAGAATGTATTATTCATCTGTCACCTGGTAACTCATCCTGGCATATCAGTCGACCAGCAAGGCAGTCACTCACATACCAACTCGCGTTCACCGACCCCGACAGTTAATACATTCTTCCCATACTTGTGGACGACAGGTATGTCAGGAAGACCTACGAGACAGAATCCAACAGGAGGAGCGCCGGGAATCGACGCCCAGGTGGCCCTACCTGCCGATAACAGAGACACAAGCCTTCAGATACACCCTCAACCTTTGTCACCTACTACTCGCTCGTCGCCGTTGTCCAACCTCGAGCAACCACTCGAAGAACAGCCGACGACTGGCAACAGCGACTCGAGAACCGCTCCACTCGAGGCTCCACCGACTACGTACACGGTGGATACGAACGGAGTACATGGTTCGCACTATCTATCAACTCGACTAGCGGAGGAAGAAATTCCCCGAGTTACCCCTTTTGTGCGGGGCAATCCCCCGCACCTTAGCCAAGGTCCCACGTATCAAGAGCTACTCGACCAACGAACTAGGATCGAGATGCAGCTCCAACAGATGGAGCAGGCACGAAGACAGCCTGTCCGAGAACCTACACAGCCGAGGACGTCGACTACAGAACCGTACATGACAACTACGGGGCTGAATCAACCCGTGGACATCAAAGTGGCCGCCGAGGCCGCCAAGAATATCAAGAAGCCGGATGTCTTTAGAGGCGATTTAGACCGACTGAAGCTGGATGCTTTTGTGCACCAAGTCGAAAGATACCTGCGAATCGCAGCACCTATCTACCCGACCGAAGAGCTCAAAGTGATCTTTGCTTCTGGCTACCTACGCGACGAGGCGGAGCAGTGGTACACTGGCCTAGTCGACAACAATCAAGAACCTACCACCCTGGTAGGGTTTATGACCGAGCTTCGACGAACCTTTGGCCGTCACCATGAGGAATTCTCGGCCTACTTCGAACTGGACCGACTCAGACAAGGCAACATGTCGGCCTCTGAGTACGTAGTAAAGTTCCGTACTATCCTAGCACGGACCAATCAGTCACCGGATACGCAGTGCATGGCCTTTTATAAGGGATTGCGTGAGTACCTGCAACGCGAACTCATGACGCAACGACCACGCCCTACATTCAGCGACTTCAACGACCTAGTCGAGCGTACCCTGTCTATTGACGACGCAGACCGAGAAGTCCGTGCGTTGCACCCCAAGCACCCATTTCAGGGACCAAACCCGCCGGGCCGACACCAAGGAAATACCCGATTCAACACCCCTAGTCAACAAGTACGAGGGCATTTCCGCCCAAAAGCGGGATTGGACACTGCAAGTAACAGAGAGTCACCACCACGCACGACGAACAAGTCTACAACCCCTAAGCCTCAAAGTGGCAGGACGTTCACGCAACAGCCGAGAGGACCTCTCTCGGAGGAAGAACGTAAGGCCCGTATAGAGGCAGGGGCTTGCACCTATTGTGGGAAAATGGGCCACACGATCAACAACTGTTGGACTCGACCACAGAACAAGTTACCGCCACACCGGATCAACGTAGCCCAAACCGACACAACCGATCAGACCACAGAGAACCACGTAACAGGCAATTACGCAGACGTCAACAGCCAAGAAGGTTCGATGGCGACAGAGAGAGTGAACGTCAGACTCACTCCACCAAGCGAGCCCCAGAAAAGAAACTTGAGAGACAGTTTCAACCGGGTAATGGCCAAATACAAAGGTCTACACAAGGTGATACCGGATCTAGGCTATCAAGAAATTCAAGGGGGGAACGAGAAGAATTTGACGCCTGAACAGGCGGAACAGAAGACGTATGTAGCTAAAACACAGAACGTAGTACGCAATTACATTAGGAAGGCGACGTGCAGGGCAGATCCGTCTGCCTTGTACTTAACCAAAACGGAACCCCTCGAAGGGTCCAAAAGAACATCAAAAGAGGACGGCGTACGCGCCAATTATGAAACGCCTACAAGGCTGTTCAACGTCCCAATTGGCCTATCACAAATCCCTGGAGAGACCGCTAGGGCCCTCCTAGATACGGGAGCGACGTCCAACTTTGTCGACGACGAGTATGTGGCTCGACATCACCTCCCCATGACAAAACTCAAACGACCAACGCCATTGGTAATGGCGGATGGCAGGGTATCCGAGTACGGACTCTTAACCCACCGAGTACAGCTCACCGTCCTACTGGGAAGGGGATTCGAACCTTATCACGCCGACTTCATAGTCTCCCCGATACGCATAGCACACTTGATCTTAGGCATGCCCTTTCTGGACAAAGTGCAGCCTGTGGTAGACTGGAGCGCGAGAACTCTAGCACCACGGGACACAACAGACAAGACGTCAGACCAGGTGTCACGTCGGCCACGCCTCCATGATCACCAAAGCACGCCTACGAGCCTCGTTCCAGCCCAGCACGCCTGTCAAACACGTGAGCCTATCGTCGATCCTCGAGTAGCCTCGACGACGCTCGAGTAGCCTCGACGACTTTAGAGCTCGAGCCTCGTCGATGGTGTTTCAAGGAGAAAGCCCAAGGCGGTGCAGAGGAGGGCACGGGTGATATATATACAAGTCCTCACCCGTAGACCGTCCTTAGCACCGTGGTATTGAGTCCCATGGATAGAAAGTAACGGCGCAGCCGTGTTGTCGACGCACGAGAGGCTGTAGGACACACCTTCTCGTGGAAGACAGAGACAGATCAACAGACAGCACGTGTGAGAGGGCCTATCAGTCGACGACCGGCCTGGCCCCGTGACAGTATACCACGGTGCTACTACCTCTCACACGACTAGTTCATGGCACCATCGACTCGACGAACCACGTCGACAGATCCTGAGCATCAGCACATTGCTCTACCCACAAACCTACGACTACCGGTGGACACTCGACTGAGAGCCGCCGCGACCAACATGGCCCAACCATTGGGTGATCAGCCGTCTGTGCAGCAGTTGCTCGCGCAAATCGTGCAGCTTCAGGCGGCCCTCGTCGAGCAGCAGGCGCAGCAACGACAGGGCTCGCCAGGCGTTGGGAACCCGTCCGAGCCGAAGGCGAACCCGCCTGACACGTTTAACGGCAAGGACCCAGCCGCTTTGGAGCGGTTCATCATGCAGTGCGAGACGGTCTTCAAGCTGCAGCCGTCGAAGTTCTCTGGCGACACGCACAAGGTCATGTATGTGATCTCGTTCCTCAGGGGATTCGTGCTCGACGCGATTCAGCCCTTGGCGACAGGGCGAGACAGCGATTTGAACGAGAACGGAGAGCATGTCGAGGCTGGCGACTACCTCGACGAGAAAATTCGGACTTACGCTGGGCTTCGTCGCTACCTGCGCGAGAACTTTGGGGATCCCGACGCGAAGGGGACTGCTCGACGCAAGTACTTCTCGCTGCGGCAGACGGGATCGGCAGCCGAATACTTCGCCAAGATTCGGGAGTACACGTCAGTCCTCTCATGGGAGCTCGACGAGCAAGCAACGGCTCGTGCCAAGGAAGGGCTCTCCGACGTGCTTCAGGACGAGGTGGCCAGGCACCCCAAAGAGTTCGAGACCTTTGCCGAGCTGCAGGCGTTTGTGGTCCGCCTCGACAACAGTCTGCGAGCAAGGGAGGCAGAGAAGAACAAGGCGGAGAACAGGCGAGAGAAGAAGAAGACTGTCCTGGGCGGCAACAACGGCGGATCTACAGCGGTTACGTCAGAGGTTGGAGCGGCGGCGACGAACCCCAGACCCTCACCTGGCCCGACAACCTCGTCGAGTCTCAACTCCGCTGCAGCCCCTCGACGAGTCTACCCTCCTCGCCCTAGGCTCACTCCGGACGAGCACGAGAGGCGAGGCAGCCAGGGCCTTTGCTTCAAGTGCGGAAACGCTGGGCATCTTGCGCGCGACTGCCCAGGCTCGTTCAACCCCGGCCAACGCGTGAAGCAGGAGCCGCAGGGGGAAGCCTGAGGGGTCCCGAGCTACAAGGAGAAACTCGAGACCCCGCTCCATACACACTCTCCGCCCTCACGCCTCCTGAACAACCGACTTCACCTCTCAAATCCTCTAATCCGACGCCCACTCACCCACCGACGGGGTCCGCTTCCCTCGTCGAGGAAGATCAACATGAAGAAGAAGCAGAGGACCTGGAGTCCGAGAAGGAGTCTGTACAGAGTGCTAGTGATGCCGAGGAATGCATGAGCGGTGAGGCTTGCAGGCTGGGAAGGCATCAAGCTGTCGTAGCAGGAAAAGTGGACGGGACGGCCGCTTGCATACTGTTAGATACAGGCGCAGGCGGGACCTTCATTGATCAGGACTACGCCGAAGGCCAGGGCTTGACCCAACAGAAGTTGGAGCGACCCAAGAATGTCCTCCTGTTCGACGGCGAACCGTCATCCGCGGGCGAAATCACCCACGAAGTGGTGGCCCCGGTGGAGACGCTTGGGGAAACAAGTGAAGAACGGCTAGCGGTTACGCGGCTCGCAGGTGCAGACGTCGTGCTAGGGTACGACTGGATGCAAGAGAAGAGAGTAGTCATGGACATGGGAGCTATGGAAGTCACCCGTGGAGAAGAAAAGGTGGCCTCGTCGACGGTCGTCGAGGCTGCTTCAAGTGATCTGGCCATTTTGGCTACCAGAGCAAGAAGAGAGAGAGGAAAACACGCGGGGCAGTCCCGTAGGAGCTCCCCGAACCATATCCCCTTGCGGATCAATCGGTGGGAGCAGAACAGGCTCGCCGCAGAGCGGCTGCGAGGGACTGTCACCGACGAGCTCGAGGAAGTGGTGGGGCGTTTGGACGGGCATCTTGGGTTTGACGAGTACACTCTGTCAGAGGAGGAGTCCCAGGCGGTGCGAAGGATCGTTCCGGAGTACTACCATGAGTTCCTCGATGTGTTCCACCCTCGTCGACCCGCCGACACGCTGCCGCCGAGTAGAGAATACGACCTGCGGATCAGACTGAAGGAGGGCGCAGAACTACGGGTCGCACCGCTTTACCAACTGTCGCCGGATCAAATGAGAGCACTCAGGGAGCTCCTCGCCAAAGAGCAAGCAGCAGGCAAGATCAGGCCATCGAACGCGGCGTATGGGTCGCCGAGCTTTTTCGTCCCTAAGAAGGTTGCCGGCGAATGGCGAATGGTGGTCGATTACCGGAAGCTCAACGAGGCAACAGTGTCGGACGCGTACCCCTTGCCGTTGATTTCCCAAGTCACGGGTGATCTGGCGGAGTCAGAGTGGTACACCAAGTTCGACCTACCGGGAGCCTACCAGCTTCTTCGCATGGCGCCAGGACACGAAGCCTATACCGCCTTTAGGACGCCTTTGGGGATGTTCGAGTCCCTGGTAGTGCGAGATGGCTTGAAGAACGCGCCAGCAGTCTTCCAGCACTTCCTCAACGAGGTGCTCAGAGAGTTCGTTGGGCGGGGAGTGGTGATCTACATCGACGACATTTTGGTCCACGCCAAGAGCCTCGACGAGCTTCGTTCCCTCACAAAGGCGGTACTCGAGGCGTTGCGGAAGGCGGGACTGTATGTGAAAGCGTCGAAATCCGAGTTCGAGAAGAGGAAGGTCGACTTTCTGGGCTTTGTCATCTCCCGAGAAGGCGTGGAAGCGAATCCGGAGTACGTGAAAGGCGTCGTCGACTTCCCAGCACCAAGCAACCTCCTCGAAGTACGCCGGTTCTTGGGTCTGGCAAACTATTACCGCCGCTTCGTACCCAACTTTGCCAAGGTAGCGCTCCCCCTAGTGTTGCTGACAAAGAAGGGAGTCCCGTTTGGTTGGGGAGACGCGCAGGCAAGAGCCTTCGAAGAGATCAAGAGGCGAATGAGCGAGCCCCCTGTATTAGCCCATTTCGACCCTGCATTCGAGACCATCGTGCAGACCGACGCTTCGCTCTACGGGTGGGGATTTGTGATATCACAGATTAACCCCTCGACGAGCCTCGAGCACCCGGTGGCCATAGAGTCTGGGTCGTTTTCGGGGGCAGAGTTGAACTGGACGACTACAGAGAAGGAGTTCCTGGCGATAGTGATGGCGTTCAAGCGGAAGCGACATCTCCTTCTGCAAGTAAGCTGCACGGTCCTCACGGATCACCACAACCTCAGCTATTGGATGGAGCCGAGGAAACTGAGTGGGCGGGTTGCGCGATGGGTCGACGCCCTGGCAGGATTCTCCTTCCGAATCGTGTATCGTCCCGGGCTCAAAGCGGCTTACCCAGACGCTCTGTCGAGGAGGCCCGACTACAAGCCTGATGGATTGGACCTGGAGGAGCAACGAGTGCAGGCCTTACCTGGGTTTGACCAAGAAAGCAAGGTCGAGACGTCGTTGGGGTACATGCTTCGGGCACTCATCGAGGAGCCTCGACGAGGCTCGTCGAGTCCAGATCCAGAGGCAAGAGAGGATCCGCAGACGGGTACTCGGAGCACCTGGGAGGAGGATGAGGAGTTCGAGCACGCTGGAGAAGAGTTGGAGAGGATCAAGAAGGAGGAGAACGGAGTGGTGATTGATGCGGCGGGATTCCCCAAGCTGTTTGGGTTGGTTCAAAGGATGGGCCTCGACGAGCCCACACGAGCCAAGGTAGAGCCTGGCGGGGCCCTGCGACTCAATGGGCGGCTATACCTCACTGGCAAGGGCGATGGGCGGCTCCGAGCCATAAGGGATCGACATGAGGGGATCCTAGCGGGACATCCGGGAATCACCAAGATGTTGGAGTTGCTCAGGAGGGACGTCTGTTGGCTGGGGCTGCGGCGCGATGTTGAGGCCTACGTACAGGGTTGTGCCATCTGCCAGAGGACAAAGACAAGCAGGCAGCGCCCTCATGGTCTCCTCCAGAGTCTCGAAGTCCCGGAAGGCCCGTGGCAAGCAATTTCCATGGACTTCATCGAGGAGCTCCCCGGCAGCCAGGGCTTCAACTCCATCCTCGTCGTGGTAGACCGCCTGACGAAGTGGGCTATCTTCGTGCCGACAACGACTCGCCTCACAACGGCGGGACTCGTCGACCTCATCATCGACAATGTCGTGGCGCAGCATGGGTTGCCAAGATCCATCGTATCTGATCGAGGGAGCAAGTTTACTAGTCGACTATGGGGAGCACTGTGTGGGGCCCTGGGGATCAAGATCAGCCTGTCGACAGCCTTCCATCCCCAAACCGACGGGCAGACGGAGCGAGTCAATCAGGTCCTCGAGCAGTACCTACGGGTATTCTGCGATCACAGACAAGACAATTGGTCGAGTCTGCTGCAGAGAGCAGCCTTCGCCTATAACAATACCCAGCACTCGGCGATCAAGATGAGCCCGTTCGAGGCGAACTTTGGGTACTCGCCGCGATGGACTGATGACTTGAGAGAGAGCGCCGAGCGAGCGGAGATACCGTCGGTCAAGGAAAAGCTTGGGTCCCTCGACGAGGTGCACCGATCTTGCCAACAAGCCATACAGCAAGCCAATGAGCGGTACGCCAAGTATTACGATGCAAAGAGAAGGGATGCGCCAGTGTTGAAGGTGGATGATATGGTCATGCTGTCGATGGAGAACATCAAGACTCGTCGACCCTCGAAGAAGCTCGACATCAAATGGGGGGGACCATACAAAATCCTCGCTAAGACGGGTCCATCAACGTACAAGCTGGAGCTGCCGGCGACGATGAGGGTGAGCCCGGTCTTCAACGTCCTCCGTCTTAAGCCATACCACCCGCCGAGGATCCCTGGACAGACCTACGACCCTCCGCCACCAGTGGAGGTCGACGACGAGGGCCCTAGCTATGAGGTGAAGAACGTCGTCGACTCGAGGAAAAGGGGCAGAAAGGTGGAGTACCTCGTCGAGTGGGTGGGGTACGAAGGAACAGATGAGGAGACGACCTGGGAACCAGTGGAGAACATTACTGGTGCTCTCGAAAGCGTCGAGAGCTTCCACAAAAGGAACCCAGGGAAACCAAGAGGAATATAACGCATGGACTACTGGCGGTGACGATGATCTGGATCGAGATTCGTCACCCAAGCTGAGTCCTATCCCTGCATCCCCTGTACAACATGAACAACACGGCATATGAACATGAGCTAAGAAAGAACTATGTACACTATCTACATTCACGACCCCGAACCACTCGCCTCCGCCACGTCGTCGAACATGGGCCCGACCATCGCCCTAAGGTCCAGCCCCAGGAGCCTCGCGTGCCGCCTCGCCTCCTCGACGTGGTACGCCCTGTCCGCCGGGATGGACTGGGCCAGCGTGACATGGTGCTGAAGGACACCGATGTCGAGCCTCGTCGAGGGAGTCCACGACAAGGGAGCTGGCGCGGATGGGCGGGCAGGAGTCGACACCGGAGGCGGCGTCGGAGGCGGCACGGGAGCCGGCACGGGTTGACGAACCGACCGGCGAAGTCGGTCGGTGAAGGCGGCCGGGCCGACAACAGGCGTGGGGGCGGGAGTCGGCGAAGGCGGGTCGACATCCGCGAAGCTCACAGCCCGGCGAGCTCTGGGTGTCGAGGACGAGCTGGCGGGTCGTCGAGGAGTCGGGCTGGAGTTGAACGAGCAACCTGAGGCTGTGCCACAGGTGTAGCACTTCAACTTCGGCCCGCCTCCATCTAGGACCCTACACGGCAAGTTGTCCGAACGACACCGCTGGCATCGCTGGCGGCCGTTGAGCGTGCGGAGAGGTCGCCCTTTTGCCTGAGCCTGCAAGATCAGCGTGAGAGGCTGGAGAGTAGAAGACAACAACGCACCAGGGCCCATGGGAGGGTCCTATTCGATCCCCGGCCGAACGTCGGGTAGAATGGCCCTGGGAATGAGCGGGGACCTCAACAGATGGCGGACGTACCGAAAAAGGCGCGGTCCAGCGCATTCCTACACCGGACTCGAGGGCCAGCCTCGAGTCGCCTCGACGACGCCTCGCTTCCCTCCCCATCGGATCCTCCACTGCCCGCTTCGGATTCCCCAACGGATCCTTCGCTGCCCGCTTCGGATCCGTCTCCCGTCGAGATGCTGCCCTCCACGACGTCTTCTCCTACACCTGCGTTGTCCACGGCGGCCGGGAGAGCATCGGCTACCTCAGACACCCCAAGATACCGGGTTGAGGCTGAACGCAGGCGAGAGGAGTACATGCCGCCAACAGGCGACACGCGACGACGCTTTGGGGTTGGGGAGAGGGGAGGCGGTATCGTTGGCAGGGGAGTGTTGCCTGGGGAACCGGGCGACTCGACTCGACGCCGGCGGCGTGGGTTGATTGGCGGAGTCGGAGAGCGGGATGGCGGAGGCATAGAAGGCGGGGGAAGGAGAAGGATAGGCGAGCCGAGGGGGACGAGGGGATAGGGCGGTATGATGGGGGATCCGGTCCCACCACCAATGTAGGGGCGAAGAGGCCGAGGCGAGGCCGGCTCGAACGGCAAGGAGTGGGCTTCTCGATAGCGACTCTCGCCAGCGAAAGCCGCGTCGGAAGCCTGGGAAGACGGGGGCGAGGCGTCTGAGTAGCCGCTGGACGTAGAGGAGGTAGCACAGCTACTCTCCCTAGCGGCTCTGACGGTCCCCTGGTGCCGACGGATCTCGGCGTGTATGTCTGCTAGCGAGCGCAGAATCGCTGTACGCCCTGGGCATCAATACAAGCAGTAGGGTGACTCAACAATCACTCACCGCTTGGCGCAGCACTGGCAGCATCCGACCAGTCGAGCTCATCGACGAGCTCGTCGATCTCCTCGACCGGTGTGGGCTCCGGAGTTCGAGGACGGACCGCCCATCGAGGGAACAGTCGAGGAGGGGGAGCGTCGACAGCCGACTCGGGGGAGGATGGCGGCGTCGTGGGGCTGGGGGAAGGGGTTTTGGTCATCGTGACCAGGCGTAGAGGTCGTCCTCGGAGGACGATTTTGAGGGAGGGATCGGTGGCGTTGGAGAACATATGATGCGTTGGAGTGGAGAGTTTGGAATGGACGGGACGAGTAGCCTCGTCGAGAGGGGGTTTATACCTTTTGGAGGGGACATGGCGGGGACGAGGGACGAGAGGGCACTTGACGACGAGAGCAGGCAACACGACTTTTCACGACAGTTTGGCGACTTGTTGCCTAGCAACGAGCAACATGATCGACAGAAGGGCGTAGCGCGGAGCGGCAATCACCGGTTATCTCGCGGCGACTGCCGCATTGGGCAATCTGACCCCGGCCTCGTGGCCGAGGTCGACTCGAGGTCGACTTACATACGCGCAAATTCCAGCATGAGACGCCTATAGCTCAGCAACGGGCGGGCTATCCAGCACAGGGATCACCCTCGACACCACGCGCGTCGGGACACATGCGGGCTGCACACTACCTGTGCCCGTTAGTCACTCCACGACGGCAACACAGCCTACGCCCCGACTAGCGCCTAGAAAGATAGCACCAGCTGCGCGAGACCTCGAGCGACCAAGAAGGACGGACCGTCGACGAGACCAGGCCCTGCTTACACACCCACAGACCCTCGGGATCAGCCCTGCGAGGAATGACCAAAAGACACGGCTTAGCGCGAGGCGGGAGCAAAGGCTCAGGCCATACAAGCTGCCCCGCCTCGCCCGCCATCTCGCAGGAGCTCGATTTCAGAGGGGGGCAGAGTGTCACGTCGGCCACGCCTCCATGATCACCAAAGCACGCCTACGAGCCTCGTTCCAGCCCAGCACGCCTGTCAAACACGTGAGCCTATCGTCGATCCTCGAGTAGCCTCGACGACGCTCGAGTAGCCTCGACGACTTTAGAGCTCGAGCCTCGTCGATGGTGTTTCAAGGAGAAAGCCCAAGGCGGTGCAGAGGAGGGCACGGGTGATATATATACAAGTCCTCACCCGTAGACCGTCCTTAGCACCGTGGTATTGAGTCCCATGGATAGAAAGTAACGGCGCAGCCGTGTTGTCGACGCACGAGAGGCTGTAGGACACACCTTCTCGTGGAAGACAGAGACAGATCAACAGACAGCACGTGTGAGAGGGCCTATCAGTCGACGACCGGCCTGGCCCCGTGACACCAGGCCACTGCGTGGCTCTACACCGCCATTACGACGGCGGAACCGCCTACTGAGACAGAGCTACCTGCCGAATATGCACACTACAAGGACGTATTCGATAAAGGACAGGCCGATAAACTACCAGAACATCGGCAATTCGACCATGCCATCCAACTGAGCTCGGACAAGGTACCACCAGCTGGGCCTATCTACGCACTTAGCCCACGAGAAAGGGAAGAACTAATGGCGTACCTGCGAGAAAACCTGGATAAAGGCTTCATCAGAGAGTCACGATCCCCCGCAGGAGCACCAGTCCTATTCGTCAAAAAGAAGGACGGAAGTCTGCGATTATGCGTCGATTACCGCAAGCTCAACGCCATGACAATCAAGAACAAATACCCTTTGCCCCTGATAGGCGACGTAATCGACCAAATACGTGGGTCGACCGTGTTTACCAAGTTAGACCTACGGGGAGCATACAACCTCGTCCGCATAGCGGAGGGGGATGAGTGGAAGACAGCCTTCCGGACACCCTTCGGACAATACGAGTACCTGGTCATGCCCTTCGGGCTCTGCAACGCACCAGGCTCGTTCCAGCTATTTATCAACCACGTCTTCCACGACCTACTCGACAAGTACGTGGCTGTATACCTCGACGATATATTGGTGTACTCCAAGGATCTGGAACACCATACCCGCCACGTACAGGAAGTCCTGCGACGACTACGAGAGTATAAGCTATTCGCCAAACTCTCGAAATGCCAATTCCACAGCAACGAGGTGGAGTTCCTGGGTTTCGTTCTTAACAAAAACGGCATCAAGATGGACCCAAAGAAGGTGGAGGCGGTACAAGACTGGCCCACGCCTACGAACTTGAAGGAGACACAGTCGTTTGTAGGGTTCGCCAACTTCTACCGCAGATTCATCAGGAACTTTTCGGTAATAGCCAAATCCTTACACGACTTAACCAAGAAGGGAACGCCCTTCCAATGGGGACCCAAACAGCAGGACGCTTTCGATTCTCTCAAGCGAGCGATGACTACGGCTCCCGTACTCAGCCACTACGACCCAAATCTTCCCCTATTACTAGAAACGGACGCGTCGGACTACGCTCTGGGTGCGATCCTGTCACACACCTACCCAGATGGTACGACCAGACCCATCGCATATGCTTCTCGGAAGATGGATCCGGCAGAACTCAACTATCCAGTTCACGACAAGGAGTTCCTAGCCATCGTGTACGCATTCAAGAGTTGGCGACATTACCTCGAAGGTACCCGAGTACGAGTGGTCGTACTATCCGATCACAGAAGCCTAGAGTACTTCTTAACCACCAAGCAATTGACAAGGAGGCAAGCTAGATGGAGCGAGTACATGGCCGATTTCGACTTTGTCATCCAATATAGGCCAGGCAAACAAGCTACCAAGCCGGATGCCCTGTCCAGACGACCAGACTATCGACCTACGGACACCAAAGCAACCACCTTGTCACCAGAACTCAACGCGCACAACTTCAAGGCGTTGCTTTCTTCAGCACAGTACCTGGCAACTAGGGTCGAATACAAGGACCCTATGGCTCAAGAAGACTTTAAGGGCGCCATGGATGTGCACGAACAACAAAAATACGTGGCTCTTACGGAGAGCCATCCCGAAGAATACAAACACAAGGACGGCCTCTTCTACTACCACGACCTACCTATCGTGCCCGAGAAGCAACGAACCACGGTCCTCATATGGGCTCATAACCTACCGACGGCTGGCCACCCGGGGGTGGCCAAGACCACATCCAGGCTACTTGCAAGATTCTGGTGGCCGAGGATGCGACGAGACGTCAAAACATGGGTAAAGCATTGCGGAACGTGCCAAAAGACCAAACATACCAACCAACTACAACCAGGATTACTGCTAGACATACCTGTGGCAGAACGACCCTGGTCAACTGTATCTACCGACTACATCACCAAACTACCGGACTCCAAGGGCTATACCAACATCAGTGTCTGGGTAGACCAGCTAACGAAGGCGGCGATCTTTATACCTATCGACAAGCTCGACGCCCCTACCCTGGCGGAGGCGTTTCTTACGAAAGTCTACCCAAGAACGGGGTTACCAGACCGTATCATCTCGGACAGAGGAGCACAGTACGTGTCAGCTTTCTGGCGCACAGTAACCAGTAAGCTTGGCTGTGACCTCAAGTTCTCTACCGCGTACCACCCACAAACGGATGGGCAAACCGAGATAGTCAACAAGTGGCTGGGACAGTACCTACGCGTATATGCCAACTACGAACAGGATGACTGGTCCGTGCTGCTTCCTACAGCAGAATTCGTATACAACACCACGGTGCACGGAACCACCAGAATGACCCCCTACGATGCTTGGTACGGCTACACCCCTAGGCAGAATATGACAGACCCATTGGGAAGTTCCTCGCACGAAAGCGAGGAGGGGGTGACGTATACACGCAGGATATTTGAAAGATTCAAGTACCTTCAAGAACAGATCAAGCACGCACGGGCACAGAACAAGCGACAATATGACCGTAAACGCCGGTTACAGACTTTCAAAGTGGGCGACCTAGTCTTACTTTCTGCTCGAAACTACAAAGGAGCTAGGACGTCAGCCAAACTAGATAACCGGTGGTTAGGACCATTCAAGGTGGCAGCAAAGGTCAACGACAACGCGTACAAGCTGCACCTCCCCGAGTCCTACAGGATCCACGACGTGATCAACGTGGAATACCTGAAGCCCTTCTACACCTCAGAGGAAGCAAGTACTAGCCAGTTACAACCTACGCAGTCGCCCGTCAGCGACATAGTGTTAGATGACAACGGCTATACCTACGAGGCGATCCTTGACGAACGAATGGTCAAGGACAAACAGGGGATTACCTCCAAACACTACCGTATCAAGTGGATAGGATGGCCTATCAGTGACAGTACATGGGAACCAGCGGCAGAGGTGGAAAGCGACCCTGCCTTCACCACCATGTACGACGCCTACTCAAGCTCGGAGAGCCAGAGTAGGAGAAAGAGATTCGTACCTAACAGGTACGCGTGAGCGTACCTGTTAATAACCCACACTCGTTGTTCCAACTACGCGACGGTCTTTACATGCAAGAGGACGCATAATCATGTACAACACACCCCGGAAGAGGAAGGAAGCGCCAATCTACAACACCTACTACGCATCGTCATCGGCCTCTGCGTCCTCCTGATCGGTCGGCTCGTCGTCGGATGGGTCCGACTCCTGTGCATAGCCACCGCGGCCTCTATACTTGGAATAGTCAACTGGCCTTTTGGGAGACCTGTGCTCCGTCTTGACCTGGAATCCGTCGACTATCTACCAATTAGCAACCGTAAGGGACCGAATATGCTAACGTACAAACAAGGCTCGCCCGATGTACCCCTTCCATCGCTTCTTGTCATGGGCGGTCATGCGGTCAGTAGACGACAGCTCGCTTCGTAGATCCTGCAGAGTCGAGCCCAGTTCCTGCCAGGCACTTTCACGAACGGTGCCCCGAGGACGTTTGCCGAGGGCAAGACCGAGTTGGATGTCGCAAGAAACTCCATGCTGGGAGTGACAACGCACGCAGCTGAGGTAAGCGTAGCTGGCAGGAACGAAACAGTACTTGCGAGGAAACTGCGCGGGAACCGCCTCCCTGGAGTACAATAGCGGCTACGACACAAGGCTTGCCAGCTTTTTCGCAGGCATTACACTCTGGTAATAAGCTGTGTAATCGCGGAATAGACTTACTGTCGGCGGCCCTTACGATCCTCAGCCGACCGTCCCACGCTGCTATGAACGCCACGGCCGTGCGCATCACATGGGCTCGGTGCCGGCCAGCTTCATCAACCGACATCGCCGCTAAGGTTAAAGATAGCTGGTTGGAGAGATCCTGCTGGTCAGCGAATACCACTCAGTAGCTGCCACGTACCGCCGCCCGATTCTTGGCTTGAGTGAGGGTCCCGTCAAAGCCGACATGTCGCGCTCGGTACGTTCTACCGTTGCCTATGCGGTATGTAGTCGAATCGTCGTTGGCATCGACGATGGCGTACGAGGCAGGAGGGGATACAGACACGTCTGCGGCGGTGTAGATACGAGCAGGCATCGTTAACGTACTTGGCAAGTTGGGGTGTCGCTCGAGGATTCAAGAAAGAAGAGAGATGGACGAAGAACGGGCGCCCAACCTGGCTGGTTCATATATCACCGCGCCCGTCACTGCACGCCCTACTCTGCAGTTCTCATGTCGACACCCTCACGACCGTCGTCAAGGAGACGCCCTGTCGCTAGGCTCGGTCGCGACGCCCGAGCACAAAGGAGGAGGCGACTGTAATGGAATACGTCATCACGGACATGTCCGTAGTAGCCGACTACCTGTGAGAACTCTACATATACAGACTGAGAAGGAGAGGATACCTTCTTCGAAGAATGTATTATTCATCTGTCACCTGGTAACTCATCCTGGCATATCAGTCGACCAGCAAGGCAGTCACTCACATACCAACTCGCGTTCACCGACCCCGACAAGAATGACGTCTACAAGCTGTTGAACGAGTCAAACGCCTGGGTGTCTGTAGAGCAGCAGACTGGAGTGCCTGACTCTGTTCCCCACCACGGGACAGAGGTCACCATAAGGAGGTCGGATGGGTCGCAATTCCACTTCCACCCGTCTGCAGGCGACGTCGTTGAGGTCGTCCCGGAATCTTATGACTCCAACACGAGGCGGGTGTACAGGAGGCCGCATGACGGCTTGCACGCAGCTGGTTCCGCGCGACCTTCAAGCCCAGCACGCTCTTTTGTCCGCTCGAGACCGTCGCGGCTCGCGTCCGCTGACGAAGGTGGATCGTCAGACCTCGGACCACTTACGGTTGAGAGCATCCTTGCTCCTCCACTGCGAACAGACCATCCACCAGCCCAGCAGACCATGGATGGCAGGGACTTGGTCAGGGATATCGTGGATTTGATCGATCAGGAGCATTGCACGATCGACGACCCAGAGTACCTCTTGTACAATCTTCAAGTGCTCCAAAAGGCGATTGACGATTCTCGACAAGGAAGCCTTCGTGGCGAATCAAGGGCCGGGACGACTATGCCTTCCCGAGAACAAGGGCGTGCACAAGGGCTCGGAAGAGGGCTGAGCTTCAAGGACACTTTCGACCCGCCACTCATTGACGACTGATGATGTCGAGAACGTAAGCGGCGATCAACACGCATCTGCTCCGTACCGCTCCATTGAATGATTATTTTTCAACCCCTTCTGCCTGCCGTATGATACGTATCATGTCCTGGAGTGTCCACGACCACCCTCTTCCATTTGCCCCCAGCACCTCTCCCTATAGCTAGCCTGATCCGATGCAATTTTGACTTGATGACAAGCACAGATCCAGACCATTTCGTGGCTGGTCTCGTCGTGAAGCCCCTGCACAGCTTCTCGATTTATCAGTCGTGATACAGTAGGGCACGCTGCGACGAGTGACATCAGTGGAGAGTCGACACGCCCCTTGGTGGCAATATGTCCACCCAGCCCAGTTTTGCCAGACGTTCGCAAGATCACACGCATACGTGGACGTCAGGGGCATAGTAGACCGCCGCAAGCCCGACACGAAACACCAAGGCATGCGGCTTCCACTCATGAAACAACGCACACCGGCGGTACACGGTGGACGTCGAAGCAAGTGGTGCTGCGGCGCTCCTTTGGACCAGGCGGCATGAAGGTCACGTCCGTGGCATCTTGTGAACAACCGTCTTCCCGCTCATACGGATGCGGATGTGAAGAGTGACGACCCTCACGATCCCCTCGCACCGTTACTCACTCTAGCTTGTCAGAGCCCTGCATCGCCCAAACTCGACCGCTGCTGCTCTTGTCCCCTCATGGATTACTCCAACGTGCTAGCAACCTCTCACGCCCTTACGCGCTTCGGAGCGAGCGCGCATCAGGCAGGTAGCGGCACTCTGCCGTATGAACCAAAGTCAGACCACTGTGAACGCTCATGCTCGGCCTACGGGCGGACCATGACCGTCTCGCAGTTCTCCCAGATTGAGCGGGCTCAAGCGGACGCCAGACACTCCACATTGCTCAGCGATCATGGGACCCCCACCAGACCGATGGAAACGGGCATCACTGTCGGATCCCATCCCGCACACCAGTATTGGACTGAAAGCCGCAGTGCTTCCCACGTTCCTCCCGCCGAGATCAGCTTCAGGTATACCGACACTCGGGAAGGACAGCCAGAAACTCTGATCCTCTCCTTCTTGGTACCTCAGGCAGCTGACAGCACGAGGGCAAGAGCCAGAGCGTTTGCCCAATCTGTCAAGCTCGTAGGAGGCCTCGATAAAGACGCGCTTCTCGAACTCTACCAGATCCAAAATAACCTCTACCTTGACGACAGGTCATATAGTCAACTGGCTCTGGACTTGTTCGAAGTAGGGGCCAGGGTCAGCATCGAAGAGCCGACGGCAGGTCACAATTGTATAAACGGGGCAGAGATGGCGCCCGACCACGAAGTACAGGTCAGGTTCCCCGATACCGAGTTCAGCATGGTCCTCCCGGCAGGAACAGCCTTCACTCGGCGACGTAGAAACCTATCGATACCTGGCGATGACAATGGTGTCAGCGGTCTGCTCCCATCGCAAGGTTCGCATGTGCCCTACACGGACGTGAATGAGAGCGAGGGCCGCATTCACAGCCGACCGTCCATACACTCGCTGGACCGAAGCGCACGGACCGCGGGAGCGCCATGCACTCAAGGTCCCAACCCCGCTGTTGCCGCGGGGCGCTCCGCATGCTACAGCCCTCTCGGTCAGCCTACAATGTGGACACCCTCGTACTTCGATCGATGGACATTTGAGTGATTCCAAACTGCTATAGGTTGTAGATGACTGAATTCCTGAGGCTATCAAGTACCATTACTCTTGTTCACGCCGTCGGTATTATACAGTCCCAACACATGCATTGATGACACAAGGCTCTATCTACGCGTCTAGCACACTGACCATTCTCACCTGACTGCTTGACGTGGGATATACGCCGCAGATCCTCGAGGTCGATATGGCCGAATTCCCGGCAGACTCGGGATTCGTGACGCTTGACACCACACTTAAGGGAAGGGGGTGCTGTGGGAACGTTTCGTGACAGCGGCAAAATGTCGTAGAAGCAGGCCCACATACCCATTTTCGAAGCAATGCACACGGTCCCGACACGAGCAACCGATGAGAAGCGACTGTCTAATGAAACGGTCCTTTGGCCAACGACCATCACATGTCACGGCCGTGGAATTGTCGGGCGCAGTGGTGAATTCATCGATATACGATCCCTCGCGCACAACGAGGGCCAATTCGAGCTCACAACCTCTGCTTGCAGCTCTATCCTTTCCGGCTCGTTACCAGAGCCGCGACTGACCACAGATTGTCTGCCTCGATCTCTCACTGCGACACATACTTCATAGCAATTGCCGGCGGCACATACAACGACATGCCTTACCGACCAATCGCCCCTCGCCCGGTGACGCAGTACGACCGGGTCCACCAATCCCTTCCTGACGCCACGATGACATTGACATTCACGCACACTCAAAATGGTCTGCCTCAAGAGACGAGCATCTGCATTCAGGTCCCACAACCTCACGATAGCAAAGATGGAACAGCCATGGCATTCGACTCAGCCATGTCGGCTCTTGAAAATGTCACCCTAGACCGCATTGACCAGGTTTCGGAGCTTCAGGGCCTGCACCCAGATGATCCTGCCGCCAAGCCTCTCAACGATACCCTCAAAAACTTGCTGAGATACAACGCCAAGGTCACTTATGGTCCTGGGGGTTCAGTCGCTCAGGTTGAAGATCCATGGAGCAGACTTGGTACCGCCACACGCCCCAGCCTAGAGGAAACGAACTACGGCGCTCTCGTGCCCAGCGGGCGCTCATTAACTCACACGAGTCGGGGGTTCGGGACAAGGGCGGTTCGGGGCGGTGATGTCGTTTACGACGAAGAGAATTCCCAAGATTTGGAAAGGACCCCAGCATTCCGTGATAGAAACATTCGCTCTGGGCGATCTGCCCAGTTCGCTCGGCGATCCGAAGCGGCGAGCGCTGGATGGCCCGCAGACTCCTGCATGGCCGCCGACCAGCCCAACGAGCTCAGTCTCATACCCCTTGACGGTGAGGGTAATCCTGACCTGTCTGGTCTCATGGTCCCCTTCCAGACGCATCAAACCCAGAGGTCGTCTGACCCCTATGAGCCTACAGACTACACCGATTATTGGCGTACCCATGGCTACTAGGCTGTTATTCTACGCCGGACCGCCTGACTAAGGCCATGTGCTCACAATCCGACACTATTGTGTATGCAACTGAAGACCTAAGCTCACGATGTTCGCTTCCAAAGGGCGGTCCCTGCACATTGCCATGGTGACATTGATTGTGTTCCCCACGTTTTTCTCCATGGGCTACTCCATGGCTTTTCTTGGTAATGTCATGTCGTACCCGGTGGTGGCGCACCGGTTCCAGCTCACCACCCTGGTCCAGGGCTTCGTCGCTTCGCTCTACACCCTTGGGGCGCTGGGCGGTTCCCTCCTCGTTGTCCCCTTCGGCAACAAGTTTGGGAGACGGCGCATGACTTTCTACGGCGTCCTCATCACGCTCATTGGGACAGTTCTGCAGACCACGTCGTTTGGAATCGGGCAATTGTGTGTGGGGCGTGGTGATTCTTCAGCTCTGGCCACGAGCCGCGGCGGCGGTGGTTTGACTCGGAAGGGAGTCTGAATGGCAGTGCTCCTTGGCATCGGGCTCGGCGTGCTGTCCTCTACATTGCCCAATACTCTCAGTCAGGTTCTAGTGGTCTAGCTGTCATGGCATTGATTTCCCTGTCCGCCCATAACGAGTGCTGTCACGAGCATTCGTCCATATCTTCCCATGTTCTCAGCGCCCGCGTCTCCGAGGCGAGTGAGTCTTGCTCCGTGCGTCTGGCGGGATATCCCGGCGATCGTCCCGACGCTTGTCAGGGCTGCAGCGGAGCCCGCTACGGTACCATGAGAACAGGTGCCCATCGGTGCTTCGAACGGTCAAAAGAACGCCTCTTGCAGCTCTCTTCCCATTGATCAAACGAGATACTGGTTGGGCGGAGTCCCTAGGTGGACATCCCCGACGAGCGGCCTTCTGGCACCACCCTCCGCCTGACAATCTGCCGAGTCGATTTCCCTGCCCATCTCATGGGATATAAAGACCGCCAAGCACCCTCGAGATGCTATCATTCACATCTTACCAATACTTGCGTGTTTGCTTCTTCTGATTGATTGCCCACAGAAACTTCAATCGAGAACAAAATATCGACATGAGCGCACCACCCAGCGAGCAGAGCACTATAGCATCCACTCCCCAAACGGATCACGCAGACTCTCTGCGCCACACTCAAAGCAATCCCACGCGCTCCGACCGACCAACAGACGTGGGCTCCAGCGGCTCTGCTGAGTCTAGCGACGAACCTGTTTACCCTCCCCCGCCTCCACCACCCTTCACATCAGCGGGCGGTCCTACAAGTACTGCAACTAGCAGTCCGAAGAAGCGAGTTATCTTCGCTGACCAAAGCGGTCCGCACGATCCGGATGACAACACAAGAGGGACAGCTGGAAGCGATCCGATCATGTGCACCTCTCACTTCACAATCACACAGATCGAGGTAGACGGTCATGCTATGAGTCGTGAGAACTGCCTTCAACTGACTCTGCCTTCCAAGTTTGTACCTGGAAGCCATCAGGCCCTCCAAGAACTTGGAACCCTTATTTCCGCCATGACATGGGACAACGCCGAGGCAGCTGCCGACAGGTCGACGGCCGTAGACAGATATAGCACATGGCCGGAGACAGACTCCCGGCGGGGGCTGTTTGAGGCCAATGCCAGAGTCGATCTGGGCAGTTGGAGGCCACTCGACGATGACGGCCCCAATACGAATCTCAACTACGAGCCGGTCCTTTTTGTCACAAACCCCGACGGAACTCACGAGTACGTTCCCCTTGGCAACAGCCAAATGGTGTCCATTCGGCTGAGAGCATCTCGCCCGAGCGGCCCATCTACGGGTTACACGAATGGAACATCAGGTCGTCATCACAGCTCACAGCTTGCCCCGCCACCTCCCCGTGCGCGGCCGCAGGTCCCACCGCAAGATCGACAGGCTCTCGCCCGATCTGCCGTCTCAGCGGACACAGACAGTCTCGCGGCCTCGAGTGTGGTACCCTCTGATCAGACTTCCAGTCTAGCTCAAGATGAGGAGGTCGAGGACGATATCGACCTCCCCAGCTCTAGGGAGGACCACGAGTCCTCAGAGGGTCAGTCAGCCCCTCCGAGGACATTGCCCACTGCTGGAAGGCTTGAGGACTGAGAGGTCCCTCGATCAGCAGGAGGATGTCTAGAAAGCTAACACCGATCTTGACCTCTATGACACACAACACTACACACGTAACACCCTCTGACTCCTCTCCCCACTCTTCGTCTTTTCGCTCTGACGTACCCCTCTTACAGATATGACCTCACCGAATGCACGTATGTCACTTGACCGGTCCAGGTAGAACATGGCTATGCCGCATGCCCATGTTTCTGACACCGCGCCTCACGGTTGCGCTCTCCTCGTCCCGCTCTGCGACACAGGTGCCAGGCCAAGTATGGTCGCAAATGCCGGGCAGCCCGACTCGCCGGGCGGTCTTGTCATTCCCGCCCAGTGAAACGCGTATCTCTGTCGACTCACTCTGAAATGCCGCGTTACAGGCGCCTGCTAACAAAGGATGGCTGGTCGCCATCGTCAGTGGGACATGTGCGCTCATATGTCCGTCTCGCCGAATATAACGCCTGCTCACCGCCGTATTTGTGGGCTGAGACTGGTCAGAGGTCCCAAGTAAGGGGCGGTACTACCTTGGAAATCACATTGAAGCATTCATTAGACTGTTTCACCGCACAATACCCCGGTCCGAGAATGAGGTAGGAACGTACATTCTCCTGCCCTCACGTTCTCTCAAGTGTCTTCGACGCTCCAAGGGTATATAAGCGGCTCGCATGCCTTGTCAAAGCTAGCAGTCTCCAACTCTTGACTCTTCTAAGACGACCCATCGAAGACCCCTCCGGCCCATAGGCGGTATCCATACAAGAGCTCGACATGACTTCATTTCATAGCCCTGGGGAAACCGAGGTCGTCACGGACCACACGCCAATTCGGCGTTTCCCAGCTTCCTACCTGACGGAGCAGACCGGCTCCCCTGCTTCGTCAGCTTCTGCCACTCTCGACATAGGCAGGAGCGACGGTACCGCTCGACGTCCTCCGTACACCACACACCGCCAGCACGTACGCGGGACACCTACCCAGGCTACAGCGTCGGGGACCGTCGACAGCCTTTTCGCTCCTCGCGCGCCACCGGGTCGCGAGAAGGAGAAAGCCGTCACTTGGGCTGACGAACCAGACGACCGTTCTATCGATGTCAGAGACGCTTTGCACCCTGATGAAATCCTAACCCGGCGCTATCTCGAGCCTACCCGATCCACTTTCAACTTGTCGTGGGTGCAACACCGAACCGATGGCAAGATACGCACGGTAGACCTGGCCTTCGAGGCACCTTTCCCGGCAAGCGTTCATGACCACGATCAGTCCCAAATGGCTGCTTGGGCGGGCAATCTTGTCAGTCGATGCAATGAAGGCGTCCTGGAAAGATGGAACAATCTGCAGAGGAGCTCTCCCGAGTACCGAGCTCAGATGCTCCAGCCTTACCCCTCTAGTCATGTCTACAATTTGCTGGACATGTCCAAAGCCAAAGTGAGCATCAAAGAGTGGCAGTACAAATCGGATTCGAAATCATGGTCCAGCTCCAGCTCCGGCTCGGACGACTGCCGATGTAATGGGACCGATGTCATTGTAGACAACGCCGACGGGACGCACAAGCACTATCATCTGTCAGCACATCAGCGTCTGGCGATAGGACGAGAGGGCGCCTCCAAGCCTAGCGTAGACTTCGGCCTCACAAAGATCCGCTCGCAGGCCCCTCCCACCAGCCTTCAGCCAAGCCCCATGGCCACTTCGCTCGGGGGACGACGCCGTTCCAGGTTGCTGCATCCCGGAGCCGGAATTCCCTCATTTTCCGATGTTGAGGACGTCAGACGGCTGGATGATCAAGGCACCTATGGGGCTTCTGCACGGACTGACGATAAAACGTCTCAGCTCGCCAGGGCAATCATGGACCTGATAGACAATGGGGATCTTCAGTTCCCCGATAGACCCGATCCGGGTGACTTGGCTGGCGGCTCATACACCTCGCGACTCACTGCAGACCGCCATCGACACTCTCATGGAACTGGTCGGTACAGCAGACCGAATGGTGGCTTAACATCCACAGTCCACGCCGGACTGACTGGAGATCCGCAAGGGGCTGACCGCTTCAGCCAATACGTCAGCTCGCCTCTTCTCGCGGCCCGACCAGCGGGAGAAACCACGCTGGATTATACGGGGATCAGAAGCCGTGACAGAACAGCCTTTTGAGCACATGGAAGAGTTCCTCTAATATTTGCTCTAATTTACTTCGTTTCTTCCGCCTGAACTATCGATCGACGTAGCAAGCCTTCATGATGCAAACTTGATCCGGGAGATCAGTGTCAGAGAGAGGTGTTTACCCTCGCAGCCATCGCTCTACCCTAAGTTGTAGCAGATCTGAGAAACTGTCGAGACACCGCCTCCTCGTCCAATTTCCCCTCAGAATGTCTTCTTTCTTACGCTGCGATGTTGAGCAGGGGCATTGCCTCGCCGCCTCCATTTCTCGTTTGTCGGTGAGCGACAGCATAGTGTTTCAAGCGAGCCCTTCGGGCAGCCCATGGGGAGTGACACAGCTCGTCGTCCTGCCCGCCCGCTTGTAATGGATGTGTTTGGTGCGACAGTGCTAAGGCGAAACACGTCATTCGACATGGGAGCTCAACGGATCGCCCCGCATCACGCAGGACATGTGTCAATTCTGTCACACCTCATCAGAAATGACAGCTCTCGGGTAAATGACAGGGCTGAAGGTGAACGGATATGCTTGATGAGGGATTGGTGCTGTTTTAGTCAGGAACGACCCCCTGTCATCACTCATGTCCTTTGTGCTCACAGCGAGGCAGGGCAGGTCCGCTGGCGGGGCATGGGATAAAAGGGCATGCCTTGCCAGCAGAAACACTACCACACACCAGCTTATAGCTCTTTCACTTCACCGTCCTCACCACTGTGGTCCATCCACAGTTTCTGGCCCCTGACAGCCCCTCAGAGTCACCAACTCGGACATCGCAATGACCCGTGCGCGCAGGGAACCCACCAGCCATTCTCAGCACTTATCTGCATACTCTCAAGTGGACCAAAGCGCCCTCCTGGCAGACCGAAATTCGGCGACGTTCAATACAGGGCGACTCAGTGGAACAACTCAGCGAACAACGAATACACACGTGCCGGTCATCAGCTTCGAGGACGATGTCAAGCACCCGTCTCAAGACGCTGAGCTGACAGCTCAGCGGGATCCCCCTTTGGGCATGAGCGGGGTCTTCACTTGGGGCAGGGATCAGCAATCGATCGCCTCGTATGACCGTGTTCTACCACCACCCGAGTTGGAGCCGGAACCCGAAGTCTGCTGCACATCCGTCAACATCACAATCAGTCAGCATAGATCGGACGGCAATTTCCGAGACATAGGACTCACTTTCCACGTTCCGCGCCGGATCCTCGAAGGGGATAGGGACTCGGCCCAATCTATCAGATGGGTAGGCAAACACTTGAAGGAGCTCGATACAGAAACACTCGCGGGCTGGGCCCAAGTGCAGGATCTCAGCGATGAAGATCTAACCGCCCGCTTGGCAACATTGGACCATCACCATCCGTACAGGCGCTTGCACAAGGCTGGAGCGCGAGTCTCTGTGGAGGAGTGGCACTCCCGATCCCAGTCCAGGTCAAGCTCCAGCTCAGACGAGGCAGCGGAGATCATTGTCAAGCACGCTTACGGGCCCCCCACAAAGATCATGGCGGCGCCGGGCGAGCGCATCACAGTACACCCACGCAAGAGCCAGACTCACTCGGCTTCAGAGAGACCATCGAGCTTCGTGACTAATGGCTCCTACGGGCTCGATCGAGAAAGAAAGCTGCTTTCCGCCATATCAAGTCACGCCGACGATGCTCTCCCAGACTATCCTCTGTCTGGCACGGGGCAGTTGACACAGCACTACGATGTGCCGACTGAGTCAGAGACAGGAAATACCACCTTTACACGAGCAGAGCTGGTCAGCACGATCAAAAAACTTGCTGATGCAGGTGCCGTCATTGTTCCCAGCCGTCAAGACGAATGCACAACAGCGCACGAGAAGGTCCCGTCTCGACTTCGTGATCGTTTGTCGAGTAGTCATGTGGGACCTCAAGAGCTCTCTAGTGTGCAAACTCCGACTGACGCCCCGACCATATCGAAGAGACATTCGCAACACCCCGAGATAAGCTATATTCCTGCGGACGAATCCATCTTATCCCGCGGACCTGTCTCACGAGACCCTACCACTGCTTCTATGAGCCGCCTCCAGCAGCGGTCCCTCATTTGAATTGATCCCCTCGCGTTCCGCATCTATGCCTTCCATCCGACTCGCTCCTCCAACCACTCACGCACACGTTTCTGTGCAAGCTTCCCCTATGCCCCTGCCCCACTCTTTCAAACCCATGAGGAAATGAGCCTATAAATTAGCTTGACGCATGCACTTCTGAGCTTACAGAGAGTTAGCGACGGGCGAGCCAGCAGAAGCACCCCCATCTTGGACCTGATACGCGTTTCCGGCTAGACAGCTTCAGTGGAGCGGGGTGCGAAAGGAGATACGCTGGCGCAGCAAGTGTCGTAACACACTTCTCCGACCGAGACGCTATACATATACGGGCGAAGCTTCTCGAGAGACTTAAGCGTGTCGGGCCAGACCGGACCTCTTCTTCTTCTGACACTTGCCTCAGCGGAAGGCCTGTAGCAAGACCGACAATGCGTGAAACTCGAGGTGCACGGTATCCTTTGATCGTTCGCCCACTTCACTGCGCACGAAGACGGTGGTGGGGAGCATAAACCTCACTGGACGTGAGAGGGTTCTCCCCACAACTTCTTCCCCATCCCATCACTTCCATCTTTTTGCCACTCAGCGGTGATCAGCCCCCTCGTGACAGATGCAGAGGAACCAACAATATTATCCCCCTACCGCACGTTCTGTTCACCTTCGCGGAGGGGAGATCCCGACAGATATGCCTGGCGACTCATTCCCCAATTCGCAGCAAATGCGGCCAAATTTGAGGGGCAGTCAGCATTCCGCTTTAGCTTCTGAAGCCAATTCGAGACACACGGAAGTCGCAAACGGGGGACGAAGGGTCCTCAGACCCCCGGGTCCCAGACTGTCCAACACCGTGGAGCCGGTTCAACCTGCAGATGACTCCAGTTCTGACTCCGCAGGCAGCGGCGGGGCGCCGTCCCAGGCTGGTGACCTTTCCAACGACGACAAAGACACAATTCGCTCGTACCCACACGCCCGAAGACAGCAGTATCCCGCCCAGACACCACCCCCTACAACAAATCATCAGCCAGACATACATCCGACGGTGAGTGTGATTCAGGCATGGAGTGATGCCTCGGGACAAGTCATCCGAACAGGCTTCCACTTCCAGAATCCCTATTCAAATGATACGGATAACGCATTTCTTCTCTCCAGGATCGCGGAGCTGATGCCGCTTTTGGACCAGGACATGGTGAATGAGTACAACGTATTCCGCGGGAAACCTCAGCATATTCAAAGTAGGTATTGCGAAGATCACCCCGAGTCCTACTTGACCAAGATGCTGTCTCTTGGCTGCATTGCGGAGAACAACACCCAGTCGAAATTTGATGATAGCCAACAGCCTCATGAGCCCGGACATGCGACACGACCGGAGTCCGGATACATGAGGGAGACCGAGCCGCCTACCGCTGCTGCGACTCTTGCATCCAGCCCCGCGGGAAAGAATAATGACATCCACGTTCATTTTCCAGACGGGCACGGAAACCCTCGTCGCTTGATCTTTGAATTCGGCGATCAGTCGCATGGATCGAGCGGCGCCCGTCCCGGAAGCGAAAGTCGAGATGACGCTCGAGGCCCTCAAGGAGATCGGGTCCAGTATTCTCACGTCCCTTCGGCCGAATGGAGGCAAAACGAGTCAGGCAGACTCCACGACTCTCGAAGACCCGACGAAGTCACTTGGGACCCATATCTCGGACCCCCGAACCCCTCGTCCTCTATTCGCCGGGCTTCATACGGGGTACTCATGGGACATACAAGCGGTGCAACGGGGCGCCCTTACCACTTCGACGGTAGTCGAGGGCCTCCTGCGGGTCAGGATGCTTACCCCAGTCCGCGTGCTCTCCCAGGTACTGCGCATTGGGTGGAAAACACCGGTCCCACTTCGCAGAGGCGTTCCGATGCCACTTTCAATCCAACGCAACCTCGAGAGCCATCCAGTCAACACCACATCGGTGCGATGAGGCTCGCCTCAGGGTCTCGAATTCGCAGCAACATGCCATCCAACGGAGACACGCGTGAATGACTTGTCCAATAGCTGTTATGCCAGGTATTCCCCCATCGTATTTAGTCAATAGTGCCCCATCCGTACTTACGTGAGTACTTCATATGTGCATACTTTGTTCTCCAATCCCCCCGGAGAAGTGCCACATTTCCACTGCCACATTGCCACATTCACATTGCCTAAGTAGCTATCGACTCGAGCCTGTCCATACTACCTCTCGTATCTGTCACTATCAACATGCGCGCATACAAAGTGGTCGACGCGTTCTCATCGCGGCCCTTCAAGGGCAACCCCGTCGCCGTCATCCTCGATGCGGAAGGGCTATCGACGGAGGAAATGCAGGCTATTGCCCGGTGGACCAATTTGTCCGAGACGACGTTCCTGCTCCCTCCCACCGACCCTTCGAAGGCCGACTACCATCTGCGCATCTTCACCTCCCTATCCGAGCTGCCTTTCGCCGGTCACCCCACCCTGGGCAGCGCGCACGCCGCGCTCGAGTCCGGGCGATATCGGCCGCGCAATGGATATTTGGTGCAAGAGTGTGGCCGGGGTCTTGTGAAGATCGCTGTGGAGGGCGAGGACCCCGCAACGCGGCGCCTGGTGCTGGAGCTGCCTCACGCGAATATCACACCTGTGGAACCGGCTCACATAGAGGAGCTCGAGGCCATTCTTGGTTGGAAAGTCCGGCGAGACGCGCCGCCCACCATCATCGACGTGGGCGCAATCTGGGTCGTTGCCCAGCTCGAAAGTGTTGACGCTCTGCTTAGCGTCGAACCGGACTTTGCACGAGGAGCGGCATTCGAGCGACGACTAGGTGTCACGGGAGTCACCATCTTTGCAGCATACCCCGAGGCCAAGGGCGCATCCAGTCCAGACATCGAAGTACGATCCTTCTCTCCATCTACCGGCGGGAACGAGGATCCCGTCTGTGGGAGCGGGAATGGGAGCGTTGCGGTTTTCAGGCATCACCACGGTCTCCTAGACCCCGAAGGCCAGAGGTATACCGCGTCTCAAGGGCAGAAGGTCGGACGAAGCGGTCGCATCGATGTCAGTGTGGACGGTGAAGGAAACGTCACAGTTGGTGGCAACTGCGTCACCTGTGTCGATGGCACCTTGAGGACCGAATAAAAATTCCCACCTATACGCTGGCCGCAATGCGGTCTTTCAGGAAACACTATCGGACCTCTCAGCATGATGGCAAACTGGCATTGGCATGCCGCTATTCTGGCCTGGTCGATCGTCCCGCAATGACCGGGAGCCTATTCGAGTTCATCCGGTTGCGATGTTTCTGATCTCCTCCACCTGTGGACGTCATCTAGATGCACCTCGTGCTGCTCCATCATATGCATGCCCCATAGCGCTCATGGCTCCTAGTACCATCTGGATGCCTAACCGGCGATCGCCGCCGCAACTCCTTGGATGGTGCCTGAATATGATGGTCAGACCAAAAAGTTGAAGTTCACCTCGTATTCACCCTTCTTTGTCGTCAGAGGGCGCGCGTGAGCTCTACAGATCAGGTCTTCGAGTCTTCAAGACCGCGCGGACGACATGGGGAAATCACACAAGCGCCCTCGCCGCTCGGAAGGGCATTCGAGCCATTCCGCACCATCAGCTCCGAAGGCACATGACTGGGAGAAAGACGACGAGGAGCTGGAGCTGGAGGCTCGACTGTTTGGGGCTTCAAAGAAGCGTTCAAATGGGCACTCAGGTCTCGCTGCTCAGCTGGGACGTCAGGAGGATGAGGTGCCAGAGGAAATGCGAGATATGGCAGACGATGAGGTAAGTGTCAGAATTGTGGCTCTTCCTCTTGAACAGCTCTAGCATGCCCGACGCCCCTATATAGATGATCGGGCTGTGGCGCAGGGGCGCAGTCATATGACCCACTGACTTTCAGCTATTCACCATTGATGCTCCGGAGATCGACGGCGGTGTTTCTGACGACGAGGCCGGCGGTCCAGTATACGACGAGGACGATGAGGGCACCGAGGAAGAGGAGGACGACCTGAGAGACAGCGACGAAGCGGCGTCGGGTGAGGAGGAGGACGACGACGACGCATCCTCGGTCGCAGGACCGTCATTCCGACCGCGCTCTTCCTCTTCAGACGATCGTTACCAACTAGAAGAAGATGGAGACGAAGCACCCGTCATCACAGTTGCCCCAGGTGTGATCGACCCTGCCGACGAGGAAGAACGACCAAAGAGCAAAAAACAGGCACTGTGGACGGATCCGGCCGATGATCTGATCAACGTGGACCTAGATGGCGATCGGAGGTTGAAGAAGCTGGGGCGAGGGAAAGGTGGGGGGACAGTCAGTGGGAAGGAGCTGGAGAAGCGGTTGCGACATCAGTGCGTCCCGACAAAGGCATAGTATAGGACACAGCTGATTCCCCAGGTTTGAAGCTCTCCACCCCAGACCCGCATGGGCAGCCATGCGCCAACCTGTCGGCACACCCTCACTAACGTCCCTCCTCTCTTCGACGAAGTCCTTCATCGACTCGCCCACGATAAACGGCAAATCGAAAGACCCCGCTCGACAGCGAGGACCGCTGGCTCAAGGAGTCATCTCGATGATGCGGCAGAAAGACGCAAATCATCAGAACCCTACAGCAGGCAAAGGGAAGACCAGCGATGCCGCAGGTGGAGTGGTCGGGGTCGTGTGGCACCCCAATCCCCAAGTTGGCGTTATGGGCGTTGCAGGCGGGGATCGGCGTGTCCGCTTCTTCCACGTCAGTCTCATCGTTCTTCCTATGATCTACTGCTGAGTCCTAGATCGACGGCCATAGCAATCCTGCTCTCCTCACACTTCACGTCCCTTCTTTGCCCCTGTCATGCCCAACTTTTCACCCCTCAGGCACCCAAGTGCTTCTCACCGGGCCCCGACCCTTCTACTACTCCTATGACTTGGTTGGCCAGAGGATCACACGATCACCTCGAAATCTGTTCGGCTCGGCGCCTGAGAACAGCGCCCCGAATACTCTCGCCAAACATGCTTTCTCCCCTGATGGCAAGCTATTAGCTGTAGCGGGTAGGAGAGGCCATGTCAGCGTGCTGGAGTGGCACAAGGGTGCTGGTGCGGTCGTGTCAGAGCTGAAGAGTGGTCGGGGAGGGGCCATCGGAAGCCTTTTGTGGACGAGCGGGCGCGAGTTGAGCGTACTCGGCGGGCGGGATGGAACTGAGGTGGAGGTGTGGGATGTTGGGGAAAAGAAGATCGTCCGGAAGTGGAGCGATGAGCGGATGTACGGCGGCGAGATGATGCGCGAGAGTGCGGATGGAAGATACACAGCTGTCGGGTGAGTCTCTACTATGCGAGGCATTTCTGGATGGAGTGGCTCATATCAGGTCATCAACGGGTATCGTCAGTCTGTACTCGACGCAAGACCTCCGCTCTTCATCAAAAGCCAAGCAACTGCCTCTCTTGCGCCCGGAACCGGTCAAGAGCCTGGAACACCTCACCACGGCGATATCGCAATTGACCTTCCATCCATCCGGCGAGCTGCTCGCCTCGTCCAGCGCATCCAAGCCGGGCGCAATGAGACTCGTGAGTTGGCTGTGTGACCGGCGTCTCCTCAGCTGACAGACAGTATCACCTGCCGTCTGCAACGGCGTACTCGAACTGGCCAAGAGACACGACACCGCTCGGAAGAGTCACGTCGGTCACGTTCAACCCTTATGGCAACTACATGGCTGTGGGAAACCAGCGCGGCAAGGTTCTGCTGTGGAGTTTGAAGCATTTCTCGCCAGAATGATCGGTCGGATCCCGCACACTTATACAACATTGCATGCACCCTGCATAACTGTTCTCGATTGAGTTCGCCGCTTGCTGCAGAGGGCCGGAGACACGGAGCAACGGAAACCTCTCGCTCCCTCTGCGGGCTCGGCAAGGATCCCATCGTACTGGGCGTGGGCGACAACAAAGCCTGGTGGTGTCGGCAAGTGGGACAAGGAGTGCGCCCGGAGTACAGCTAAAACGCGCCCCTCGGTACTTGAGGTAGTCCTGCCATTCAGACTCCCTTCCCATTCACCGTTGCTTGCTCGTGGTGCGACTCGCCTCGCCCAACTTCTCGCGCCTTGACACCCTGCTCTTTGCGCTTCATCTCCATCCGGCGCATGTCGAAGATCTGCCTGTGCAGCGCGTACTTCTTGTGCCCCGCGGCCGCCGCCCCTCCAGCCGGCGGGATCCCAGGTATACTCAGTGGCGGAGAAGCTTTACGGCCCCCATCTTTCTCCTTGTTCTTATCCTTGTCTTTATCCTTCTCTGCCGCCTCCTTCTTCTTGGCTTCTTTGGCGTGATAGTCGCTGACAACCTTCTTGATCTCTTCTTCGGACGGCCCACTGGGCGCTGGAGGCGGCGCGATCGGTGACGCGCTTACGTCGTCAGCTGAGATGCAGTATGAGGAAAAGCCAGAACCAGCTCACAAGCCCCTGCGGGTCAGTCATAGAGAGTGGGGGGAGGGAGAACGGACGGGTCGGTCAGGTGGCCATCGCAGGTGTACAGAAAGTCCTCGGTCTTGAGCGTGGCCAGGACGGTCGCGGTCGGTCTTCGGCAGATATAGCAGGGCTTCTCGGTCGCTACTTTCTATACTGGTCAGCTCTGACGAATGAGGTGGCGGGAGCTGACCCGTTGATAGTAGATGTTCTGGAACGGCGCGGATGATGGCCCGGCAGTTGGGGTCGGGGGCGTCATGTCGGGCGATGCAGAGAGTTTCGAGGGATCAGCGGGAGCGCCGGCGTTGGCTTGTGAAGTCGCGCCTTTGTGATGGGCCTGGAAGTCTTCTGGATGGACGTAAGCAGACACGAAGAGGGAGAATGAGAGTTCGAGAAAGAGATGAGTTCGACGGTGAACACGAGATTTTCCGGTCGCTCTCCTTCTTTCGTCTTTCGACTCCCTTCCCTCCAACATAGCTTAGACCTCACTCATAGCTCGCACAGCGCCGCAGTAGAGGAGACTCAGAGCCTCTGGGAAGCCTACGCGCAAGTCGTCAGCGGACCCACACCTGTTTTCCTTCGCCAGACCCCTCTGCCTTCGACTGAGCTTCGCTCGCCGGTACCATGCCTCCCGCACCACATCGGACCGTGTTCGGTGAGGATGACCTCATTCAGTGCGCCAAGCTGACTTTTGCAGTTGCGAACATCCCCTTGTCAGCTATCAGCGCGCTTCCAGCCACAGCTGACGCTCTAGTGAAGTCTCGGAAGAGCAGCTTGCCAACACATTTTCCGAAGTCGGCCCTGTGCAGAATGTCGAGTGAGCCTGCCGTATACCCCTCTCAACGCCCATGAGCTAGCGCTGACGTCCGTAGGATCAAGTTCGACCCAAACACTGGTCGATCGAAAGGCTACGCCTTTGTGCAGTATCACGGCGAGCTCTACAGAGGTCCGACATGACACAACGCTGACGTGCAGACGAGGCCACTGCCATGTCTGCGGTCCGCAACCTCAAAGACGTCCTGGTGAACGGCCGCAATCTGCGTGTGGAGCTCTCGACGGAAGATCCTGGACCGAGGAGACGGGGCGGACCCGGCGGACCGCCCAGGGGCGATGGAGGGCGGAGCGAGACGCCTCCTCGTGTACCGCAAGGCGGGCTGGGTGGCCCGCCTGTAGACCTGCAGATGATCCCGCCGGGGCAGGACATCGCACCGGGCGAGAAGGCGACCGATGTGATTAGCCGGACTCTCGCAGCGGTCAGCCCTGGGCAGATGCAGGACGTCATGGCGGGTGTAAAGGTGGACACTGCCGCGCCGAGCATTGCTCATGCTCACAAGACAGCAACTCATTACGAGCCACCCGGAGCAAGCACGGCAGCTGCTTGCGAGCCAGCCGCAGCTGGCGTACGCCTTGTTCCAGGCAATGCTCCTACTGAAGATTGTGGACCCCTCTGTGCTCCAGGTCAGTCCTGCTGTCCTGCAGCCTCAATAAAGCTTCCAGTCGGCTCACCAGGAGCGCATCACGCCCGTCCCATCGGCTGCTCCACCTCCCGGATACCCGCCCGCTGCACAAGCCCCGCCCAGCAACTTTCCTCCATACCCTTCAGCACCTCAGCCGAACCAAGGCCCAACGCAGTCCTACCGGCCCCCACAACAAGGCTACAACGCCCCTCCGCCAGCACCTGCGCCTCAGCAGCCAGTATACGGGGGATATCAAGCTCCTCCCCCGGCCGCACCGCAGCCTCCGGCGTTGCCGCCCCAAGCTCAGGCAGCGCTAGCCACTTTGCCCGAGGATCAACGCGTGCGTCTGCTGCACCCAGCAAAAATTGAGCTCATGTCTAGACGATGCTGGTACAGGTGCTGTCACTTACGCCAGACCAGATAAGCGCTTTGGATGCTCAGCAGCGGGCGTCCATTATGCAGCTGGTGAGTGATGAAGTAAGTGCGCATTGTCGTATTGCTGACAAAACAGCGGCAACAATTCTTGGGATCAGCGGCCTGATATACTAGTGATTTATCGATGCAGCTCCGTTCCCAGATATCTGCTGGGGTTTCGTGCCGTCACAATCGCAATATCAGCCGTGCTAATCGCTGGCAGGATTCAATAGATGATGATAGATCCCTCGCCGTCTCCCAGTCAAGTTACAATTCGGACTGAGGCATTCCTCGGCCTCGACAAAAACATTGCGGTCACTGGTTGTCCAACGTCTCTGCTTTGCTTACCTGTTTCTCTCCAGAATCAGTCTGGGGCTTCTCTCCGACCGACCGACTTTGGGACATCCCCTTCTCGGCAAGTTTTCACTGATGCATAACTTACAACTTGACGCCAATCGTATCTACATGAAAGTAGGAAGGCTACCGTGGAACAGGGTGTGGAGTCGAGGTATTGACAGGGATGGGCACAGGGCCAGGGATATTGTAGGAGGCTACGAGTAAGTTTGCCATAGGGGGAACCCGCTAGTCAGCATGGGCGATCACAACTTCAGGACCAGAGGGCTCGGCCGGCTCCTTCTTGGCAATATCGTTGTCGACTTCTGTCTTCTCATCCTCATCATCATCAGAAGAAGAAGAGGCGAAACTCGCATCGCTGTTATCATCGGGGTGCGTGTAGCTCTCATCTATCGTAGCTTTGCTCTCTTTCTGCTCTTGCTTCGCCGCGGCACTCTTTCCCAAAGCAAGCGTCTTGGCGTTGATCTTCAGCGCTTTGGGGGTACGCTTGGCGAGCGTTTTGGTGAAACTCCTGTGGTCATGCGAGTCATAGACAAACAATCGCACGGTGTCTGCTCGTGCCAGTGGTATCCGATTTCCGCTGGAGGGAATGTGGCTGATGGGATGCATTTTCAAGGTGTTCATCGGGGGGTGCGAAGCGCTCTCTTTAGCCGTGCCATCGAGGTGGGTAGAGAACCGATATCCGTCGAAGCCCGACGAGAGATTAGGCGAGCTGCACTTTGCGAAGCCAGAGTTCCAGGTGTTCACTAGCTCGTCCCCTGGGTCTAGCAATCTTAAGAACGCGTAAGTCCGCTTACGGGGCTCTTTGGTCGGGTTCGCAAGAGCTGACTTGCAATGCTCTGGAAGGCTTGTCAACATCTCGGAAAGCTCTTCATGGGCAGTCTTGAGGACGAGCTGGGCCATATCTGGGGTCGTGGGAGGTAGCGTTACCTCGCATACGAGCGTCTTGGGTCGCGCGGCACCGGTATCGGGGTCGAAGGATACGAGGTAAACGGAACCGGGCTTCCTATAGTGGGCTCGCTCCATTCTGCTGGGCCAATCCTTTCTGATATCCCAGAACTTGAGCTGCACCTCGTTCGGCTCGTATCCCTCAGGCACCCCGTCGGTCCAACGATCGACCTCACTGATGCCATAACGGCGATCGAGGACGCGATCGCAAGAATAAGCCATGTTATCGGCTGCTCTCTGTGCCGTTGGCATCCAATTCGATGCACCCGCTGCCACAATTTCCGTATCGCGGCTAAGGTTTCTCTCGACCATCTCTACGGCGATCTCCTTGACGATGGACTTTGTCTCTTCGAGAGTGATACCGAGACTTTTGAAGAGCCCGCTGGGTATGTATCCGATCATGTCTCCATCATCGGCAGAGAAGCGCAACATGCTGAAGAGAGCTCGTTGTCGGTTCGCCTTCCACATGTCGATGGCATGCTCTTCCGGACTCGGCTTACTTGGATCCAGTAAACCACGGTCCACCAGGTAATCAGTGAGGGCTTTACGAGTGGATCTGAACGCGATTGCCAACCCCAAAGTGTCCCACACCTTGGCTGCCGGTGCACAGAAGGACTCAATCTCTGTCGAGGCCGGCTCCAAAGCGCGCTTGTCGCTGACCACTTCCTTCAAAAAGCTGAGATCCGGAGCGCCAGGGATTGCAACCGTTATCGCAGACTCGAGGCTGGCAGTGACTGTCGAGTCCTGACTGCTTACGCTCTGCTTGACGACCATGATCGAGCTTGATAGGCGATGTGTCGAGTTGAAAACAGGGAATGAGTCTGTTCAGATGTGGAAAGTATGCAGTCTCACGGCGGGCAAGCTGGCCCTTTAAGAGCGTTTCTCGCCACCCATGACCACCCACAGCTCCTTTCTCTGGAGGTGCCATGGGTGAGCTCTCGCGAAGCTAAGATCGCGAGAATCTTGCGAGAGGTGCAACTAGAAACACAACACAATGGGGTCGCTCTTTTATTCATCCTACTTGGGTGACAAAAGCCCCACTCGTTGTCGTTTCATCCTCTTAGAAAGTGACACTGGAGATATCTGGTCTCCTTTTCTCTGAGGTGTAGCGTCATGTCGTGAGAGAAGAGTCCAGATTTGAAAACCACCAGCAGCTCCTTTGAGGCCGTGGCCGAGTCCCCGCGCGTTACCTTCTGAACGGTGACCGAAATTTTTCTCACATTGACTGACGAACCGCTGAAACGGTATGGGTAAGCGAGCCAAGCGAGCCGTGCGTCGTTTGAGAAGCATACAGAACCTACAGAGCAATGACGCCGTCAATCGCGTGCGCCCGGAAATCTCGGACACTGGTGCTGGCGCGCGCGTTTTGTTTTCAGAGGGCAATGTGCCAGAGTCAATGTGCAATTTTCAATAATGCATATCCTACAACAGCCAGCATTCCTGCACAGATACCGAAAGAACGTAGGAAGAGAAAGGCAGGTGTCCTCACAAGATGCGATGACAGGCTGCCTGCCTCACGCCGGCCGCCCTCGGACAGACAGCTTAGCGGTCGTCGGGGTCTGTGGGACTTTGAGCGTGGTGGGGCTCGAATCGCCCGCGTTGTCGCCGACAAGGGTCTCCGCGTTACTGTCGAAACTAGCATCGCTGGCGTCATCACGTATCTTCGGTTCGAGCTTCGGCACGCCGGCCTCGGTGGCTTCGTCTTTAGGCTTGGGGGGTTCTATTCGGGAATTAACAAAGCTGCAGACATCTTTCATGAGGGGTCTGAGCCAGCCTCGATGACCGTGGGAATCGTATAGATGAATGGTGCCGGTGTTCGCACGGCAAAGGGGGGTGCAGGTGCCGCCAGATGTCAGCTCTTCCAACTTAAACATCTGTGATGGGTAATGAAATGGCACAAATTTCGCGGTCTCGCCCCCGGTTTCAGAGACAGATTTGATGTACTCGGACAAGGCAGGGTAAAAGTCGGTACCCTTCTCGGCAGTATCATTGACGCCATCTGTCATCGTCGACCCAGGGTGACGCAATATGAGTGTTTGCCATGTTCGCTTGGCTTTCTTGGTGGCTGTACCTTGTCTGCTGTGGTGCTCCCGCAGCTCGATCAGCACTGACACCAACCCCTGCCGTCTGCGTTCTAGGATGGCGTCCACGGTCTCCTTTGTTGCGGGAGGCTGACGTATGGTCATCTGAGCGTTGCGAGGCCGCATCGAGCCCCCGTACTCGTTGAAAGGCCGCCACACAACGGTGTCTCGATGTTTATACTTTTCCTTCTCCAAAAGACTCGGGAAAATCGTCCTGGCTTTCAGCACCTCGAGTTGCAGTTCATTGGCCGTGTAGCCGGCAGGAACACCGTCGGTCCACCCGTCAACCTCTGAGAGGCTGAAGTGCTCTTCGATAATCTCTGCCAGGGAGAATTTGAAGGTCTGAGCCGCCCTCTCTGCTGTTGGCCACATCTCATTGGTGCCCGCCGCGACGGTCTGTGCGGCGTTCCAAAGATTGCGTTCCGTCATCCTCACAGCGGTCGCCTCGAGGAGGCTGTGCTGAACATCCGGAGGAAGCGTGCCGAATATCCCGCTCGGGACAAAGAACTGAGGGTTGCAGTCGTTGCCCGAATACCGCAAGTTCTTGCCAATGGCTTCGTGACGCATTGATGCAAATACTTTCCTTGAATGCGCGGCCCGATCGTAATGAGTGGCTGGAGAGGGTCTCTGGCTGACCAAGTAAGCCGCGATTGCCGAACGAACAGATTCGCATATGAGCGCCAGACCAAGATTGTCGAGAATTTCGGTGGCTTTCTCAGTCAGGGTATCGGGCTCGACATAGGAAGACCAGCGTGGATAGTCTGTGATGCCGACGTAGTCCTTCAATAGAACCTTGTCAGCGTCCGTCACGCCAGGTAGCGTATAGTAGAGCTGCGAGGGGTCGACAGTGCTGGCGACTGTCATACTGATAATGTCTGTGGGGGAAAGGCCTTTGTGTGAGATGGTTTAGGGTAAAGTACGCTGTGTGTCTGCTGTGGAGACCCCAGGATCCAATTGACCCTTGTGAGTCTTGTCGCCATCAATATGGCCTGCAGTTCCCTTTCTTCGCCCTTTCGTCGCCCGTAACTTCCTTCGCTTGCCTCGAATTGAAAGGCATTCAAGTTGATGTGAAAAGCGTGGAGAAAAGACATGTCGGACCTTTCATGGTTAGGCGAGGACCCCTGACAAATCAGACTGATCGCATGCGATGTCCTTTTTGAGCACAACTGTCATTCTTGCTCTCCTTAGCTAGATGCGAGACGTCATTTCCAGTCAGAAGAATGGCCCCTCGACTCCTCGGGCGACCATTCACGATATATTCGCCGGTTCGCCGTCGACCTCCTTTGTCGGCGCGCAGAGCTTGTCACATTCGCTCGTCACACTTCAAACACTGACGGACGTCAAAGCATCCAATTGCGCCGAGCAATATACTGCGCATGTGATGACCACATCGATGCATGACCAATCGCTTGCTTGCATCTGAGACTTTGTTTCGCATCGGTTTGTCTTGTTCTGAGACGCGCTTTAGGCATGCGTCATCGCTCAGGCTTCGTCAAGCCCAACGCGAGCTTTTCAGCGGACCTTCGAGCTCTCTTGCCTTTTCGAAACCCCGGCCTTTTCGTACGATCGGTTCGTCATGGTTCTCGACTCGCTCTTCACGCTCCTCGCGGCGTAATGGGCTCTCTCTTCGTCTTTTGGCTGGTGGCGAATCGGCCACATCGTCCACATCTCGCCTACGCCTTGGCGGGGTAGAGTCTTGCCGACGCCGAGGGGGAGTGGAGTCACGTCGGCCCCGTCTGGGCGGGGTGACGGTCGGTGACCGAGTCCGGGAGCGCGACCGTGAGTCCGGCCTCGGGTCACTCGGTGTCGGCGTGCGACTCCTAGACTTCGCCCGGGATCTTCGGGGCGGTGGCGAAGGCGAGCGAGAGTCAGGAGTGGGAGAGCGGCGTCTGCGCCTCGGTGGCGTGTCATCTCTGTACCTATCCTTCTCTCGCTCACGAGATGGGACACGTCGGTGACGGAGAGGGGGTGTGATACTCCTTGCCCTGTCTTCATTCCGGTCGCGACGAGGGCTCGACGATCGACGCCTTCGGGGTGGGGGCGAAGGCGATCTCCGCCGAGGAGGCGTTTCACGTCTCCTGGCGGGTGGCGAGTCGGCTCGACGATAGCCCCGAGCAGGCGGTGTAGGGCTGCGCCTGCGTCCATAATTGCGTCCCTGCTCTTCGCTCCCGCCATTACGCCCATCATCCTCCCTCATGCCTCTTTGCCCATAGCCAGAATCCCTCTGCCCGTATCCCGAATCTCGCTCTCGAATAGGCCCTCGCTGGCCGTAGCCCGAGTCACGCTCGCGAGGAGGTCCTCGTTGCCCGTACCCAGAGTCCCTGTCTCTTGGGGCGAATCCCCTCCTATCCCCTCCCGGGCGCTCAGGCAGGCCGACATCCTGCAAAAGGTGAGCTGCGTCTATTATGCTTGCAAGCGGCTTACCCGACGCGGCGGTCTGTCGAAAGAGTCTGCAGCTGCAGCACGCCCCGATCGCGCCAACATTTGCTCTTGCAAGCTTGGCTGCGAGTTCTGCTTCTGCTCCAGCTCGGCCTTTTTCGCCGCGATGAACTACGGTCGATCAGTTTGTGTGCATGACAACCATCAGGCCTAAAATCTTACCTCTGCTGGTACGCCACCGACTGTCTGTTGCGCAGATAGAAGCAGCGTCCAGAGCTGGTCCATGAACGCCGCTGCGCCATGCTTGTCCATGAATCCAACTAGGTTGACCTGCATCTTACGAGGATCCGGGATCTGACATCAGTCACCGGGCTAAAGCTCAGGGGGTGTTCGCACCGGCTTCTCCTTGTCCTCGAGCATGCCGAACACGTATTCGACGACGACATCATCTTCTACTCTGATCAACTCGGTGACTTTTTGTGCTATCCAGTTTCGCAATACCGATATGTTGACTTTTCGCAGGTCCACCTGGCCGTGAGCACCTGAGCAGCGATCGAGTGGCATGATCGGGGCATGGACGTACCTTCTGATCAAAATGCTTTGGGAACTTGGTAGCCTTGATGGAGGCCGCTTCCTTGTCTTTGAAGCGCTGCCCGTCAGCCCGGTCCAAGTGGGTAGAAACGGAACACGGACCGAGTCTTGGGTCGCGTTCGTCCCCCGCATTCCTTCACCATCAGTACCACTCCGGACTTTCTCTATCTCAAGGGAGCTCACCTATGTCTGCCATCTTGCAGACTCGGGCCCCCGCTCTGCGAATCCGGGATGCTTTGACGACAAGGAACAAGATGCATCGCAAAGTAGTCGGGCCTTGACCATGGTCGATTGTTGACGTGAGATATGAGTCGCATCCGACATATCCTACGAGATGGTAATGGGTCCTACTAGCTGACGGAGTTTCTCGGTAATTACCCTATGACTCGAGGTGGCGGCACCGCTAACACTCCCTCTGCCGCCGCTCTTGAGTCTCCTGGTGCTACCCAAACTGCCGTGCTCGCTATCACCAGTCCTTTACCCATCCTGCTCCGTCCAAATTGCCTCTATCCGCAGATCCTCCCTGTTCTTCAAGAGCCGCGGACCCGGTAAGGCTTTGGTGAGGATGTCGGCATGCTGGTTTGCGCTCTGGACATAGATCAATCTGATCTCTCCTCGTTCCACCTGTTCTCGTATGAAGTGATGTCGGACTTCAATATGCTTTGTGCGGGCATGAATGCCAGGATTTTCCGCAAGAGTGAGAGCGCCCTGGTTGTCACAGTAGAGAGTTGTCGGCCTCTTTCTCCAGCCTATCTCTTCCATCAACCCGCTCAACCACTTTGCCTCCTTGGCTGCCTCCGCCATCGCAACATATTCCGCCTCCAGCGTTGATGTTGAAACCGTCGCTTGTCTCTTTGATATCCAGCTGATTGCTGATCCGCACACCTTGAACACATAGCCCGTTGTGGATCTCCGTGTGACCACACATCCAGCAAAGTCGGAGTCCACCCATCCCTCAACGCCACTCATGCTTACTCCTCCGAGGACCAGCCCGTGAGTGCGTGTCTTGGCTAAATAGGCAACTACGCGCATTGCTAGTCGCCAGTGTGACTCCAGTGGTGCTGAGCTGTACCGTGCCAAGTAGTTGGTCGCAAAGCTGATATCTGGTCGGGTGGATGCTGCAATCCACATCAAGCATCCGACCACTGCTTGAAAGGGTGAGAGAGGGGCGGCCTTGTCATGTGCGGTGACTGCTGGTTGACCATCCCGGTGCGTAGGCAGTGGGACTACCAGTGACTTGTGATGAGAGTGTCCCGGGAACCGTAGAGCAACCTTGTCGATGTATGCGGGTTGAGAAAGGTGAATGACTCGTTTTGTTTGGTCTCGGACAACCTTGAGTCCCAAGATCTGGCTCATCTCGCCAATCTCCGTCATCACCCATTGCTTCTTCAATGCCGCCATGACCACATCAATCTCCTTGTCACTCCTTCCCGCCATCACCATGTCGTCCACATAGGCAAGGATAAGCATTGGTCCACCATGCTTCCCGCCAGGCCTGTAGTACATGCCCCAATCTCCCTCAAGCCTCTTGAACCCTAGCTTGCGCAGAGCTTTGCCGAGTTCCAGCCACCAGACTCTTGCAGATTGCTTGAGCCCGTACAGTGACTTGAGAAGGCGGAGCACTGTCCCCTGTCGCTTCTTGACCACTGCGTTGGGGTGCTCCATGTAAATCTCCTCGTCTAGGTCTGCATTGAGATATGCTCCCTCGACATCCGCTTGGCGTAACTTGAGACCCAGTGTTGCCGCCAAAGTAAGGAGAAGCCGTAGACTTGCCATCCGTCCTACGGGTGCATAGGTCAACTCGTAGTCAACCCCAGGCTGTTGAGAGAAGCCTTTTGCCACGATGCGCGCCTTGTGCTTGATGACCTTGCCGTCTGCATCGTACTTACGAGCAAAAACCCATCGAGATGCTATGGCCTTCCGACCAGGTGGGAGCATCACCTCGACCCAAGTCCCTTTTGACTCAATGTTGTCGAGCTCCCTCAGCATTGCTGCCTTCCAGCTATCCCGATCCTTGCCCATCAGTGCCTCTCGTGCTGTTTGAGGCTCTGATTCTCCCGAGGATGTGTCCTCCTCTAGCCTTGTCTCGGATGCTAGGTATGCTCCCCTTGCATCCTCTCCGTGCCATGCCTGCATTAGGTTTGCCTCGTGAACAGAGGTTGCCCTTTCTGCAACACGGTTGCTGCGCCTCACTGGCATGGGTGGTGGCACAACTTCAGGCGGTGTCGGTACAGGGAGGGTGTCCAGCAGTGTGTCGGGCGTTGTAGTTTCCTGAGCAGCATTGACCGGCAATGCTTGCTCCAATGCCCTTTCCACCTGCTGCTGCTCTCCCTCCTTCTCCTGCACGGACACTTCCTCTCTCCTCTCTGGTTCCCGAGCAGCTTCTTCCTGACTTGGAATGTCTGCAGCCGCTTGTACTGGTCGGACTTGTGCCATGGATATTGGTGCAATGGCAACCGGCGCCGGAGGAACTGTTTCTGTTGTGACTGCCGGGGGTTGTTGTGGTGTATCAATTGGAACGATGGTGTTGTCCGGTGTGAGAGGGTGTCCAGATGCGCTCTTGACGTCACGACTGATGTGCAGCTGCCCATCTCCCTCCATCCTCACCAACCAGCCGCTCCGCTGTATCTCCACCCCCATGACCCGTGCCAGTTCTCCTTTGTCCGTATCCAGTCTTGCTTTCTTCCTGATCTCTGCTGGGATCTGAGCAAAGACCAGCTCGCCAAACATGAGAGTGTGCGCCAGGTTTGGACTTCTTCCAGTGAATTTTGTCCAAGCATTGACGCCGTCTCCTCCCCATGCCGTCTTCATGAGCATCACTGAGGTGTACTTGGCTGCGTAATCCCAGTACTCATGTCCAAGATTTGCCGAGGAAAGCATTGCTCCTATCATCTCCTTCACCGTTCTGTTGAACCTTTCTGCCACTCCGTTGAGTTCAGGTGTGTACCGTGGCGAGATTTGGTGAATGATGCCAGTCTGATGATAGAATACTAAAGCTTTGTCGCTCTTGAACTCCTCGCCACCATCTGTCCTGATGAACTTGACTTTGTGACCAGTCTGCCGCTCAATCCTATTGACAAAGTTGATGACGTGGAAGAAGACGTTCTGCTTGTTGACGAGGGGAACCACATTGTTGATCTTTGAGTGATCATCAATGATACCAAGGTAATACCGAAAGCCTGTTTTTGAGGGGTCCATAGGACCAGCGATGTCGACATGTATGACTTCGCAGTCCGCCTGCCCTCGAGGGCTTTCACCATTCTTTGGAGGTCGAGTTGTTTTCCGAGCTTGACAAGCGTCGCAGTCATCCAGCCTGAACTTGTCCTTCTCCAACTCCTCCTTAGAATACCGTAGATGGCCATCACCGGCCAGCTTCAGGAGCTTCTCTCGTCCAATATGTCCTAGACGCTTGTGCTCCTCCTCCAGTGGGCTTTCACGGACAGTGAGAGCGTTGATCTCCCTCACATCCAACTTCACTGGATCCTCAAGCTCTGTGTGGCGTACTGCACCGAGCTTGACCCACAGCAAGTTTCCTCGCCGTGTCCCCTTGACCTTGATAGGTCCCACCTCCACGGTCTCCTCCTTAAGCTTGACACTCCAGCCTTTGTCGATGAGGGTATAGGCTGAAAGCATGTTCTTCGTTGTCTGAGGATGATAGTAGACATCGAGCAGCTTGATCTTGTGTCCGGAGGATGTGGTAATGACAATGTCGCCTGTCATGGTTGCCGTAAATTGGTGACCACCAGGGACATGAAATACAACAGACTCTTTCAGAGGTCTGAGGTCGGTGAACAAATGCTTGTACGGGGACACATGGTGCGTGCATCCACTATCGACAAGGAATTCTGGCCTTGAGGAGGTCGAGGCAAGGGCCTGTTCCGAGAAGGTAGCGCCCGCAAAGAAGTTGACTAGTCGGTCTTCTTCGCCATCCTGCTGCTTCTCTCCTTTACCCTTGGTCGCCTTGCTGCTCCCTCGGACGCCTGTCTTTTCTGGACAGTCTCGCTTGAGATGCCCTTCCTTGTTGCAAGTCCAGCACACCAGCTTTGTGCCCTTTCCTGCACTCTTGGCTTTCCAGCCACCCTTCTTCGCACCCTTCTCCAAGGAGATCCGCTCGCCCTTCTCCGCAGCGTTCAGTTGAGCTGCAGGCTGAGCCTCCTTCCACGGTAGACCTTTGGCCTCCCACCGTGATACTTGGGTTTGATAGAATTGTCGGACTTCCGACCAGCTTTGCTCGTAAAGGGGTGATGACTCGAGCAATTGGATAGGGATGTCCCAACGTGGGTTGTTGACAAGAGTATTGAGGAAAATAAGAGCGCGGGTGGAGTCCTCGTACTTGTTACCGGCTTGTTGAGATTCGAAGAAGAGAGAGTTGAACTTGTTGAGATGATCGGCGTGATCTTTGACAGTGGCGTTGGCAAGAAGGCGGATAGCGCGTAGAGCATCGTCGGTGGATGCCTTGTATGCGGGGTCCTCGCGCTTCATGTCCCGTTCCAGCCAATCCCACATCTCCTTGGCCGACTTCATCTCTGAGATCTCCATCTGAATCCCCGGGTCTAACCTGCGTAGGATGACACCTTGCGCATAGTATTCCCGCTTTCTCCACTCCTCCCACCGCTTGAGCTCTGCGGTACCCAGCACGCCACCTGTGAGACTCGTGTCTCCCTCAGGTGCTACTGATCCAGCACGCGCCGTGCGCACTGGCACTCCTCCAGCTCCACCCGTCCTGTACGGCTCAACGTCCGTACCTTCAATGATGCCGATGCATCCCGCCGTAGTGAGGTCAAGGCGGACAGCAAAGCGCCATTTGAAGTAGCCGCGGGGTGTCGAGAGGAAGGGGATTGCCTGGGCGGCAGTGGTGGTTGAAGTGAAATTGTCGTTCATCGTGCCGTAGAATAGGCGATGACGACCAAGGCCTGATCCGTTGCGATTTCAGCAACAGCCTTAAATAGAGTGATAAAACTCTCAGAGAGGACTTATCGTACGCAAGACGTGCACCAAGGGCCTCTCCGTGCACGCCACCAGTGATAATCTGGATTTTCACACCGTCCGAAGACAATGTCTACGTCTGAGCCGAAGCTAGACTGCCCGCTTCTCCTACACCAGTACGGTGCAGAGCGTTACTCCCGCCCTTCAGTTCTCCCGCCCAAGAGTGGTGGGCTTTCCGGTTGAACAAGGCGCGCCCTTCCAGTTCTCCGTCTTCCGTGTCCAAGGCAAAACCGCCCTCCAGGACAACGCGCACGTCCAAGGCAAAAACCTGCCCTCCAGGACGCGACGGATCGAACAAGGCGTTCCGTCTCGGTGTCGACTACCGAGAGCGATGTGACTTGCACGGGTCTGACGATCGGTCGTATTGCCGAATGCCCGCTATGCCGCACCTCGTGGTACTCGAACTCTAGACTCCCTGCCGAGAAGTCACAACCAGCGCACACGAGAGTACTGGAGGACCGCAACTCGACAGCTAATCCCACACGGGAAGCGAACAGCGCCAAAAGGTACTGCCGTCCACAGAATGAGAAAGAATCCAAGCCTGGCAGCTTAACCACTGCACCAAGGCTCTGCTTTTGTGACCGCTAGGGATTGCCGTGAGCCTAGGTCGAGTACTGGGACTTTTAATCTGTTGACGTGAGATATGAGTCGCATCCGACATATCCTACGAGATGGTAATGGGTCCTACTAGCTGACGGAGTTTCTCGGTAATTACCCTATGACTCGAGGTGGCGGCACCGCTAACATCGATGGTCTAGTCAGGAAAATTACGTAAAGTGATTGTCCTAACGGTACCGTCGCGCTGTCGCTCTCCTCTCTATGCTGCGTATTTCTAGCCTTGTGGTGCTCGTTGTCGTCCAAGCATGAGACTCTTCGGTGCTGTAGTAGGCGCTGCAGCAGCCCTGCTGTGTCAGGTGTCCGCCAAACCTGCGCTTGGGATCAAGGGCGGCAAGGTATCGGTAACATCCCCGGACGGGATCAACGATGCTACCTACACGTCTGTCCAACTCTTCTGCGGCTGCCTTGTCGCTACGATGACTGACGAGCAGTCTGAAAGAGCCGACGCCTCTGCCTACCCCTATGCACCTGTCAGAAGGCTCGACTTTCAAGCTCACATTTACGATCGTTGACACCGAGTCGAGCGCGGGCGTGTTTCCGCAGCAGGCGCACCTGCTATTCGAGAGCAAAGACGGGGATGTGACGCTGCCCTTGACAGTCAAGTCGGGAGGCAAGGCTGGATTCACCATCGTGCGTTCCCCATCTCCAGCCCCTCCAGCCAAGCGCCCTTTCATTACCATGCTCCACCGGCCTCTAAGGCCTATAGCTGCTCTGGCAGACTGACTTGTAGAACACCGCCAAACCACCGCCTGCCCTGCTCACTACATTGGGCGACTTCAACCTCACCTTGCTCCTCTCATCCGGCACAGCATACACTCCTCTCCTCTACCCCCTCGGCTCCGTGTCCCTTCCGCCCGCGATCCTCCGTCCTCTCGAGCGCAAGAGACACGACCTCCCTCCTCGTCAGGGCGATCCGGCCTTCCAGCCGCAACAGGAGATCTTCCATACTTTCCAGCCCGAGGAGAAGACTGTCAGCTGGATCTACAGCGCTGCCGGGACGGTCGCTTGCTTGGCTCCGTGGCTCCTCCTGCTCGCACTGGTGAGTCATCTCTCCTGAGAATACCTTGGCTGACAACAGATCTCGCGCCTGAGTCCAAAGCTGCACTTTGTCTCTCCGCCCAATACGGTGTATCCTTTCCTTGCGTGCCTTGTGGCCATCGAGGCCCTCACTGCGACGTACTGGGTTGGGCTCCGTCTCTACCAGGTATATCTCTCAGCGCAATCTCTGAAGATGCTAATGCGCAGTTTCTGCCGTGGTTCCTCGGCCTCAGCGCCGTGGCAGCCTACACTGGAAAAGTCGCGCTCGGGTCTCTGCGACAGCAACGACTGGCGGCAGGCGGCAAACCCTAGAGCCAAAATACAATGATGCATCGCATCTAACAGTGTGCAAGGTACGATGCCTATGACCGACTAATGACTGTGTCCGTTCAGGTGGGCGTGTCCATTCATCTCGCCGTTGCAGCATCCAGAGGACTCCTCGCCCTCTGCTGGCGGCTGGAGGGGCTTGATAGGTGCGTACGGGTCGAAGCCATTCAACCACTCGTCGCTCCGTCCTTTTGGCCCACTGCCCATCAGTCCCTGGGACTTTCCGCTCGCAACAAGGGGCGACTCACGGAAGAGAGCTCAGACCCCGCTTGATAAACTTGCCCTCGCCCATCTTGCTCACCACCTTGTTGGTCGCGCCGTCATACGCGACATTCCCGCGGAGAAGGACCAGTCGGGGCCAGTCGGCGATGGTCATGCCCTCGTACGGCGTGTAGTCCGCGCCGTGGTGCATGTTGTCCTGCGTGACAAGCACGGGTTTCCGTGCGGCCGCCGAACGCCAGATAATAATGTCGGCATCGGAGCCAGGTGCGATCGTGCCCTTCTTGGGGTACATCCCTGCCGCTCAGCCCACCGAGGCCAGATCACAGCGGGCACTCACCGTATAGCTTTGCCGCATTTGTCGAGTTGAGCTCGACGAATTTCTGAGGGGACATGCGGCCCTTGACGACGCCCTCTGACCAGAGGAGGGGTGTGCGGGTACATACGCCCGGCAGGCCGTTGGGGATGGACTTGAAGTTGCCGCGCTTGTTCTTGGTGGGATTGTTGATCAGGCCGAGCTGCTTGCCCTTCTCGTCGTAAAAGTTGTACGGCGCGTGGTCAGAGGAGAAGACGGTGAACGTGCCGTTGGCCAGCCCGTCCCAGATCGCCTCGTTGTCCTTGGGATCCGACCGCAGCGGCGGCGCGCACACGCATTTCGCCCTGTCATCAGCCTCCCCAACCGCTCCCAGGAGCATACTGACCCCTCGAAGCCAGGCGCGTGCATCTCCTCGGCGGTCAAGAGGGCAAAGTGCGGGCACGTCTCGGCGTAGATGGGCAGGCCGCGCGTCTGCGCTTTCCGGATACACGCCGTCGCGCGCTTCTCGCTGACGTGCACGATGAGCATGGGCGCATCGACCACTTCGGCCAGCGCGATCGCGCGGTTCGTCGCTTCGCTCTCGACGATCGGGGGCCGCGATGTGCCGTGGTGCCATGGCTCGACCATGCCGCGGCGCACGAGCTGCTCCGAGACCCAATCGATGATGTCGGCGTTCTCGGCGTGCACCATGGTCGTCACGCCCGTCTTGCGCGCCGCGCAGAGGATGTCGAGCACTTCGCGGTCGTTGAGCTTGAGCAGGGGGTACGTCATGTAGATCTGGGCTCAGCTCCGAGTCCACTTCTGGAGCTGCGGCGAGGACCCACCTTGATACTCGAGACGCCAAAGGCCAGCATGCGCGGGATCTCGATCTCCACCACCTCGTGCGCCGGGCTCGTCACAATACAGTGGTAGCTGTAGTCGCAGTGCGCCGCGCCGTCCGCCAGCTCATAGTACGCCTCGACGGCATCCATGACGCTCTTCCCGCGCGCCTGCACGGCGAAAGCGACGACGGTCGTCGTGCCGCCCGAGACGGCGCCGCGGGTGCCGGTGGTCCAGTCGTCGGCTGAGCGGGCGTTGCTCGCAGACTGGCCGATGTGGACGTGCGAGTCCACCCCGCCAGGCGTGACGTACCCGCCCTCGGCGTCGATGACCTCTGCTCCGGCGGTGGGGAGGTTGACGCCGAGGCAGACGATCACGCCGTCCTTGATACCCACATCGCAGGGCGTCTCGTCCTGCGGGTCAGCCCTCCTCCACCGAGCTCATGATGGTAGGGAGGGGCTCACAGAGGCCGTGATGACGATACCGTTCTTGATGACCAGGTCGAATGCGAGGGACATGGCTGCTGGCTGCTGCTACTTTTTCGAAAAGGGCTTCCGCCGAGAAAGACGTGTTGCAAACGCACAGCGACCGCTCTGCTCGACTGGGCTAGTCCAGTGCCCACACGAGATGAGATCCGGCTCCTGCACTACAGTACGGTATGCATGCGTATCAAAACCCGCCCGCCCTACCGGACGCCATTGGCCCAACACATCCTGACCGACCGGCCAGGACGGCCAACCTCCTTCGCCGGCGGCCAGCAGCAAGCTTCAAGGGTTCAGTCTATCGGCCCGACGGCAGCACAGAGGCTTATCGTCAACGACGCATTGCTCCTTCGTCCCGTCTGGTCGTACGCTTCGCTTCGCTCGTAGCCGCACTGTGGACGAGATGCGGTCGAGTGCGAGCTGCAGAGCTGGCCAACCACCAGCCGACCTTTGCGTTCCTTCCGGTTCGACCTGGAACGCAGCCTGTCCTCGTGTCCAGCTAAGAAGCCATTCCTTCACCAGGCTTGTCCCTCCCGCATACTGATCCTGTCCTTGACACCTGTATCTACCTGTTCCCTACACCACCCGCACCGAAGCAGCCCTCAACATGGCTCCGATCGCCATCTCAACCACCGCGACCATCGTGCCAGAGACAGTGGTAACCGAGCCCCCCGTGTACCACCAGTCCACCTCGGACCTGTCGAAGAACCCCCTCGACCGCATCTCCCGCGGAGACAAGGAGGGCAAGATCCGCCTGAGAGGGTATCCAGACTGCTACTACGCCAAAGAGGGCGACGAGGCGGCATTGCTGGCAAAGCGCCAGTGGGTCAAGGAGCACCTCGCAATCGCCTTCCGGTTCTGGGGCAAGCTGGGATATGGCGAGGGCATCTCGGGGCACATCACAGTGCGCGACCCGATCCTGCGCGACCACTACTGGATGAACCCCTTCGGCGTGCACTTCTCACTCATGACCGTATCGAAGCTCGTGCTCGTCACGCCTGAAGGCTACGTCCACCCCATGGGCGCTCAGCTCCCCATCAACGTGAGCGACTTATGGATCCTCAGTGCTTGGGCGTGGCTGACTGGCAGATGGCCGGCTTCTACATCCACTCTGCGATCCACCACGCCCGGCCCGAAGTGGAAGCTGCGGGCCACTGCCACTCGCTGCACGGCAAAGCGTGGAGTGTCATGGGCCGCCCGGTGGAGATCACCACACAGGACTCGTGTCTCTTCTACGACAACCAGGCGGTCTACCACAACTTTGGCGGCATCGTGCTCGCCGCAGAGGAAGGCGCAAACATTGCCGCCGCCCTGGGGCCGAGGAACAAATGCGCGATCCTGCAGAATCACGGCCTGCTGACGCTCGGCCACACGGTCGACGAGTGTGCCTACCTCTTTAGCGCGCTGGACAAGCAGTGCAAGGTGCAGTTGATGATTGAGGCCGCGGCGGCCAATGGCATTCCCAAGACGGTCATCTCGGACGAGGACGCCGCTTTCACGGCCAACACTATCCAGTAGTGCGTCTGCCTCAAGGGGTTGCTGCATGACGCTGACCATCTAGCCATGAGAACGTGTACTTCAACCTTGTGCCAGAGGTCGAGCTCGTCCGGGTTCGCGAGCCCGACGTCTTGGAGTAGACTCAGGTGATTTGGAGGTCTTTCTGTACAGTATTTGGCAGTATGCATGGCTCTGCGTGGTCTCCCATGTTCTCTGATGCACGCCTCGACAGCTTCGCATCGAGTCTGTGTACAAGCAAGGGTTGGTACTGGTGTCAGCTGTAGGGTGTGAGGAGTTGTTGGCCGGCGGCGAAAAAGCTTCGGTCGGCTAGCAGGAGACCTCGTTTCGTGTTCCCTCGTTCATCTTCACGAACGAATAGTGACTGTCCAGACGTCAGCTCTTTCAGCTTGAGCTCCTCAGTCGTTCACAGCAAGATGCGCATCCTGATCATCAACCCCAACTCTTCGAGATCCATCACCGACGCCATCCGGCGCTCGCTCGCCGGGCACCCCCTCGGCCCCGGGGTGAGCCTGGACTTCTGGAACCCCTCTTCGGGCCCAGCAGGCATCTCGGACCCCATCACAGCGCTGGAATCCACCGACGCATGCATGTCCGAGCTGCTCGGCACCGCCGGCTCTGTCCCCGACGTCGCAGACTACGACGGCGCCCTCGTGTGCTGTTTCTCCGAACACCCGCTGATCGCTACACTCTCCGAGGCCTTGCGGGTACGCGGGTCCAAGACGGCCGTCATGGGAATGTTCCACGCCGGCCTCACGCACGCCTTGCTCCTTCTTTCCTCTGATATGCCGGCGGAAGGCAAGACTGTAGGCAAGTTCGGCATACTCGCCACGGGCACGGGGCGCAAGGTGAACCAAGAAATCGGCGTGGCGAACTATACGGGCACCAACGTCGACGCGCCGTCGAGCAGGTACGCCGGTAGCTTGACGACTGGCCTGGGTATTGTCGAGCTGCAGGAGGGGGATCAGCGGCGGGTGGAGCGGCTCATGAAGGAGTCGGCGGCGGAGCTGGCGCGCCGGGGCGCGACGGTGTTGATTCTTGGGTGTGCGGGCATGAGTGGGATGGAGGAGTGGGTGAGGGAGGGAGCGAGGCAGGGCGGGGTGGACAGCATGAGGGTCGTGGATGGGACGCGGGCGGGCGTGGAGCTGCTCATCGGGCTGAGCCGCACCAGCGCGTAGCCATCTCATAGATCGAGAAGTCTGAATGCATGTTGTACATTATCAGACTTGCATCGCAAGTAGCTAGAGTCCTACTACGTCGACGGCGCCTGCGTCGAGAAGAGATCACCGAGGCCCAAGTCCAAGCCACCCCCACCTCCCGTCAAGTCAAACTCGGCACCAAAGCCCGCGCCCCAGTCCCACAGCAGCTGCGGGTCCAGTATATCCGTCGTCGAGACCCCCGCAAGATCCGCCGTGGTCACGCCCGTCGTATCGACCACTTGACTCGTAGTTTGCGTGACGTTAAGGGGCATGATCGGGGTATGCAAGTCGAAGGTGCTGACAGGGCTGGTCGAGCCGCCCGTCAAGATTTGGACAAACTCTGCGTGCTCGTCGAGGCTGCCAAGACGGATAGCGACGGATGTCGCACGCCGCAGAGCAGGGAACGCGACGTCCCAGTGGTGGTCCTTCTTCAACGTTCGAAGTGCACGGATAAGCCTTCCAGCCAGATCCATCGTCGACTTCAGCGGCGCAGACGAGGGCGCGAGCGTGATCCGGACTAGGCAAGAAGTCACGGCGGTAAGGATATGAGAGGCATCTATCGCCAATATCAGCTAGAATCCCCGCTCCGAGACGGACGCACAGTTCAAGTAGAAGCCGTCCAGCTCTGGCGGCCGCAGACTCTCGACGAACCCCACAAACTCGGCAAAGGGCACAATGACACTGGGATCGGGATCGAAAGAATTCCCAAAGCCATGTTGCAGCTCCATGGCGATCCGCTTCAGCATGCACCTGAAACCAAGGATATGAAGGAGGAACGAGGCGACTCCTGTCGGTCGAGGGGTGCCGCTAAAGGCGATATCGCGCCATTCTTTGTTGAGCAGCTCGTCGACGCGCGAGGCGATCTGCTCGACCTTTTCTTTACGCTCAGACGCAGTGTGCATTGCAACGGCACCCAAAGCGACGACGTCGGCCTGCAGCCGCCGAACGTGTTTGGCGAGTTGACATGAGGCGATGAAAGCCCTGGCGCAGTCGGTCGATGTTGACGAGAAGGCGCAAGATGCTACGAGCACGGACGACAGGGAGGGGAGGGGCACATTCGAGTTTTGCGCTTGTATGTGACATGGGCGGGAATTCACTATACGTGAGCTCGACGGAAGAACTGGTCTCAGATAGCTTACAAAAGCTCATCCATGCGTCTTGGATAGCTAAAGCCCACCAGAGTCGCACGCGCAGTTCTTGCTCCCACTGCGGCAGTCTCCAATGTTGCGAATTGAGATGTAGTCCGAGCAACTGAGCCAGGGCGATGGTCTATGTTTATCAGTAGAACTCCCAGAGTCAGGATGACGGGCCTCACCTTTGCCAACAGCAGATAAGACTCGCGACTGTCCGACGCAGGGCGCAGACCAAGTTGCAACACGGCAGCCGCGACTCCAGCCAAGTTGCTATCATTCTGGCACCCGCAGTCGGTGTTGATCAAGTTTGTGGCTAGCGGGGCTAAGGGCCGCAACTCCTGGGAATGGCTGAAGGCATGGGCGAGGATGGTAGAGACGAGATACGGTGGCAGCTGAGATATTTTGCCTTTCGGCAAGACCGGCCAAGCCGCATGTACTTGCTCGTAGTAGAGGGTTGTGAGGGCCTCTTCGGTGACCTCGACCGGGTGATGCTGGATGAGGGTGCGCAATTGTCGTAGTCCTTTCTCGCCCGCTTGAGTCGAGTGCTTGCCGCCGTCTACAAGTGAGCTAAAAGGCGACTGCGGCAAGACGTTGACACACCATTGCGCTTCGGATTCAGAACGACAAAGGTCGGGTGTGTCGAGTCGGACGACTGACTGTAAGCTCCGGCTGTAGGCTTGCATGAGCACTCACGATCTGCTTCACCCGCGCGGCCTCTGTATCTCTGTTCGAGCCGCCCTTGCCATCACCCTCACCGTCAACGACAATGGGCAAGAGGTCATTGGTCAACGGATTGGTGAGGACTATAGCATCAGCAGGCGCACCCACGGTCATTTGGCCGCTCCACGGTCCACGCACCGTGCGGCTCGTAGCCAGAGGTGGCGAGGTGGTCGAGGGACGGCACGGCGGCAGCAAGGACGTCGAGTCCTGAAGGCGAATGTGAGCCCGAGTTGTCCCCGTCCGGGTCGTCCGTCACCCTCGACCCTCTGCGAGAGTACCAGTCATCATCCATCGGCGTGGCCATATCGTCGTCATCGTCATCGCCGCTCCTCGCGCGCTTGTACGGCCGCACGCCGGCGCTGCTCGGCGGACGCGACGCGGCGCTATCTTCCCTCTGGCGGCCTGTGTGCCAATGCCCATGGCCACTAGCACCGGGGCGCAGCGTGCCGTCGGCCAGGCGCTGGCCTTTGGGCGGGTTCGGGTCGGCCGCGTCGCTCGAAGAGGGTTTCGGCGGTCTCTTGCGCGGCTCGGTGCCCATGTTGAACGCGCACTCTTTGTGCAGCTGCGAGCAGCGCGTACACGGCGGGCCCGAGGCGTCGATGTCGCATCGCGCTTTGCCTTTGCGGCAAGCGTCGCACGGCCGGTTCTTCCGCGATCGGTGGAAGCGCGCCCGGGACGGGTTCGAGTCTGGTCCGCCGTTTTGTACTGGGCTTTGGGAGCTGGCGCTACCGCTGGCGTGGGGCAGCTGGAACGTCTGCGCCTGGCCGACGCCCATACTTGGAAAGGACATGATGCTCTGCGAGGTAGTGTGTAGGTTCGCCGCCGGCTTTGAAGAGAGGAAACGCCTGTTTGGGCGTGCGAGGCTCTTTGGGTGAGACGGGCGGGCACTGATAGACGGCCAACCCACAAGGAGAGAAATTGATCCCGCTCGATAAGGAGTCTTCAGCCCAGGCCGTGTTGTGTATGCACACACGTCGCACGGAAAGGATGCTATGCATAATCATGACAGGTGAATCTATAGAACGGCAGAGATCATAGCTTGCTGCTGCTCAATCCTCGCGAGATCGAGTCGGACACCACCAGGCCGACGGCATCTTCTGCCGTGCCCCAGCAGCTCTGCCACCCCGCCCCGCCGTGTCCGTAGTTATACACGACGGCAGTAGGCCCGACATCTTCCCCCTTCTCCAGACGCACACCGTCCTTCCTTGACGGCCTGAAGCCCACGAGGTTCTGCTCAATCAACTCTTCTGGGAAAGCCAGAGTAGACGAGGGCGATGTCAGATTGAAAGGGATGATTTCTGGGCAAATCTCGAGCGCCCGACGGAGGATGTCGGTGGTGGTCTCCGGTCTTGGGTAGGGATACCAGTCATCGTTCTCCCGCGTGCCGCCCACAATGACCTCGCCGCTCTGCCGCGGGATGACATACGTCCGCTCGCCCCCTTCGCCTCCCTGCAAGCTGCCGACTTGGCGAGTCCAGCCGGACCGGACCCATGGCGCGCGTAGCTTGACAACCTGCCCGCGTGTAGGGTAGACGGTGGTGTCTTCCACCCCGCCAAGCGTCAGTGCGCCAATGCCGACACATACGACCAGGGCGAGGGGCGGAACGGGGCCGATGAGCGCCCTGACGGGCTCGGAGTGGACGGCAGCGAGGGAGGGGAGGTGGAGACGGTGGATCTTCGCGAGCGGGTTGGACTGTATACGCTTGAGCAGGCGACGCAGGTATACGGGCGGGTTCATGGTGAGGGATGTGAAGGAGATGGAGTGGTCGCAGTTGGGGATGTTGTCGAGGACCTGGAACTGCCTCATCAGCTTCCGCTTGTCCCATGAGAGGATCAGAGAGGTGGACGCACATCGGGATGCTCCTCGTATATGGCCAAGTGGGTCTTCGCCCCCACATACGTCTCGGTCTGCTTGAGCATCATGATGCCCGTCGCGTGCTCGCCCTCGGCCGCGCACTCGGCGGCCATGATCTCAAACGCTGCTTATCAGCTCCTACCCGTTTACAAGGCAGCTGACGCACTGCGGCGGTCCCAGCTGCGCTGGCGCAGGTCGGCATCGTCGGCAAAGCTCAAGTGGTGTGCGCCGGCAATCGTACTGGCATAGTAGGCGTCCAGCGGGTCGTCCGGCAAGTGGTCGGCGAGGATGTGCACCGGATGACCGTCCTGCGTGCACAGGGGCGACTCGAGCAGGCGCACGGCGGTAGTTAGGCCGATGACGCCAGCGCCAAGCACGACGATGGGGGCTTTGGTACTGCTGCTCATCTCGCCTGTATGCTCAATGTGTCGACCCAACAACCTGAATCGACCTGCATAAGTCTTGTTACAAGTAGCGTCGGACTTGATCCAGGAACAAGAGAAGCAACTCCGGGCGGAGCAAAGCCTGACTGGCTGGGACGGCCCTCGGCGGTCAGCACGTTGGCCGTCGGCTAGCTCGGCGGAAGGATGCATGGGAGAAGGATATGAGCTCGTGACTGCTTTCCAGACATACAGTCAGATCAATCCAACACCTGTCCACGAAGAGCAGTATCAGTATGCCGCGCCTGCTCAAAGTCGCCGCTGCCCAAGTGGGCGCCGTGCACCGCTCGACGCCGCGCGCAGAGGTGCTCGAGCGGCTCATCAAGCTCGTCCACGAGGCCGCCCAGCAGGGCGTCAAGCTCGCCGTCTTCCGTGAGCCCCTCTAATTAGGAGTATGAGAGCGAGAAGAGGCTGACGACCAGCCGAGACGACGTTCACGACCTTCTTCCCGCGCTACTACATCACCGACGAGGCCGAGCTCGCGACGTACTTCCAGCACTCCGAGCCCGTGACGGAAGACGCCAACGTCGCCGCCTTCTTCGCGGAGGCACGGCGCCTGGGCGTGGATGTGCAGATTGGGTATGGCGAAGACACGGGCTCGGAGGGGCGGTACAACACGGCCGTCTACGTGTCGGGCAAGGACGGCGCCGTGCTGAACAAGTACCGCAAGGTGCATTTGCCCGGGACGGTCGAGCCGTTCGACCTGGACCCGAACACGACCAACCAGCTGGAGAAGCGGTACTTCCTCCCTGGCAACCTTGGCTTCAACGCCTTCCGCGCCACCTCGCTCAAGGATGAGTGCGGGGGCAGCTCGCCCATTGTGGGGCAGCTTATCTGCAACGACCGGAGATGGGCAGAAGGGTGGCGGTGTTATGGCCTGCAGGGGGTGGAGATTCTGTGCTGCGGCTATGTGAGCGTCCTGCTGGATGTTCTCAAGGTGACTGACGGGGAGAACACAACGGCATACGCGCCCAAGCTGTGGGGCGGCGACCAGACCATTACGCGGGAAAAGGCATACGAGGAGGCCATGGTAAATACTGTTATGGCATGAGCTGAGCATGCTGCTGATCTGCAGTTTCACCATAAACGCGAGCCTACAGCTTCTCAACCGGCACAGAGCTGACCTGCAGTCGTCGTACAGGCGCACGCGTACACAAACTCCAGTGAGCCAAGCCCTGCTGGGAAGCAGCCCAGCTGAAGACAGTGTTCTGTATCACCTCCGCACGCGCGGGAAACGATGACAATCTGCACCCGCTCATCCCCGGCTCCATGATCGTCGACCCGGAGGGCCATATCGTAGCAGAGAGCAAGACCGAAGATGACGAGCTGGTGATTGCCACGATCGACCTGGACGACTGTAAGCAGGGCAAAGAGCGGACGTTCAACTTGGGCAGACATCGTCGGCCAGAGATGTACGGCCGACTGGTAGAAACGAACGGCGTGGTTCCGCCGCCCGAGCCGTAACCGCAGCGAGGGGCATTTGCGATCACACCATATAGACTATGCATGGGTTCTTGGGTATCCGACGCTCTCAGCCACGCGATCCCTGAGTGAATGCAAGACAGTATACAGGCCCACTTAGAGTGGAAAGATACCAACGGTGCATCACACAACTACAGACTATACTACCCAGAGAGAAACTATGTCTTGTACGAGCTGAGCATACGGGCGTTGATGTACTCCTCGGCGGTGATCGGCTCGTACGCCTTGGGGCGGTCGGTGTCGTTGTACGTTCCCGGCAGGCAGTCGATCAGGAAGTCGGGGCGGGTCTTGAAGAAGAAAGGCATCGAGTACCGCTCGGGCGTCACGTCGCCCGTGACGTCCGGGGGGCACCGCACGCGGTGCAGCGTGGAGCGCAGAACGTTGTTCGACCAGCGCTGCAGGAAGTCGCCTACGAGTCAGCATTCAGGTCGGTAGCACAGAAGCAAGCCGCGGGGAGCTCACCAATGTTGAAGATGGCGTGGTTGGGCAGCGGCCTCGCCTGGAGGAACGTCCCCGGGTTGTTCGGGTCCTCAACCTCCAGGCCGCCCGTGTTGTCCTGGAACAGGATGGTGCCGACGCCATAATCGGTGTGCTCGCCAATGCGCCCGACCTCGCCCTCGCGGAGGGCCTTGGTGCTCTGCGGCGCATAGTGCAGGAGGCGGATCTGGTTCTCGCCCTCGCGGTGCGCCTCGACGAGGTAGCCGGCGGGGACGTGCGGCATGCCCATCTCGAGCGCGCGCAGGAGGGTGAGGGCGCAGCGCGAGCCGTGGGCGTAGTAGTTGTTCAGGGCGTTGCGGAAGCCCGGCAGGTCGGCGTCGGGCAGGCAGATGTTGGGCATGCGCAGGTTGTACTCTGACCCAAAGTCGAAGGCTTCTTTCGAGTCGGGCCATTTGCGGTTGCGCTTGTACTCGGCGATCTGCTCGTCTGTGGCATCGTGCGGCTGGGTATCAGCGAGCGCCGCGAGCCAGCAAGCGAGCAGCGCTGCTACAACCAGCGAGCAGCGCTAGCGGATCTAGCCGGGGAAGGGGTGGGGGAACGGCGACTTACCAGCTGCACGATGAGGTTCGCCCCGGATGCCGTGTAGCCCCGATGCCACCAGCCCAGCTCGCCCCGCGGGTGCGGCGCCTTCATCTTGACCTCCTTCGGGAGCTCAAAGTACTTTTTGCTCCATCCAAACATGTCCTGCACGAGCGTGAGGTCCATGCCAAAGTTGGTAATGTACGCAAAGCCAACATCCCTGCATGCGGTGTAAAAGGCATCGGCGACCTCCTGCGCTCGGGGGCCGGTCCCATTGTCGAAGCCCGTAAAGTCAATCACGGGCAGGGAGGCGACCGCAGACGACGTCGACGAGTACTTGTCGGTGATGTGGGATGCCTTGGTGGGGGCGGAAGCAGAGGACGGCTCGGCCGCCTCGGGGATGGCGATGGGGGCCATGGCGGTGCGCTTCAGATGCTCGTTGGCGGTCAGGAGCCTCTCGGCTAGGGGCGTATGGGCCAGGAAAGTGGGAGGATGGGGAGGGTTGACGAGATCGTTCTTCTTCTGCAGGAGGGAGAGCGCACTTATGTCCCCGCTCTGCCCTCCCTCGATGGACGCAGGAGGGAGGGACCCAAGTGGCCAGCGCCGTCGCCCAGGGCCGAATGCTTATCGCGACGGCGAGCAGCAGTTGGCCATCGGCCAACACCACGTGGAAACAACACGCCGCTGGCCAATGCTGCTCTGGCTTGGCCTGGCTTGGCCAGCCAAGTGGTCCATTTGGTGTCCATGCATGCTCTATTCTCAGACCGAATCATGTTCTGGAATGGCCCACTGCACAACGCTGACCGAGATGATGCGTGCGCACGGCCAAAGGATGCCGCAAAGAGCCACGAAAACACATTGCCAATCAGAGAGTGCTCGTCCGACCACCTCCATGGTCACTTTACGTAGGCAGTACATCGTCAGCTCGGGACCCGTGTCTCAACTAGGTCTACGGTGGCGTAGTCTCCGTCTGCTATGCCGTTCTGACACAGGCGAGTGATTCACTGGCACACTCTCGACAAGGTCTCGTGGGGCTCAACGTCCCCAATTTGGCTACCGGTCACTTACAGAAGCCTCATTCCCACCACGCGATGTCGTGGCAATGCCTTCTTTCCACATGATGGTGATGATCGACGCTCTCCACCTCACTGATACTGAAGAACCAAGCTCGACATGGCGGCGTCCTCCGCTGCCGCCTTGCCACAGCCCCTCTCCTCTCCTCCTGGCGCCGAACCCCAATCCCGGTTCCGTGCCCAGCGTTGACGAGCTCAGAGTCGCGTATGATACACATGTGCATGCTGAGATGATGCCCACACAGCTGCCACACCACTTGGGGGCGCTGCCGAGAACTGGCATTCGACACCTGCCCGGATCAGACGCTCGAAACTCCGTGGTCGATTGTGATCGACCTGCTCCCACAGCCCTCCTGAAAGTTGCCACCTAGAATCCCCTGCCCCTAGGTCCACCACGCCCTCTCGGTCCTCCGCGGCCCCTCGGGCCACCTCGGCCTCCTCGTGCTCCCCGTGCAGCCGCTCCCTCTTTCCGTTTCTTCGCCCGCGGTGCATCGTCGACCAGCAGCGTATCTAGCGGGAGCGAATCGGGAAGGACGATATACCGGACGTTGTTGCCGCGGATGGCTATCGAGTCGAGGGAGACGGGCGGTGTGCCGGGCGCGGCTGTGCGGAGTGTCATCTTGACACTTTTGAGATGGGTGTTCATTTGCGGGTCGACGGCTGTTTCGTGGCACGCGACATGCAAGATGATCAAGGTAGGCCACACGGAGAGTGAGGAATATATTGTCAGGGGAGAGTTTTAGATGGCAAATGAGTTGTCACGACCGGTATCGAGGGGAAGAGACGCGTTCGTGGTATTGTTAAATGCCGAATTTGACGGTCATGACGCGACGTAAGGGGTAATAGTGATAGTGCAATGCAACGAGACGATAGAAGAATAGCGTCAGCTCTCGCCTTCCATCTCTAGCTTCACCCACAGGTGATCGTCCCGTGCAGGACTGTCCCATTCTTCAACTCGATCGAGACCGTCTCGTTGTTGAGCTTCATCAGGAATCTGGCATGAGCGACTCCCCCTCCACGGCAATGCTCGCTGATAAGAACCCACCTGACGAGCTTCATCTTGAAGACGGAGTTTTCGATGCGTGCCGCGGCGAGTGAGAAGGGCGGGTATATAGGACGAAGAGACGAGTCAATACATAAGTTGCAAGCTCGACGGAGTGCGAGGTGTCAGAGGTGAACGGCGTTTCGGCGTTACAAGCTGGGTGGCAAATGGTGGCTGAGTGTCAACCGGTTGGTGCCTGAATGCCGCGTCCCCTTCCAACTCGACCTCTTGATCTCTTTCTCTTTCTGATCATCTCTTTCTCTCCTTCATCTCTTCTTTCCCTCTTCCCTTCGCTCCCCTTGTCATCTCGCCCCTCGCCGTTCACACCTCGCCGCACCTTACAATCCACGACTTGAATCAGAAGCACCGAAATCGCATACACCAGTCTCGATAGACCCGACCGCCAGAGGGCCGTGCACCTTTGACAAAGGCAAGACGGCGCGTTCACTCGAACACCACCGCTCAACACCACCATCACTGTACTAGGTAAGTAAATGTAACGTCGCTGACACGCCGTCTTACGGGCGTCGCACTTGACTTGACCTCGGATGCCTATCCTTTGCATTGGATTGCCTCGCAAGCCTACCCCCTCATGCTTTCACGCCAGGCACTTGTCAATTCAACAGCCCTCTCACCGTTAACCGTGCTTCGCCCGGAACAACACCAATCATTTGCATCCTTGACGACAATCTAACGACCTTCTTCCCTTGTTCGACTTGCCACACCGGTCCTCACCGAGGACTCGAGCCACCTCTCTCGCTGGCTCCACCATCCTACGACTGCGCAGACTCGCTCTGGCACGTTTCAGCGACGATTGCGCATTCTACACTTTTCCTTTGATAGAGCTTCGTTCTCGACTCTGTGATACATTGCACGGGCATCGCTACCCCCTGCCCCTCTTTCGACCCGCTGCTTGGCTCGTCGCCAGCCTGACGATTCCCCAACCTTGCCTCAACTGCGCCGTCCTCATTCCTCCTTCGCTGCGCCCGACTCGCCCTTCCGCTCCGGGTTCCCTGTCGCTGAGGTAATACCATGATGAACGGCCGTAACGGCTACTCGCACACTCCTACGCCCGAGCCCAACGGGTACGCCAATGGGAACGCGAACGGCAATGGCAACGGTGCTGGAGTCAAGGTCCAGCCTCTCTTGTGCTCCGGCCACACTCGTCCGGTGGTTCATCTGCAGTTTTCCAACCTGCTCGATGACGGGACCTACCTCCTGATCTCGTCGTGCAAGGATGGCAATCCCATGCTTCGCAACTGGCTCGGCGACTGGATTGGGACATTCATCGGTGAGCAGGGTCCATTTGCGGACGTGGACCAGGAATTGACTCGTGACAGGGCATAAGGGCGCGGTTTGGAGCTCGAAGCTCTCGCTGGACACCACTCGAGCGGCAACAGGTTCAGCTGATTTCTCTGCGTAAGCTAGATGACCTTCAGCTCCGTCTCAAGCTTACAGAATAGTAAGATCTGGGACACCGCGACGGGCGAGGCACTCCACACGTTTCAACACAACCACATCGTCAGGACCGTTGCTCTCAACCCGCAGCAACAGTCTCAGTATCTCCTGACTGTGAGATGACCATGAAGCTTTATTCAATTCTTTGACTGATGTACAGGGCGGTCATGAGAAGAAGATTCGGCTCTTCGACCTCGGTCGTCCGGATGCCGAGCCTCTTGTCCTTGGGAAGAATCCCGAAGGTCTTTCTTGCGATGGGATCGTCCGGAGTCTTGTCTGGGACGAGTTCAACGGCGGTACTGTCGGCGTATCGGCTGGCGAGGACGGCTTTGTGAGGTGGTGGGATCTGCGGACGCTGTCGCAGACTTCTGCCCTCGACCTCGGTGAAGCCGTCACGTCCATGGAGCTCGCGCACGGCGGCGGCACGTTGAGCGTGACGTCCGGCAAGAAGGTGCATTTCTTGGATATTCAGCGACAACACCCGCCCGTGACGATACCTCTTCCCCATGCGCCGACCTGTGCCTCTCTGCACCCATTCGACCGGGACCGATTTGTGGCCGGGTCTGTTTCCGACCCTTGGGTGCGCGTGTACGACCTGGATTCTGGCGCGGAGAAGGAGGTGTACAAGGGACATCACGGTCCTGTGCTGTGCGCGTCGTACTCGCCGGACGGTGAAGTGTATGCGAGTGGCAGCGAGGATGGTCAGTATGACTCGGTTGTACAGGAACAAGGCTGATCGTCTAGGGACCATACGATTGTGGCAGACCAATCCGGGCAAATCGTATGGTCTGTGGCAGACGCAGGAGTAGGAGGGAGAGGGGGAGGAGAAGGAAGGGAGATCGATGCATGTGCCTAGATGCGGTCGAGGGTTGAGGGCAGGCGTTGTGAGGGATCACGTAGCCCCGGGTGTACACTCTTCTCCATGTGCATGCAGCGGGCGGTCAGAAGTTACAACTAGCAAACCGGATGAAAGCGACGGCTAAGTTGAAAGTTGCTTATCTTTGACGGTTCAGGGTCAATCGACATGTTCTTTTCCTCTCTCGACGGTTGCTTCTCCCTCCAATCATGTCGCTCGTATCCTATGCATCCTGTATATGCTCAGCGGCCAACAGCCTCCCCCGTCCGGCCAGCAGCTGCACTCATAACATCTTGGCCGATGGAAAGACCGGCGAGGGTCGGATACACCTGCGACGACTCGGCCAGGCTGGACACGAGCCCGGTTCCAGCGAGTTGTGGTGTATCGCTCTTGCCCTCTCGCGCTACTCGTAGACGAGTATAAGACCCATCACGGCTGATGGCTCGCTCGTCTCACCCCTCCTCTCATCCCCCTCCCCCTCTCTTTGCCTTCTCAACTTGACTGAATCGATAAGGTAGAAGCAAGGCAATGACGACGATCACCGCGGCGATGCCGGCGAGCAAGCCCGAGTCGGTCGTCTCGACCAAAGATCTCAACGCGTCCGATGTGGTCAAAGAGGTCGACCTGCCCGCTGATGAGTTTGCAAGGCAGCACGCTGCGGATCGCGACCTGTGAGCTCTGTCCCACTCCGTCTCGGAGACCGTTACGAGTTGGTTTTGGTAGACTGACGATAGCTTCACCTATGCGCAGGGCCAGAAGATACTACGCAAGATCGACATGCGCCTCATGCCCATCTTGCTCGTCACCTATATCCTGCGTGTGAGTGGCGTAATAAGACAAAGGCTCGAGTACAACGTACTGATGTGCAGGGCATGGACTCGGGTGCTATCTCTTAGTGCGCCACCTCTCCCCACCGAACCACTGGCCGGCCTTCACGGACCTTCATAGCTGACGTCCAGCGTCAAGACGATGAACGCCAAGTCGCCCACCAACATCCTGACCCAGCTCCACATTACCTCGGACCAATTTGCCGTGAGTGTCCTCTTCCCCCTCCCACCCTTCCCTCCCCCTGAGTGGCCGCCCCCCCCCCCCCCCCCCCCCCGACCACCACCTGATCAGCGCTCATGACAGCTCGCGTCCACGCTCTTCACGCTCTTCTACGCCCTTGGCGAGCTGCCTTCCAACCTCCTCTTCAAGCGCACCACGCCGCGTTGGCACTTTGTGAACTCCACTGTACTTGGCTACAAGGAAGGTGATTATGAGACTATCCAGGACTTCCATTCTAGATTGGTAAAAGCCATTCAGGATGTGGAGACTTGGGCGTATGGGTTTGATCCCTCTGGGGTAAATGGATGGCCAAAGACACGCCATTGGACAGGCAAAAGATACGCTCGAGTGAAATCTCGTCTACGCCAAGGAAACCCATCATTTGTGGACGTCAATGTTACCAAGCACCGTATTGAACCTACCAAGGTCTCTTCCCAGATACCTACTGCTGATCCTGAATTCAAACCCATACCTGCAATCACATTGACCAAGGAGTCCTTGGAAACCATCCATGGGAGGATTCAGGAAACAATTGCAGCTTTTGTTCAGAACGCTGTACGTCATTCCAGATCAACCACTGCACAGGACAACACACATCTCTTGAATTATAGAGCAAGCCTGCCCCAGAAATATTCAGAGTTCATGAATATATCTGGAATTGCCCTAACCGCAAAGGGTGATTTGAACATGTCAGAAGCTTATGAGGGTAGTCTGCAGGCTCTCCCCAAAACCATCACACGTCGTAGACAGAGGGTGGACCACAATGTGGAGATAACCAAATTTGCCCCTCAGGGTACCATGTCTGGCAAGTACATTGCCTGGGCTGGTGAGAATCAAAGTGTTGAAGAAGCCATCAATCCCTTTAAAGTGCAGCTCCAAATGGTGAACACTGATTATGACCTTGAAGCTGAAATAGAAGCAGAAGTCATGCGCTACCCTGAGATCTACAACGCGCCCACTGCAGACACTTCTGACACTGACTGAACAAACGGTCATGACCATCAGCCCACCCAGACTTTTCTCCTTCAGCCTGCATATGTGTTTAGCACCAAAGGCTGTCAAACAAGAATGCATATAAGAATGAATAAAGCCCCCAAATTCGCCTGTGGTTATCTTCTTACCCCCTGCTCATCACTTGGAGCTCATGCATAGTATGTAGGATATGCACACATGAAAACTTGATACCAGTGTCACACCATTTTCCTGTTTGTGCCCGTCAATCTTCCTCTCTGTGACCAAGTTAATTGATAAAAGGGGTTTCCTGGTATCTGCCATACCAGGTCTTTCACCTTTCCAGACTACATTCAACTCCTAGTAAATCTGTTGTGACCCATTGTCACGGGGCCAGGCCGGTCGTCAACTGATAGGCCCTCTCACACGTGCTCTCTGTCGATCTGTCTCTGTCCTCCATGAGAAGGTGTGTCCTACAGCCTCTTGTGCATCGACCACATGGTTGCGCCGTTGCTTTGTATCCATGGGACTCAATACTACGGTGCTAAGGACGGTCTACGGGTGAGGACTTGTATATATATCACCCGTGCCCTCCTCTGCACTGCCTTGGGCTTTCTCCTTGAAACACCATCGACGAGTGTCACGGTGTCACGGGGGGGTTCCACACCTGAAGAGCGGTGTGGCGAGAATGTACGCGAAGGTACAACGAGGTTGCCTGGGGGCTTAGTCTCTGGCTCGCAAAGCCTAGAAGTCTGCCTTAGGACGAGAGTGTTGGGCGAAACCAACTGTGTGACTTAACTGTAGAGGAAAGTACAGTAGAGATCCATCGCTAGAGAAGAAGGGGGTCAGAGGCAAAACCTCTGGGTTTATATCCCCTTCACATGACTACAGGAGGGACTAAATAAAGAGTATTGCTTATCAAGCGAGTGGAGGTACAAGAGCGTGTATCCAGTATATACTTGGTTTGGTACCTTCGTATATCTGAGTACCTTTGTATATCTGAGGTGGCTTGAAGCCTAACTCTGATGTACCTAGATCACGGGAACACGAGAACACGAGAATACGAGAACACGAGAAACTAGAATAAGTGAAGTGTGCGCTACCAAACCTAAGTGGTTAACCTGTGTGAGAGGTCTGAGAAGAATTGTCGATCATGTCGACTGCCAGTTGGCACATTGTCGACTCTGTCGATTGAGTGAGAACACTTTGTCGACTCTGTCGATTGAGTGGGGAAGCTTTGTCGATCATGTCGATTCATTGTCGATTGTGTCGGTTGGCCAGAGAATATTTGTCGATCTTGTCGATCGACCAGAAATCCAAGTTACAGATGGGAGCGCACAGGAGCACACAGAGGAGCGCACAGGACCGCACAGTGGACCGCACATGACCGCACATGGGGCGCACAGGACCGCACTTGGAGCGCACAAGAGCGCGCACGGAGCGCACGGAGCGCACAGGCTGTTTTGACTGGTTGCTGGCTTGGCTGGTCATGACAACGAGGCTCAAGCTCTAGAGTTGTTGAGGCTACTCAAGGCTTGTCAACACTACTTGAGGCTTGACAATAGGCTCACGTGTTTGACAGGCATGCTGGGCTGGGACAAAGGTTGTAGGCATGTGTTGGTGATCATGGAGGCGTGGCCGACGTGACACCCATCCCCAACAAGGCTGACTTGGAGACAAGTGGACTAAGACAGTTTACCGCTAGCTCGGTTCACAACTGGCAAGGGCAAACTGTAGTGTGGCACAGATGGTCAATTGCTAGATGGATGTGTGTATTGCAAGAGACAGACTTTGGCTGAGGAATCTACGGAGTACGTACAGTGTACGTACGATATTGTGGCGCGGCTGAGAAGTACAAAAGGAGAATCTACTACAAGAGGAAACTATTCTACGGGAGACACGGAGAGGAAACGGGCGTGGCTTAAGGGTCTGCTACGGATTGTCCAGACATCAGCCGTATTAGTGTGAGTGGAGCACGATTGTCGAATGGTGCAGGATCAGGTATGAGAGCTGAGGATCCGAGGTCGGATGGTGTGTCGGGTAAGGTCGTATTGTATTGTAGATGGGTCCGAGGTGAGCCAGGCTGTGATTTGGGCATCAGGCCTGAGGATGGTGGATCGGATACGGCGTCGGGTGTACTCGTGGGTATGTCGGTTGATGTTGGATTGAATGTCGGCTGAGAGGCAAAGGCAGAGGCCGTAGGGCTTTCTCCTAGTCATGTAGGGGACAGGCAGAGCGTCGAAGGGGCGGTCCACTACATCCACTAGAGCTGGATAGGGCAAAGATGCGGTTCATGACAAATCTTCACTGATTCATGGTGCACGGGATGATAGAGGCACATTTTGAACTGGATTGGACAGGAGTCAACAAGGCATGTGAGTTACTGGACTCCGCGACTGCTTCCTGATAATCCCATCATTCCCCAATTTTTTGGATCTTGTATGTTGCCAACATTGAAAACTCGATCAGTCCATCTTGTCAGCGCTTGAATTTGGAAGATTAGCGGTCGATTGATCCTTTTGTGACAGCGTTAGTGATGATTGCCTGCTCTCTGCCTGGAGCGTTGTCCTGCACACGGCACCAGCTCTGCAACCTTCGGCAGGGGCTAGGGATGGAGGGGCACACAATTTTGGACAGTCGAGGAGAGAGGAAAGCTTAGCAGCGAGGATGCATGTGTCAAAATGTACTCGACCAATTGTGTAAGGATGGGGCATTGATTGGACAGCGACACGGAGGTGATGCAACACTCTCTTTTGTGCTGACATGCCCAAAGGATCGCCAAGCCAGTGGTCTCTTGCGGCGGTGTTCAGTCTCAAGCATCAACCATGTCATTCCCTTACCTCGATCCCTTCTTCGAGCTGCCGGCAGAGGCATTTGCGTATGAAGAAGTGGACGCCTATGTCGAGTGGGAATGGGCGACAGAGGAAGAAGAGTGGGCTGAATGGGCGGACCAACGGCAAGACCAAAAGGAGACAGCGACGACAAGCAATCAAGACCGACCTGATTTTCCCTACCCGACCGTGACAGACCTCAAAGCGAGCCTGTGTAGTCTGTACCCCGAGGAGTGTTTGCTCACTCGCAATCTGACGACTCTCAACGGTTCGGACGCCCTCAATTTGACGAATATCACGAACATCTTCCCCTTTCAAAATCAGACGGCCTATCCGATAGACAATGGCATGGTCGGCTCAAAGTGGCCTCTCGTGAAAGCAGCCGACCAGGGCGGGGTCACACTGAGTCTTCTTTCACTCTTGATGGCGGTGGCAGGCTTGCATGGCGTTGCTAGCTCAGCTGAAGAAACGAAAGAGGAAAAGAAGAGTGAGCGCTGATGCCTCATATTGATGTGTCACTGAAGACGAGGCCGGCGAAAGAAGGAGAAAATTGAGAAAGCGGCCAGCACTGAAGAGCACAACAAGAAACCCCCCGCGGACGCACGCAGCAAACATGAGAAAGGCGAAAGCTCTAGCAGGACAAAGATAGCCGAAGACGCCAGCAGACCGACTGATCCCAAGCCCAATAAAGAGGACAATGGATCGCCTGCGGTCAAGCCGACGCGCAGTACACCTCCGACCCAGGAGCGCGAGGAGCCGAAGCCCAAGCCACGATCTACGGGCAAGCCTTCTGCAAAGAACGCAGAAAAGTCCACTCGCAAGCCTGAGAACCCCCAGAAACACATACCGAAAGAAGCGCCAAAGCCCGATAAGGAATCAAACCCCTCTGTCGAGCCCAATGCGAAGTCGACGCCTAAGCCTACTTCGCAGAACCCTTCGAGCACAAAGCGGCCAGAGCGGCCGAAAACTACAGATAAGTCAAATGCGCCGCCCCCACAGACGCGAGACACTGCAAAGCCACCCAAAGCGGAGAGGAATGACCGTCCTCAACCGTTCGCTGGGCCCGCGTCTGGCCCAAAGTCAGGAAGCGAGAATGCGGCCAGGCCGGGGACTAAGGAACCGCCTCCATCTGACACGACTGCCAAGTCAGGTCACAAGACCTCGACGAAGCCAGTGATACCACCCGGAGAAGACATAAGGTCCAGCGGGAACGCGACCAGACCCCAGCCAGCATCTGATACCCCTCATAGGCCGCAAGCGAGCCACAAGGCCCGACAGAAACCACCGAACGACAATTCGTCTGCCACGCCTGAGCAAGCGTCCAATCCTGGTAAATCGCAAAGAGATAGGCATCCGTCCCAACAAGGTGAAAAACCCGGTCAAAAGGGGCCTGAGGAGCCCGAAATCCAAGCAGGCAAGAAATCCTCAGAGGCTGGGACGAAGGAGGAAGGGGGTAAACCCACAAAAGCCCAAGAGACCGTTCGGAAAAACTCTCAATCCCGTCCAGATCAGCTGAATGACTCGTCTCTCGCGGAGGGATCGGAGCTCAGAGGGGGCCAGGCGCCTACCCGGAGCCGAGAGAAAGAATCTAGAAAGCCGGAGACCAGCAAGAGCAATACGGCAGAGAATCGCTCAGCACCACCCCATGAAGCGCCACATGAGCACACGGCGACCAAACGTCCGGCCCAGACAGGTGAGAAGGATGCCAAGGATTCCTCGAGAGAAGCCCCACCACCTCGACAAACAAATGTCCAAAATGGCGAACAAGACGCGCCAGAACAAAGCGCCACTTCTGTTCCGCCACAGTCCCAAACCAAGCTGCCCCAAGGCGGCACGCCAACTGAGGATGAGAAGCTAAATCCAGCGCGAAAGCCAAGAACCAGGAGACTGAGCTTCGCATCCACACCGGATGAGGCGGCAGCACGTACAGAGGCATCAGAGGTAGACAAATCGTGGTCCGGGTCGCTAGATCTGGTGTCTTTGTTGCCCTATGCGCTCGGCATACTTCTCCTCCTCCCATTGATTGTCATCCTGTCGTCCTCTTCCTCGAAACGATCAGGACCAGCTAGCCGGCATCGGTCTTCCCGCAGTCCCAGACGCTCCTCTCGGAGCAGTCCCGGAGCCAAAAGCTGGTTCGCGAGAGTAGCTCCACCGAGGCAGTCCCCTAGAACCACGGCTACCGTTGCCGCGCGCACGGGAAAACAATTGGCAACGGGAGCAGGCTCGTCCGGAGTTGCTGCAAATAGACGAGGAGGTACTTCGAGCAAATCAAGCTGGCGGGAAGAAGGCTTCGTAAGCCTTCCAAAGATTGGCCTCCCATCGTTCAGCATGCCCTCCTTCAATGGCTGGTCGGTGGTGATCCTTGCGCTGCTGGTTGTGGTTTCCCCACTCGTGATCGACCACATCCGAGGCTGGCCAGTGCGCAATCCCACCTCCAGCCCAGCTTACCACACTCCCGAGTCCCATACAATAGGGCTCGTCCTATTCGCCATTGTTTCTTTGCTTATTGCTGGCCCTGGGGACGATGAAGCACCGGGCGAGGCCGAAGACTCCGGGCTCGCCAGCGGTGGGCTAAGCGACATGGTGCGCCTGGTTGTTCAATACGTCCCTCTGATTCTGCTGGCCGGAGGGGTCTATCATTTCGGCATGCGGTAGAGCTGAAGATGTAACCAATCATACATGACGGGCATCCCGGCCATCCGGAAAAAATGACACCATCACCATCACCATCACCATCACCACCACCATCACATCACCATCAGATAATCTCGTCAATTAGGTGCCCATGTATTCATCCATCAGAGCCAGGCGAGATGCCTTGCAATGAGCAGGCTTCATCTTTCATCTCAATTTCGCCTGCTGACATAATCTTGCCTTGCAGCTATGGCCAAGTTGCTCGAGCACCGCCACGCCGGTGCTGTACTCGCACTTCTCGGCGACGGGAGCTTTGTCGCGCTCGACGCCCTCACCCAAGTCATGGAGCTGGACTACGGCGTACCGGTCGGCGAGATCCTGTTTGCGCGCATGGTCGGTCTCTTGCGAAGTTCCTCTGCGGTGAGGCAAGGCTCACTGGTGTTACAGAGCATCACAACCGTCTTCTGTATCGTCATTCTATTGCAACAAGGCCGCAGCGACGAGCTGCGCCAGGTGTTCAATCTCTCCACCAGCAGCCTATGGTGGGCCCGGGGCGTGGTATGCTCCATCCAGATGACATGCTTCTTCTCGTCGCTGCGCTTCCTCCCGCTGAGCGAGACGAATTCGATCTTCCACCTCCGCCCAGTGGGCGTGGCGGTCCTGTGCACCGTGTGGCTCGGCGAGCCGTACCACATCTCCCAGGTTATCGCATGCAGTGAGCGCCCTCCCTGCCCGTACTGAATTTGTCATTCTGATGGCGCTAGTCGTGTCCTTTGGCGGGGTGCTACTTGTGGTGCAGCCAGACTTCATATTCCACCACGGCGAGGGCGCAGACCGTGCGTCGGCCGACATCACCATAGGCGTGGTGCTCGCGTTGACCAGCATGTTCTTCGCCGCATTCGACTGTAAGTCCCTTGGTCTCACGGGACCAAGTTACATGTGGCTGAATGTTACAGTCGCGCTGGTGCGGAAGATCGGCAACGCCGCATCGTCCGTCGTTCTCTGTCTCATCTACTCGGTCTGTACCGCGGCCGTGGGGATCTTGTATGTCCTCCGTTGTTTCGACTGTCGGCAAAGGCTGACTACAGCCTTGCGTTCTTCCCGTGGGACCGCTTCATCTGGCTCTCTGGCCGACTGTGGTTCTTCGTCCTGACAGTCACTGTGGTCGGGCTCCTGGCGCAGAACGCACAGGTCATGGCTCTCCAGCGCGAGACCGGCACCTTCGTCGCTCTCTTGGCCTACTTTGGCGTCAGTGATGCGAAGAGAAAGAGAAGATAAGCCGGTCAGCTGATGGGCAGATCGTCCATGCGGTCAACCTCCAGTGGCTGATATACGGCACTACACCCAACTTGCTCGGTATCGCGGGTATGGCCATGGTCGTCATTGCTGGCTGCTGCACCATTGTCCGTCTCCCAAGCAGTCGTAGCAATGTTCTGACCGTCAGCTGTTCAAGCCACAACCGAAAGACAGCGAGACCGCATCGACCGAAGTTCACGAGCAAGCTGAATCCGAAATTCGCATGGGTCTGCTGAGCGACACACACGAATCGTCGGGTCTGGAAGCAGCTCCCGCTCACGGTGAACAAGAGGACAAGCCGACCACTCATGCCTATGCATAAACAACAATGTCGTCGATTGGTCTTATATGTGTCGTATGTAGCGTGTCAAAATCGTCATGGTGAATGTCAAGTGTCCCTGTCTTCCATGGCCAAGCGCAAGTCGGCTTCCAGCTCGGTCTCCGAAGGTTCGGGGATGACCCGACGTGTGGGACTGCGGGGAACAGTCGTGTCGAGGAGCTGCAATCAGCCCTCAGCTCATGTGCGAGAGATACGGCACACACCTCTTGCTTGAGCTCCTCGCCAGTCGCGTCTTCCTCCCCGAAGTCGTTCTCCTCATCCGCCACTCCTAGCTTCATGCCTTTCCGGAATATCTCGCCTTCCTCCTCCACCCATGCCCTGCTGACTTTCTCCACGGGACTCGTCGGAGGGCCGGGGGATAAAGTCGGCACTTCGCCCACGCCGAGACCTCTCGACTTGGAGGCAGCAAAAGAAGCCTTGGTCGGAGTGGCCAGCGGCGACGTACTGAGGTCTTTGCGGGGTGACGTGATACTGTCTGTTGAGATGTGCGATACATCAAGCTCTTCGGCGTCGGAATCATTGTCGCTGTCCCCAATACTGAAGTTGGGGGAAGAGATCTCGATCGACGGTATGCGCATATGCCGCCTCACGCCCAGCAGGCGAGAGGGAGGGGGAGGTTGAGGAGTCGGCTCTATGGGCACAATCTGAGAGGGCAAAAGCAGCCGCGGCGGAGGAACAAACTTGATACCCTGAGTGATCTGGGTGTCCAGCGTATCGTTGAGCCCGATCAGAACCGGCAGCTGGGCCTCATCAACGGTCGTCTGGACCAACTCGACGACCCTCTCTTTGAGAGCCTTGGCGCGGTGGTACAGGAGGGGGAAGTCGGATTTCGGAAGCTGTCCGGGTTCCCAAGCATGGAACGAGCCGCTTTTCGAGGTGGCAATCTCGTGTATGCGACCAGCCTCATACCACTTCTCCAGGTCGCCGACGGTCTCTTCGGCGACAGCGGCGACACGTTCCGGCTTCAGGGTGTACACGTATTCCCTGGCCTGTCCTTCCGGAGACTGAGCTTGGTCCAGTCGTTCGCGATCGGCTCTAGCCTGATCCGCCTCCCTGACACCTTTGACCAGTGACGAACGCTTGATAGGAGCCCAAATGACCTCCTGGGCCCCAGGCTTCGCTTTGGTCGTTGTGGCCTCGGCCGCGAGCTCGGTGTTCCGTATACAACTCTGCAATATGCTTTGCGACAGCTCGGCCAGCTCCGGAGCGTTCGGCGGTATACTGAGGTCCAAGCAACGGATGAGAGTATTGGCTTTCAGGCCGACAGAGAGTGCGAGCACGCCGGCAGTATCGATTCCGGGGTTTGCGGTGAGGTCCAGGTGGAGCAAGGATTTGGATTCTGGCAGGAATTCCGCCAGAGCGATCGCTCCTTCCGTAGTGAGATGAGTGTCGGAGAGGAACAAACGCTTCAGAGTGGTGTTGACGGTGAACGTGGTGCGGAGGGCCGCGACCTGGGATGTCAATCCCTGCGCGAAGACATTGTCGATGACTTACGCCTTCAAGAGATGGGGAGCAACAAGGGTTCGAAGAAAGGTCAAGAGTCTCTAGTGAAGAGTTGTATTTCTGAGCATCAGCCGATGAGGCTTTAAAATAGAGCTAGGGGCTCACTAAAGCCTCGGCCAGTGATGCAAGTCCCGCAGGCTCTATCTTGTTGTCACTGAGATTCAGAACCTTCAGAGTGCGATTGCGCTTCAACACTTGTGCAATGTAGTTGACGCCGTTCTGCCGCATCAGCTTGGGTAGTGGCATGCGGATGACTGACTCACTTTGATGTCATTGCTTTTCAGATCGAGAGTGAGAAGACGGCCTATCCGTTCAACACCGTCCAGAGCCCTTACACTTCGTTGCAAAGCCATGCTGGCTCCTCCAAACTCGCTGACCCCGATTTCCCCTTTCACAGGAGTCGAGTCGAGGGCAGAGCGTGGTCCATTGTGAAGAGTAGGATGCCCATTTCCAGCGGTAGACAGGGGGAACTTGGGAGGCGGTTGAGGAGGCGAAGTGTATCCGTCAGGAAGTGTGCGGGATGTGACGCCCCCACCCGGCGTAGTGGTGACCAAGGGTATTGCAGGAAGACCGTCATCTTTTGTAGGCGTTGCAGGGGGTCGGCGGGAACGTGGGACATACGCAGCGTAGCTGGTTGCCGGTGCGGACAAAGTGGATTCGAGGGCCATAGAAGACGGGCTGTGCATCGACGGTAGGGAGGCCAATGAGGGGGACAACGAGGACATGGTGAGAGCGGAGTCGGGATAATCGCGAATCATGAGCGCCAACGACACACCACCGAGAGGACCTATGCGATTGTTTCGCAGTGAGATATTCTTAACATCAGATGTCCGGATGCCCTGCGCTACCACGTCAGCTCGAGTGCAGGCGATTGGACAAGACGGACCAAGAGTCTCCAAAACACCGCCACGAAGTCCACAGCCGTCCATGCGAAGAGTCTGAATCGCTGCAGACTCCTTGCCATCACCGGTCTCCTTTAGTAAGGGCGCTGGGGGTATGAAGGACCCGTAGGCATCCCTATGCTCCTCAACGGCCTCGTCAATTCCATTCGGAGGGTCCGATGTATGGCTAGGATCTGTGGACAACCCAAGACCGTTGTCGTCTCCCTTGGACACATCGCGCATGGACATAGTGTTGAGCGCCTGAACAAGATGTTCCACTCCTTTCCGATCCCAGCTCGTATCCGAGAGATTGAGAAAGCGCAAAGAGCGAGCCTGCTGATCAGCGTGCAGCTCCTGGTGTGCCGGAAACCCTCACCTTTCTCAAAAAGACCGCAAGCAGCTTCCACCCGCCGCTTCTGATCTTCTTGTTCCCCGCAAGACTCAAGGTCGGCAATGTCCCGCTGACCAGCAGGGCATGTAGAATGGGCTTAAGCGCATCCTCGCTTTCCAACATTCCGTTCTCTAATCTCAACTCTGCCAATCCCCACTCAACGCACAGGACATCCGCCAGCGCTTCAGCCGCATGACGATTCAGAGGGACATCGGTCGTGTATGGGGGAGGGTTGACCGGCGGGAATGTGCCGTCTATTGGTCGCAATATGATATGTATCGATCTCGCTCTGGGCGGTTGGGGGAGTGTCTGAAATGTCAGCTCGATACACCGCACTTCGCAATTGAGCCAACCTCGAGAGCTCGAATGATTCCCACTCTTGATCTCTCTTCACGTCCTCTACAAGCATTCTCATAGAGAGCCACTAATCTGTCTGACGTCCAATATTGCGCGCCGACAGACGAGGATACCAGACTCCGATGTGTCGTTTCGATCTACCGATCAGACTCGTTAATCAAGATGCAGGCATGACTGACCCGCTTTCTATCCTCTATCACCTTGATACTCCACGGCTCGCCCTGAGAGCTGATCGGATACGTGATGCTGAGCGTCGGCAACACGAAGGTCGCTCTCTTGAGTGGCTGTTTCTGACGACTCTTTTCCGACACCGGCATGCCATCGGGCGTAGGGAGAGATATCGATCTCTGAGCCGGCGAAGCAGCCGGCGTGGAAGGTCCAGGAGAGCTGGCGCCTGCAACGAGTCGACTAATCCCTAGTCCCAGCCTTCCGCCGATAGCATTCAGCGTTCCGCCTATCGACTGCGGCGTGACCGAGGGACCGGCGCTCGGACCGGCGGCGTGGGTGTCCCCGTTCAGAGGACGCGTCGAGCCTCCTGGGGACGGTTGCTCGTCCGTTGCAGGATCGAAAAGCGCCTTGGCGTTGCCCAATGCTGTCGCTGAAGATGCGACGATATCCCGCAGTCGATTGCCCAACGTCGGTTTAGCCGGGGGAGGAGGGGGTTTGAGGATACCTTTGGTGGGCGGTTTTGGGCGACGTCGTGCGGGTGTCGGCGGACGGAAAGGGTCATTGGATGATGTCTTCGGTGGGGACTTGGGTACAGGTTGAGGAACTGCATCGACCGGCTTTGCTTCCTTGTCCACGGGTTGCTCGACTGAGGCGACGGGCTCGGTCGGCTTCGTGTCGGCGTCCGCTGTAGCGGACCAGTTCGCCAATTCTAAATCATTCTCGACTTTGTTATGGCCCTCTGCAGCCTGCTGTGATTGTGCAGGGGACGCCTCCTCTGCCATGTCTATAGTCAGACGACATCAACATGGATGGCTGCAGAGAGATACGATGACGGCAAGGTGGTCGCGACCCCAGCTATATACGTCACAAAATAGGCATGTCAAATCTCCCAGGCCACAGGGAGATAGCCGAGATAGGCACGCTACGGCTTCAATGTCCGTCTTTTGAGCGATGACAACGACGACACTTCTCTTCGCCTCTATCTCACTCTTCTCTTTCACCTTCACATGACTCTGGGGGCAGCATTGCAATAGAATATACACACGGATTGGTTCTGACATAATCTCTCGGCGTGTTCATTGCCTGCGCACTCTCGCCCTCGACATCTTCACGCTCTCTGCCCACTCCCAGACCCATTCTCTCCCAAGCCGACCTCCTTTCAACAGCCATGACAACAAACCTCAACGCTATCGCTGGTCCCTCGAGACACTCGACCATGACATCGCCAAAGATGGAGGCTGTGTCGCCAGACAGCAGCCTTGACGAAGTCAAAGAGGAGGCAGTCGAAGCGCCAGGGGCTGTCTCAAAGAGCGGTATGAGTGTCGGCGAGGACGGAGAGGTCGTCAAAATACCAGCCTTCCTCAACAAGCTCTTCACGTGGGTCCTCGACCCCGTACAAGAGCCCCATTAACGTGCAGGATGGTATCTGATCCAAAGACAGATGAACTCATCTACTGGTCACAATCAGGGGATAGCTTTTTCGGTCGGTGATCTTTCCCTCCTGCGGTGGAGACGCTGATCTCCAGTACCCAATCACGAGCGTTTCGGAAAGGAGCTTTTGCCGCGCTTCTTCAAGCATTCCAACTTTTCTAGCTTTGTGCGACAGCTGAACATGTGAGTGCCCATACCTAGTCTTGCCCGAACATAGCTGATAACTCAGGTACGGCTTCCGTACGTTCATTGGCGTCTCAGTGAAGCTTCTCTGACCGACAGACAAAGTGCCTCACCTCCAAGCAGGTGTCCTGAAGAACGATGCTCCCTCTGAGCTGTGGGAATTTGTCAATCCGCATTTCAGGCGCGGACAACAAGCTCTTCTCGCAAAGGTCACCCGAAAGAATAACCGTCCCCCACAACCCGCCGGTGCTGTCCAAGGCGTCACTCGACCGGCCGGGATGATCACTTCGGGTGGTCAGACATTTCCGGTGCACCTCATTACCGACGGTACGACTGAAGGAGAAGTCACATCAGGCAGTCTCGTCGGTCCTCAGGGTCAGGTCCTGGATCTCAGCGCTATCACTTCCGGCATCGCAGCTATCCAGCGAACGCAGGCGTCAATCGGAGCGGATCTCAAGGCGCTGCAGAGTTCCAATGAACTGTTGTGGAGAGAGGCGATGGAGCAGCGGGAGAAGCATCAAAAACACTCAGAGACGATCGATCTCATTGTCAATTTCCTGGAGAGGCTATTCGGCACAGAAGGACAAGGACTGGCCACATTGCGAGAAGCTCTGCGAAGAGGATTCAACAATACATCTGGAGACGGAGGGGAGGGAGAATCACGTAAACGACGCAGGCTTGGGGTGGACCGCATGATCAGTGACGGACGTGATGGCCATGGGGACGACAGCGCTCAGGTCGTCGAACTACCCAGTGGTGAGTTTGCGTTCACAACTTGCGTGTATCCTGACGCTTCTGTAGTCGAGAGCTACGCAGTACCTCGCCTCACTAGAGCAAAGTCGAAACCCAACTCGAGCAATCCGCCATCGGCTGGCTCGGATTGGCCGTCGGCCTCGCAGCGATTCACCGCGTTGCCGGCTGACGACGAGCCGTCATCTCGATCTTCAACGACGACGCGAAGGACTACTCCTGGCGCAGATCAGATGCTCAGCGGGGCTCGTTTCTCCCCTCTTTCGGAAACTGACGAGTTCCGCCCGTCCTCCAACGCTGTCATGCAGTACCCAAGTGTCCCGCAGACCACATCTGTGCCCCCCCTCAGTCCCAACTCTACCGCTCAAGCTGCTGCCGCATTCAACCTCGACCCCTCGTTGTTGCAAACGACTATCGGGTCCCTTTTGCAGTCACCGGCTGCCGCGCAAATGTTCCTCAACTCGCTGAACAATTCGGCTCAGGGACAGGCGCTTCAGACTCCCATCAAATCGCAACCGTCTACCGGCTTTACACCCCAACCACATCCTGATACGGCGGATCCTACAATGGCGCTGTTTTCGCCATTGCCCAACCAGGCGGCTCTTATTGCGAATCAAGATGCTTTGATGAAGCAGTATCAGAATGCGATGGGTGTCAATGACGACGTGGAGGGTCTACAGCAGAGCATCGATGAGCTTGTCAGGAGCATGGGCTTGGACATTCCCGCGGACCCCAATGCTGCTATCGATCCCAACATCGCCCCTGGGACGGTTCCGTTACCTCAACAAGGCATTCCCGGATCGTCTCTCGCAGGGGCGCCGGCATCGGGCGGACAAGTGGGGGCAGATGGCTACTCGACCGGACCGGCTACTCTTGCAAACGAGGCTGACTACGATGACATATCCCAGTTCCTCGCCGACCTCGAGAACAATGGCCCGATTGGCGGGTCGCACGAGAATCAGTGATAGACTACACAGGGTGTGTTGTCCAGATCATGCATGGTCATCTACGGTCTACTGTGTGCCCCTTATCGTTGCATCTCATCACCACAGCTGGGGCGCCCCGCTCTTCTGAAGCACGTCTTTACCCGCAGCGGTCAAGAGGCTCATGTCCAGTCCGACAATCACGCCTTCGTATCCCTTGTCCAGCGCCTCTTTGGCCTGGTCTCCCGGTGCCCATGAAATAACAGGCACGCCCGCTTTCTTGCCAGCTTGGAAGATCCGCTCGACGCCATCGATGACCCGAGGGTCAGACTGAGGCAGCGACCCAAGAGAAAGAGCGAGGTCGTACTGCCCGATGAAGATGGCGTCTTATCATCAGCAGGGCGCTCGGATATGTGGCACATAAGAAGAAGACTGACCCAGCCCTTTGACGCTAACGATTTCCTCGATGTTCTCCAGACCTTCTTTCGTCTCGATGATAGCGATGATCAGGGTCAAGTCGTTGGCATTGGCCCAGTACTCCTCTTGCGTGAGGGTCCGGCCGTGTATAAACCCAGGAAGGTGGTAGGCCTGGGTATGGAACGAGCCGCCCGATGTGCGTCCGCCGAGAGGGGGGTATTTGGCGCGATACACCACGTCTTCTGCTTGTTCCTACCATGTTAGCGGCCCGCCCTTGGTGGTTTCTTCTCGAAGAGTCTGTTCAAAGGAGGGGAGGACGCACCTTGGAGGACAGCAAGGGGATCATGATCCCGTGCGCGCCGGCGTCCAGCGCCACTCGGATCCCCCACGCTTCCGAGCCCATACCGGGACATCGGGCGATGGGCGATACGCCCAGTGCGGCGATGGCGTGGAAGGCGTCGTGCTGCGATGCCTCGTCGTAGTTGCCGTGCTCGGCGTCGGTCACGATGAACTGCGGTCAGCCCCTTCCTCACCTCTTAGGGGAACTCCTTCAACGGTCCCCTTGGAACCCCGCAGAGATTCACGGAGCGAAATTAGTCTGTGCCGAGGGCGGATGGTATGATGGGAAGCCAGACTCACGTCGAGGCCGTACCGCTTGAGACCTGCGAATGTGCGGATGAGACTGTGCCCCGGGGCTTTGCTGATCAGCCCAAAGGCCGGTCGGCCTTCATGCCACGCTTTGCGGATCTGGTTGGTACGTTGGGCGAGAGTAGGTTCTGACATCTTGTCAACTTGTTTGATGTGGGCTGTGAGTACTAGGTGGGTCTACGAAGTCAGACAGCTATATAGCACGCGGAGGTAACGCCAGCTGGATGCAAGTGTGACTCTGTTCGTAGCACGTACATTGCCGACGATTGATCAGTATGGCTCATGAGCACGTCATCCTGGGCCATGCAAGGCGCTAGAGCTGTAGATTGCACAGAGACCTGAGCAGGTCAAATCGCAGAACAGGAGCACGAAAGAAGGAGGACACAGCGACAAAGGGTGAGTTGCACTTTTGGGAGAAGCTCCAGGGAAGGGATGTCTCAACTTTGCACTCTGCAACGACAAGACATAGACGATACATGCTCTGACAGAAACAAGGCCCACTGACACACCATATCCGCTCCCTCCCTCACCTCACTTTGGCACGTCCGCCATCGCAGCAATACGCACGACGTGTCGACGCTCATCCCCCTTGAAGTCATAAGTGGCAGTATGGTTGACCACACGGCTGTCCATCAGCTCCCTGCCACGCTTGGCACTCAGCTCAGTCAGCTCACTTGTCCCATACGACGACCGTGCCAGGCTCGTACTTTGCGCGGGCCTGCATGTCGCCGCTCTTCGTAAGGACGTCGTTGAGGAAGTTGAAGAGGTAGTCGGACTCTTCCTGCTTGTACCCGTCGATCCGCACGGCATGGCCGCCGGTCTGGACCTGTATCGTCTTTTTGCCAGTGACGGGGTGAGTGCGGACTAGCCTGTCAGCTACTCCAACTTTGACGCTGCAAAATGGGACACACTGAGAGGGCTTGTCCTTGTTTGCGGCGAGAAACGGACTGGTCCGCCGAGGCTGGCCGAGTGCTTCAGCATGTCCTCGTTGCTCTGCACCACGCGCAGTCCCTCGAGGCGCTTCTTGAACTCGTCTGAGAGCTATCTCGTCAGCGACACAGCTCTCGCTGATCATTCTCGGCAACCCACTCTGTCGTACGCCTCAGTGAGCGAGACAAAGAGCGTGTCGCCGCCCGAAGGAGGAGTCTCAAGGGCGAAGAAAAAGGTCATTCCTGGAGGCTGGACCTCGGCGGTGTGATCCTGGTGCCATCCGACCGAAGAGATCTTTGGAACCTGGTTAGGCTTGACATAGCGGCTGAACAATCAGACAGACACTTTCCACAGGGTAAGAGGCGCACGAGACGGTGCTGTCCTTGGGGTCGCGGTACACGACGTGCATCTCGGGATAGCCGACGGGATGGCCCTGAAAGTCAGCTACACCGCGACTGTATCACAGCTGAACGAACCATGGTCTGTCTGTCAGCTTCGGTCCATCTGCTATAAGTGGGAGACTTACCGGGTGGACGTGCAGGCGACCGAAGTGGCGAACGATCTCGAGCTGCCTCTCGGGGCCGATGTCCTATGATATCAGTACCCATACGAACACGACATTTGCTGCCCAAACTGACCTTGAAGTCCTGGTCGCGGCTGATATCTTGTCAGCTCTGCTCTTGACAACGTAGCTGACCTTTGACTCACAAGACGAGCAGTCCACGTTCAGCTGCGAGAAGAGCGAGGTCATCGAGACCTTCTTTGGTCAACTGGCTAAGTTGCACGCCCTGCCCGTCAATAATGACTTGCGACTCGCTGCTTCGCTACTTACCCAGATCTCCTCTCCCAGGGCAGGGGTGAGCTGGCGGTGATATGTCCCAGGAGTGAGCAAGTTGCGCTTGTCGGGCGTGGCGAAGAGGCCTCGGTCGACGAAGGGGACCTCTTTCCAGTCGGGGAACTTGGTCTTGCTCCATACTGGCAGGTAGCCGGGGTACTTGGGCCCCTTGAAGTCAGCACCACTACCAATATCGGATCCATTGACGACCCACATTCGGGTCTTGCGGGTCGTAACCTCCGAGGAGGGTCAGACGCGCATGGCGCTTGACGACCTCGGCGAGGTCAGAACTGGCGTTGGTGTCCACTACAGTGCTGGCTGTGGTCATGGCGATTTTTGGTGACTATGCCTTGACAGAGGTGAAAGTACAGCTTTTGGAGGTACGTCGAGAAGAGAATCGTCTGGCTATGCCGAGATGTCTATGCTGAAAGTATGCTGCAGGTTTTGCAATCCTACTTGGCATTGGCCATGTCGCTGCTCACCGAACGATGATCACCACAAACGTATCGTCGCGTGCCAGAATAACGACATTGCGTCAACAGCGACGGGCTCGGCCTCTTTGACAGTGCCAAGCGCATCAAGCATGATGAGATGGCGCCATCGCTCCGAGGGATCGCGCCAGCGGTCGAGCGATGAGTGCATATATGCTTAGATAAGATAAAGACACATGGAGAAGAGAATGTGAAACAGAAAACAGGCATTCTGACGTGACTAGGTAGATCGTGCAGGAAAGTGCGCGATAGGGCGTAGCTCGTTATTTCAATTCTTTTTTAGCTCTGAATTTCTAATCAGGTATTCAAGTTATTGGTTCTCAGGCAATTTGGAAAACCTAATGCAATTCCTTGTTCTTTGGTTCCGTTAGACATGGGGGGGTGGGACACCCCCCCAAGACCCCCCCTTGCGCCTAGCGGCGCAGCCATCGCAGCCCTTACGGGTCAAGCATCCGGCAAAGCCGGATGTACTGTAGAACATTGATTAGTTGCAAGCTAAAGCACTTCATCAAGAGATGCGCAAGTGCTTGTTGGGCATGCTAGGCTGATCAGATGATCATAGGCATGCCAAGCTGGTCACAGGGGCTATGTCACAGCTGCCACCTGGCAAGCCTATTGCAGTCTTGTCAGACTTGCGCTATTGTAACCATTTTGGTGCAATGATAGGGCAGGGTATGGCAGTAGCTATGTAGGCGATTGGTTCTGCTACAGAGATCATTCCATGCATCAGCCTCATGCATAGATCTTTATTCTCTGATGAAAGGCAATTTGGCAAGGACACAATGCATATTAGGATTGTGCTGATGAAACTAGGTAAATCGGCGGTGGCGCGTCGCCGATGGGGCGTAGCTCTGACTCCGGAAAATTTTGGACTTTTCATCTCTCATCTGTACATCTACATCAGAATGGCTTTCCAGTCAGCTTTGTTCAAAAAAGCACTCAGGCAGCACCAGAGAGAGCAAAAAAAGCGACATCCCAACCCTCATGATGAGCACAAGCATTCCTGCTCTCAACAAAGCCGCCCACAGCCAGTCAGACACTCTCCCTATCACCCACCCCAGCAACAATCCTACCTGCCTCCTGGGTCAGGCAAAGTCAATGGAGAGAAGAAGCCATGGGTGCCCAAAAGACCTGTTGTGAAGTCCTTGTGAGTCAGGCTCTCTCTTGGCATGACACAAAGCTGACTTGTAGCTTCAATGGTCCAGTCACCAATCCCCAGACCTTCAGATTGCCCTTGTGGAAAAGTAGGATGCTGGATTGGCTGAGGAAGATGAGAACACTCAGAGGAGGAGAAAGCCCACCTGGAACTCCTCTCTTCACTCCTCCCCCCACCCCTGAGCCTCCTACCTGGTCAGATCCCCCAACTCCTGCTGCTGATGATCCTGTGTGGGATGATTACAGACAGGAGATGGAGGCAGATAGAGGTAGTGTTAGTAGCTAGAGAGAGCACAATGACATGCATACACCCCATGAACTTGAGATTCAGCTGATGCATCAAACACTCAGAGTCATGCTTGATCAACTTTTATTCAGTCTACCTATGCATTGTCATTCATCTTTTTCTCTATACATTTATTCTGTCATCTGAAGCATCTGACGTCTAGACGCATCCCTTGCTGCCAATACACGTCCTGATACTCCCCCCCTTCTACTCTCTGTGTTCAAGCTGTTCAATCTTGCCCAATCAAAGCCTGGCTTGAAAGCAAGGCCCTCCAGAGATCTTGCTCTTGAGATTGCCACAAATGTCAATCCCGTTGAGAAGTCGGCTGAACCAAGATCAATCACTGCCTTGTCCAGCGTCATACCCTGTGATTTGTGTATGGTGATAGCAAATGCAAGCTGCAGTGGCAGCTGGCGTCGAGAGCACCGCTGCCCGTTTGTTGTCTCCCATCTGGCTGTATGGGGCACAATGGGAACCAGTGGTATGTTGTCTGTGGTGTGCCAGGGTGTTGGTCCAGTGTAGGATGGGAAGGCGACCATGACCACAGAAGGAACAGATTGATGAGGAGGCTCAGATGGTGAGAGCCCAATCTGATATACTGTGCCCCTGGTGCCATTGACCAATCCCTGCTCGATCCAGAGGTTGCGAGAAAGCATGACTTGAGCACCAATCATGAGGAAGACAGCAGGAGCAAGCCCCTGTGCCTGTTCCTCTGAAGCCTGGGCTGCTCCTACCCCTGTGTGCTGAGCCAGAGAGCGCAGTACAGGCTGTCCAGAGCGAGCCAAAGTGTGTAGGTTGATCTCGGAGACACTCTGCTTTGTTGCACAAAGACATACAGCATCTTGAAAGGCCTGCTGAGATGCCGGGGAAAGGTTCCCCCAGAAGCGAGAGGACAGAAGGGTGTAGTCCTCCTGTTGAGGTGTCCCGGTGTGCAGGCGAGCAAGGGTTGCTTTGAAGGCAGTGGTGGTAGGGTCGGAGCCTTCCTGCCTCATAACAGCATCAAGCTGAACGCTCTCAGTGAAAGCAAGGTAGATATCTCGGCCAATGTTGCTGAGCCTGCCTAGATAGGAGGTTTTTGTCGAGCGTGCAGTGTTGTACAGTGGAGTGTCTCCCACAGGGGGCAGTTGACCAAAGTCGCCAATGAGCAGGACAGACAGACCGGCAAAGGGCAAGTACGCTGTCGACGGAAAGATTTGACCAAGAGCAAGGTTGATTCTCCCCAAGGCCGCCCTTCCAACCATGCTTTTCTCATCAATGATGAGGTATCGTGTCCCATGCCACTCTTCCTGGAGGCTGGCAAGCTTTCCCTCTCCAAGCTTGTCATGACTTTCCTCTATTGAGCCTCCAAGACCAAGGGCAGCATGGTATGTTGAACCAGCAATGTTGAATGCCGCCACACCCGTGGGGGCAAGCCGGCGGACAATGGGATTTGTGCTGAAGTCGAGATTGTTGTGCTGCCCAGATTGGAGCCCTTGAAGAGCTTGGGATATGGCGTCAATGAGGAAGGATTTGCCTGTTCCTGCTGTCCCATCGATGTTGAGGAGTATTTGAGGGACTGACTCTCCAGAGAGCAGACGGTTGGCATGGCGCAAGACCTTGTCAAAGATGAGGCGCTGTGTGGTGTTGAGTAGTTGGGGATCGACAGTGTTGCGAGCTACAGAAGGCTGAGACTGCTTGGTCAGCTCACAGTATGCAGTGGATTGTAGGCCACTGCTCACCTTCTTGCGTTCGGTTTCTAAGTAGCTTGCCCTCTCTCCTATACCATCTGATCCCCACTCCCTCCCCACTGCTTCCCAATCGTGGGAAGTATCAATATCACGTGCTCCAAGCAGTGGCCCATTCCACCCATCTTCATCAAACTGAGGGCCCATTCCAGCCAGAACTTGCCAGTCATCAAGCTCGTGGTCATTGACTTCTTCACCCTCAGAAAACTCTGAGTCACTGTCGTTTTCATTGTCACCCTGTTGTTGACGGATGGGTCGCTTGGGCAATGTGTCTTGGTGCCCCTCTGGGTGGTCCTCAGTACAGCGAGAAAAAGCTTCTGTCCAGGATTCGTCATCAAGCTTGAGCTCTGAAGGGTGTCGATGAGGATGGTGGAGTAGTAACTTTGCCCGGCACCAGTTTTGGTGATCCTCAGACTGAGGGTCTGATGGATAATACAGCGGCCAGAGAATGATGATCTTTGGGTGCTTCCTTCGAGTGGCGTTGCGACCTTGTTTCCGGTAGAATTGAAACCATTCGTACAGGCTGATGCCCTCATGCTCTGGCTGGCGTGCCAAGTAGGCATCGTGCCAGTCTTGCTCCTCCACACCTTGGTCCAGTCCCTCATCTTCCTGCCTCTGCCTCAGGCGTCTCTGTCTCTTTTCCAGTATGCAGAGTGTGCCAAACTCTCGTGATGCAGACATCATATGTCGACCAAAGAGCTGATGACAGACTTCCTGAGCACTGTAATCCCTCTCGGTGACAATGCGGCTGAGCATCTTCTGGAAGACAATTCGTGAAGATGTTTCTTGCTCCAGGCGGGTTGAGATAGCCTGCATTATCTCGCCAAAGTTGTTGGATGGTTTTTCGCATTTTGAAGCATACTTGGAGATGTAGGAGGCAACTGCACGGGGATCTGTGCATGGACTGATGTCGGAGTTGGCTCGCCATCCCAGTGCAGTGACTGCATTGTAACTGTTGAGGTGGGTGTCGTTGCGTGGTGTGATGAGTTGCTTGTTTCTGTTGGGATTGACAACCAGTCGGAGTTCTGTCTCCAGCTCCTTGGGGAACTTGAAGCGACAGACAAGCGGACTGTTGGGAGGAGATCCTTTTGGGCGGCGAAGACAATAGGCAGTGCACCTCGTGTGCCTCTGGACACGGTTGAGCATCTGTGCCAGATCTTTGAAGCGAAAGATGATTTCGTCGCTACTGTGGGCAGAGGGGTGCTTTGGATGAGGCGGAATGTCCTCTCCAGGATTGATGGTTGACACTCTGGTGGACCAGAAGTCAAGGAATTCCTGGACACTGTCCGGATTGTTGATATCAAGGGTGTCTGGGGATGGCGCCCCCTTGAGCCAAACCAGTCCATGGACATGGCTGGAGCCTCGATTTTGCCATTCAAAGCGATACCACCAGTCCTCTATTCCAAGCAGGGGTTTGAGGACCTTGGCCAAGAACAGCTCAAATCTTCGATAGAACCAGCAAGCTGCAATTGCTGGGTTCTCATTGACGTTCTTGGCATTGATGCGTTGTCGATCAGGTTCGCTCATAGTTGGTAGCGCTTGGTCCGGCATGTGGACGTGGAGATCTGGCCACTGAAGATCCGCAGCTGAGAATGTGATGAAAGCATGTGGAGTGCCCAGTTGACGGATCATTGCAGCAAGATTGCGACTCTGCTGTGCCCAGTAGGGTGGTGTTCCGGTTAAGGTGGCTGCTGATCGTCGCACTCGAGATGCCAGCTGCTTGGCTGGGTCGGACACCATGGCAGCAATGTCTGCAGCAGAGAGGGCTCGGTCCTCTTCATTCCGGCTGACATAGAAGCAGGAGAGCCGTTTTGCTCGCCACCTCATGATGCAGTTGAAGGCATAATAGCTGACTGTCAGCTTGGCTTAATGCTGAGAGATGCACTCACCGGAATCGAGGGTGTTTTGCAAACCTTCCATCCTGATAGTAGAGCAGGTGACGGAAGTAGTCTGAATCACGTATTGTGGTAGGCCGTTGTTGATGCAGATCCCCCTGGCCGGTGGGGAAGAGGAAGGGGAAGGCCTTGGTGAGGAATGGGTTGCTGATGTCGTGCTCATTGATTGGAGTGGAATGCAGCACAGGTCCAGTGAGGAGCAGGGGTGCTGGTGGTCCTCCATCCACCACCTGTTCCAGTGCTTCCCGGATCTCCTCCACAATATTGTTGCCTTCTCCAAGGTTTGGTATAGCCAGCTCTGGCAAGCTTGTCTCCTCTGCTGACTCCTGCTCAACTGGCCCAGTGTCAGGCTCAGGTGCGCTGTACTGCACCTCCTCCAAGTTGACAGACCGCAGCTGATGGAAGACAGAACCGTTTTCAGGAAGGGAATTGATTGCTTCCCAGTTGATCTCGACATTCTGAAAGGCTGGATGGAAGTGTTGTAGTGCTTGCAGGTTTGCGAGAATGCGTGACCGCTGGACTTGGAACTCTGGTCGGCGTGCAAAATCCTCTGAGGGATTGGCAGCGTTGGCGGGGGCTTGGGCATTTGTCGGCTTGATGATGAGAACATCAAGGTCGGTGACGGTGAGGGGAAGTCGAGAGAGGAATCTGCCACTGTCATGGGCATAGAGACAGGTGTGGCCTCCGTATTTGGTTTGTCCACCACCAACGCGCCATGTTTGAAGCAGCACATGGTAGGGAGAGAGGAGCATCTCTTCCACCTGTGAGGGCAAGTCAGGGACTGCTCTGCCAGCTGCACGGCACAGTTCCTGCAGAGAAGGACCTGTGAAGTCAGTCATGAGAAGCACATACAATCCTGGACACTGACCTGGATCCATACAGTTGGCAGATGTCCATTTCTCCCCATCAATTTGACAACGTGAACATTTACCCTGTTGGACCTTGAGTCCAAACCATTTCTCATTGCAGTTCTCGCAAGTCTCCATCGTCTCAGCTGCCATTGCTGAGTGGAAGTCCCCAATACACCCAATGGCAGCTTCAGAGAGGCAGATGTCGTCAAGATCGTTGGGTGTTGCAGGAATGGGCAGGAAGGCATTGCCCAGCATGTCGACTGAGAGGGATGACTGAGTTGACTGTTGTCGACGATGATAGGCTGCTCTGGAGGATTCGCGACAGGTGCTGCAAGTCTTGAAGCGGCGAGAGGCTGTCCCTGCTTGGAGAAACTCGGAATGTTCTTTCCAGGTCTTGCACTTGAAGCAGCGTGACTGTCCAGCATGGCGATCCAGGCGTGGTGGTGGGGCTGGTGGCTGTTCTGTGACTCGGTGTGCAGCACCTTGAGGCGGGCTGGGCGGAGTGGCGTAGGGCAGTTGAGGTGCACGTCTGGTTCGTGTGGGGCGGCCAAGCTCTACAGGATGTAGATCCTGGTTGCGACGTGGTGTTGGTGAGGTGACCTCATGGCGCGGGCGTGGAAGACCTCTCTGTGTACCAGGCGTAGGCTGAGAGCCTGGGGTGACTGGTGGCAATGGCCGGGTTGTGCGAGTGGGTGTGCCTGGCGCTGATTGGGAGTGATGCTGCTCCAAGCAAGATTGGCATGTGTTGCGTGGGCGACCTCGATTGTCTCGAAATCGAGGAGTGGCAAAGGTGAAGCCACATTTGATGCACTCAGCATGACCATGCCGTGACCGGGGTGTTGCAAGTGGGACTGGCGGTTGTTTGCGACAGAAGGAGCATGTTTTGAAGAAGTCGCTGCTGCCCCGCCCTGAAGAAGCCTTCCGAAAGTGATCACCATTGAGAGTTGTGTGCTGACCCAAACAGCGTTGGCCTCGAGAGCAGTGCATTGCTGCAATATCTGGGACTTTCTGCATCAGTATGTGCATGCATCGCTTGAAGGCAAAGCTCACATTGATGTTATGGACAAGCCAACACTTGATCATGCATCAACTTGCAAGAAGTTCAGCTGTACTCATCAGCCCATGCATGCATGACAGAAGAATGGGCGACTTACAGTGGGTCCAAAGTTAGGCATGCAATAGGAAGTGAGAAGATTAGGTGTGCAAGGCAAGCCAGGCAGCCTGAAATCTCTAAGTGCTCCGGAATTTCTTTATTTGATCCCCCCACATAAACAGTCAAACTGCCAGGGCTTCGCCAGATTTGAGTAGAGAGGGGGATGAGGATGAAAATTCAAAGTCCCCTCCACCCTTATACCCAGCCTGCCGGAAAATTTTTATTTGGCCCCCCCACTTACCGTTTTCGTTCCAGGGACACCCGCAGAATTCAGCACCGTAAGAGCTACGCTGATCAGAATGGCCGGAATTTTCTTATTTAATTCCCCCATTTACCGTTTTCGTTCCAGGGACACCCGCAGAAATTCGCCCCGTAAGAGCTACGCTGATCAACAGCCAAAGTGGCGACATGGCAAGTGGCACGGACTGACCCTCACAGCCAAATGGCCCATTCACCATTGGTCCCCCACTGTTCTGCGAGCCAGAGGTTATTTGACATGCCCAGCATGATTTGCTATCGATAACGGTGCACAAAGTATGATGGCAGGCGCTGACGCGATTGCGCATGCTCGTGTTGCCTTGGAGACCGGAGAGATCATCGCGGTGTTCAGGATGACGTACGGCTTTTCCGGCATCGAGACGTGCATGTCTGGGACGCTTTGCCTGCGCTGCACCCCACATGAAAGTCGGGCTGGCGCCAGGAATACCCCGCAGTCGACCAATGGCGCAAGCTGTTATGCTGAAGGCGACTTTGTGTAACATCGATTCAGGCAGTCGCTATCTCTTCGGGACGAAAAAGTGCATTCGATGAAAGAGTACAAGAAGTGTCTCTTTACACCAGCAAAGCTTCATAGCCCAATCCATCAAGACTCGGTCGGCCAGCCAGCAGCGGCTCGAAACGGCCCCTACTTCTTTTCTCACCGAGTCACAAGCCTTCGAGGCAAGCCCCATCATGAGCGTCGTGCAACGCTTCAAGCACTGGTTGTACCTGTCCGATCCCAACATGCCCGAAGATGTCAGGCGGAGTAAATCACTTGTGCGCCGTCTTGACGCATTCTTCATGGTCTGTGCGTATCATTGCCAGAAGCGCCGAGACCAGTGCTCATGGCAGATGCCGCATTCTCAGCTGTCATCAAGTACCTCGATCAGACCAACATTGTTTGTGGCACTAGTTCGGCAAGGGCTTTCTGACCATCAGAGCAACGCCTATGTCTCCGGCATGAAAGAAGATGTGGGTCTTCCCTGCTTCTTGAGCCGGATGGCGCTCATGTCCAGATCAATGTCACGGGCAACCAATATAATCTTTTCACAACCTTCTTTAACATAGGGTATATCATCGTCATACCCTTCTCGACATACTTCATCAATCGGACCGTGCGACCAAGTCTATGGATGCCCATTGCTGAGTGTAAGTACCGCCACAAATCCCGGAAGGGTCTGACGAGTCAGTGGTTTGGGGTATTGGAACGGCCGGTATGGCAGCGGCAAAGACGCCGCAGCAAGTCTGTAAGCGGTCCCCAGGTTCATGCAAGAAACGAGAAGACTCACTTTTGACAGTCGGTCTTCGTTTCCTTGTCGGTGTCGGCGAAGGAACAGCGGTGAGTGTGCACGGGCTGAGTGTGGCGGTCACTTACGTGATAGTGGCCCGGTACTATGGTCCTGCTGTTATCATGGTATACCCCCAGCGAGATCGGGAAGCGCATGGCCATTTACAATGGGGCAACGACCCTCGGTGGGATATTCTCTGGGGCGCTCCAAGCAGCCCTCTACACGAACCTGTACGTGGCCTCCCCCGCCTCCGGGCTCTGCTGACGTTTGAGGAACGGAGCCGGCGGACTCGCCGGGTGGCGCTGGCTCTTCGTGGTCAACGCGTGCATCACCGTCGTAGTCGCTGGGTTCGGCTTCATTGCGTGCCCGGACTACCCCAACAAGCCGAATCCGTGGTCCCGGCTCTGGTTGAAGGAGGAGCACATCGAGACTGCTCTTACGCGTATGAAGCAGGAGAAGCGCGAGATGCCCCGCGGGTGGTCTTGGAAGACTATCAAGAGCGTCGTCAGCCGACCGCAGAACTGGGCAAGTTCAAGACTACGTGAAACCAGGCGGGGCTGATTCGACAGGCTGTGTTCATCACCTACGAGCTCCTGGGCCAGGGTGGGACGGGTACTTCGTACTTTAACCTGTGGCTCAAGAGTCTGAAGAACGCGAATGGCAAGTCGCGGTACACGTAAGCGGAGCGTGAAAGTAGCGAGTCCAAGCTGATGAGGTAGAGTGCAGCAGCTCAACACGATCCCCATTGCCGGCAGCGTCATCAACATTGTTTCGCTGTTCTTCTTCCTGACCTTGTCGGATATCTTTCGCACTCGCTGGCCATTCCGTAAGTTCTCACCCATCTTGACCTCGTGAAGCAAGCTAATCCGATAGTCCTCATCGTCGCGTTTATCGGTATCATCTTCAGTGCTGTCCTGACAGCCGTAAGTCCATGCTTCCCCCCTTGCGTGAGACCCCGTGCTTAGCGACAGTGGTACGTCTCTGACGGCGCCATCATGGCCTCGTTCCTCATTTTGAACGCAGCCGGAGTCTACGCCAACCTGTGAGCTCCGCGTTTCCTCTGCGATCCGACTCTGACCCAAAAGAACCGTCTCGTGGCTCGGCGACTTGGTCAAGCACAGCGCCGAAGAGCGTTCGTTCATCGTCGCAGCGTTCCCAGTGACGTTCTACACCTTGGGGTGAGTCGTCTCTCCTCAGCACAGCAGATCAACGCTGACGACCCAGCGCCGGCGTCCCACTCAAAGTATGGCCCGCATCTCGTCAGTGCCCCTTTGCGCATCTCACACACTGCCCGCTGACGTGATAGAGGCCCCTCACTACAAGATCGGATGGAGTGAGCCACCTCTTATCGTGTGCAGAGGTGTAGAGGCTGACGGGCAGAATACCCTTTGATCATGTACAACCTCGCGATCCCTGCTCTGTTCACCACCGTCTACTTTGAGCGCAGGCAAAGGTGAGTCCCTCCCTTCCTGCGGCACGCTCGTTGCTGATCGGCAGGCGCCTCGATGCGTTGCGCGAAGGCGAAGAAAAGTTCAACACCGGAAACGGCAGCTACGTCGTCGAGTCAGGCAGCCCGGCACGCAGTATTGAAGACTACGACAACAAATCGGTCGACCTGCTCGACTCCCCTACCGACTCCAACGTCAAGGGTGCGAGCGGTGGAGTCACGCCGTCGGTGAACAGTTCCAAGGTCACTCCTTATGAGCTGGAGGCAAAGATGCCGCTTTAGAGCCTGCCACTTGATGTGCGGCAAACACAAAATGATCCCTGCGGGCGCTGGTGTGATGGGCGAATAGGGGACTGTAGAAGACCGAGGATTCGTAGACGGGTCCGGCCAGAATGCATATGGTATCGCGGTGAAACACTTGGTAGGAAGTGCTCGCCACGGCAGAAGCACAAGCAAGTCAAGGACGGGGGGAGTGAGCATGCCTGCCTACCAAAAGTTGCAGGCCTTGGGCATGTATCCCATTTCATTGCAGTCTCGCTCGCTCGGGAGACCGAAGCTCGGAGAAGGGCAGACTCGGACCAATCATCGCCATATCGCGCCATCGATGCCACCACGCCACTCCTCCTCGGACTTCGGCCCAGTCAACGGACGAGTCTGAACGGCGATCACGACTTGGCACGAGTGCGATGGCGACGATGCTCAGACCTGGTCTAGAGCTTATCAAGATAATCGCACATCGGTCAGGTCGTTGCAAATTGGCCCCCTCGGTCTCGACTCACGCCGCCGTCGATGACTGAATGATGAGGAGTCGAACAGAGTTCACAGTGATGTGTTATCTCTGGGCGTGTTTGAATTTCTGGACGACAGAGCGAGCGCAGCACGACATCTCTTGATGGGGCCCGGCATGGCTCACTGGGGAACGGGGATGGGCGAACCAATAAGACGCACTGGGATGTTCAGCTCTCAACATTGACTTGCTCTACCTACCCGCCGCAATCGAGGAAGACATAGAGATGGCCCCTATCGCAATTGACACCGCCGCCAACGGGGACGCCGACGGCGTGCAAGACATCACAACCCGTATCGCCAACCTCAAAGCGCAGCTGAAGCAGAACAAAGGCGTGCCGGTCGTCCCGCCCGAGAACACCCTCAAGCGATACCTCAAAGCGGGCATCGACCTGTCGGGCGGGTACCCGTACTACCCCGCGAAGCCAAAGTACGTGCAGGACGTCGAGGCGATCCGGACCGACCTGCGCGAGTATGTGGACCCGGGCACGCGCGCGGACCCGGAGAAGAAGGCGCTGTTCGGTGCGGCAAAGGAGGTCCGCAACCTCACCATCAACATCGGAGTGAGCTTTACTTCATGTAAGAGAGATCAACGACTGATGGCGTAGACGGAGATCGTCGGGTTGCAGCTGAAGGATCTCACCGACCAGCAAAAAGATGAGTTGGCACTTCTAGTGGCGGAGCGAAGTGTAGTCTGTAAGTCCCCCCCTCCCTTCGTTGACCTATGTTTCTCTGACATTGAATCAGTCTTCCGAGACCAAGACCTCTCCCCGCAGGAGCAGCAAGCGCTCGGTCTCTACCTCGGACAGGGCGAGATCGAGCGACACCCCCAGGTGGCCCAAGTGCCCGGGATCGGCGGTGGCGTCTCCCTCATCTGGGAGCAAGGTCGCCGCGACAGCAACCTCTCCGGACGCAGCAAACGGGTCCCATACGGGGGCGGCCAATTCGGCTGGCACACGGACCTCGTTCACGAGGGTGAGCGGTCTCAGCAACGCATGGGCCGAGGTGACGGACGCAGCATACCCGCCAGGATACACCCACCTGTACCAAGACACAGTGCCGGAAGTTGGGGGCGACACGCTGTGGGCGAGCGGGTACGCGGCGTACGACAAGCTCACGCCGGCGTTCCAGCGGCTGCTCGATGGTCTGAACGGGATCTATCGCTCGGCGCACCGCTACAAGGACGCCAACGACCCCGAGGCAGATTCGAAGTTCGTCACGCGCGTGCACCCGCTCGTGCGCACGCACCCGGTCACAGGGTGGAAGTCCCTCTTCATCAATCGCGCCATGATGGACGGTATCGAGGGCTTCGACAAGCCTGAGAGCGACGCGATTTTGGATTACCTGCATGGGGTGTATGAGCGCAGTACGGATATTCAGCTGCGGTGGCATTGGACCCCGGGCACTTCGGCCATCTGGGACAATAGGACCACGATCCATACGGTTTCTTTCGACTACGAGGGAGAGAGACACGTGAGTTGGGGTGTTCAGTTGCACATTTTTCTGCTGAACCGCAGGGCACTCGAGTCTCGTCTCTTGCTGAGAAGCCGTTCTTCGACCCAAACTCCAAATCGCGCGCACAGGCACTCAACCTGGACGGCTGGCTCAACACTTCGGGGGTCAAGCATTACTAAGACAGGGGAGTTGAGTTGTACGGTGTTGTCATGTAGTCTATGGACGCCATGCTATCGTGCAATTGGATTTCGTGGAGTGACTTCCGTCAACCTCTACTCCAGGTCTTCACCCGCATGCCTTAGCTTCCCCTCCCCCTCCTCTGCCGAAGGTCCAGCGGTCGCCTTGGACTGCGCCTCATGGTCGACCGGCGGGTTGGTGTAGCTCCGCACCTCCAGCTGGTACGCCGTGTCCTCGCGCGCGTTCTGACGCGAGTCGAGCCTAAAGTCCTCCGTGAAGAAGGCCATGATGAACGGGATGAACACAATGACCAGCTGCGGGATACAAAGCACCCTGTAGGCGGCATTGAAGGCCTGGATGATGAGGTTGTGCGGGTCGGACGTCTTGGCCACATCGACGTCGCCGACAATGTTGGCAATGTCGTCTGCGGACAGGTAGGCCCCGGCGTACTTGGTCAATTGCTTGGGGAGCTGGTCGGTCCAGATGGCCGTGGAGATGGCCGACCCGACCGATCCGCCCAGCGACGCCCACAGGCCCAGGATGGCAACGGCAATACTGAGATCTGTGTGTGGTACAGCAGCCTGGGACGCGACGGTGGAGCAGGTCACCGACATGCACCCGCCGAGGTTGAGCAGGAACTGCGCCCAGAAGAGCGTGGCGGTATTGTAGTGCCCGGTGGAAGACCAGTAGTTGATACCGGCGCCGATGATGCGGATGCCGAGGGATACGATCTGCAAGGTGCGGTATCGGTGGGTGTAGCGCTGGATGATGCCTGCGAGAAGACCGAACGAGCACACGGTCACCGTTTCGATCTGGTTCATGTACGTGTAGTTGCGGTCCGAGTAGTCCTTGATGACGTACAGCCGCGTGCCCCAGAACGTGTCGGTCAAATTAGAGCCGAGCTCGTACAGGAACTCGATGGTGACACAGAGCACGAATGTCCGGTTGAGGATGCGCGTCGGCATGAGCGGGCGGCGGGTGCCCCAGCCTTCCCACAAGATCAGGGCGATGAAAAGGACACCGCCGATTGTCTGCATGGCGATGAGCGAGGGGTTCTTCCAGCCGTTCGAGGCGGTGTACGACAGACTTGACGGAGCGAGTAGGAGGGCGAAGGAGAAACCGAGCAGGAGCAGGCCAAAGAAGTCGATGTTGACAAGGTTGGTCCAGATTGCCGAGACGAGAGAGCCGCCGTTGTCTTCCCCCGACCACGCCGCGAGCTCGCGAGACGGTGCGGCGGCCGAGTGCACTGCCAGGTCAGCTCGGGCGATGAGGGAAACAAATGACCTACGGCCAAGTTTGGTCGCCCGGCGGTCTGCCCAGTACAGAGCTGCGATGATGGGCGCAAGGCAGACGGGCATGATGATGCAGAACATGCCGAACTGCATATGAGTGATGTCTCTCCGCAGGATTGGGTTGACTTACGCCCCATCGCCAGTTCTGCAGACCCACTCCGTCCGTGATGTTTCCCGCTACAAAGGCGAAGGGAATATACGAGAGGTCGATGAAGCCAATCATGAAGCCCCTCCATTGCAGCGTCGTCAAGTCGGCCACCAGTAGCGTCTCGAGGTACTCCAAGCCCGAATTACCCAGCGTGTAGACGATCTGCCCGGCGCACACCGCGGACACGGTGGACGAAACGGCAGTGATGAGGTAGCCGAGGGTGTAGAGGAACGTGGACGCGAGCAGGGTGGTCGGTCGAGTGGTGAAGTTGGCGAGTTCAGCCCTGCTCGTCAGCGCAAGAAGATGGGAGAGGTAGTGCCTACCAGAACGGGGTGGTGACACCCGAGATGATAGACGTGACGATGGAGATGGTTCCGATCAATGTCTGCTGGGAGTAGCCCGATGTCGCGAACTGCAGGTCTGCGCAACTCAGCATCTGATCACAGCGCGTGGCGGGATGGGCTCACAGACATAGGTCGTGTCACTGCTAAGACTGATGGCGAACGTCCAGACTGCAAACGCGGCACAGAAGCCCCAGAAGCCCCAAGACCTCCCAAACACGGCGTAGAACGCCTCGATACGGCTCGAGCCAGACGATTTGGTCAGCGGGGTCGCTTCGTTTGGCTGGGCGGCTTCTGTCGAGCCATCCGCATGGAGGTTGGGCACGATGGCGGTGTCCGAGGCCTGTCTCTCGTCACTACGACCCGATTTTGTCGAGCGGAACAGCGGCATGATGCGCACGTTGGAGATGTGGTGTTGAGGACTTTTCGCTCCAATGACTGGGTTCCAGCACGTCTTTATTGCGAGTTGGGGTCAGTAGTCAGCTCGTCAGTAGCCCGCAGGCAAGCTCCATAAATAGTGTCGGCCGAACGGATCGACGTGGCTTGGCACGGGCATGCTGCAGCTCAGTCTTGGTGAGAAGACGGGCAAGGGAAGAGAAGACGGGTCGGATCTAATCTGATATGTGAGAAATTTCGGCGCCACCCCAAGGGGACCCAGGCAGAATCGATGAAATAAATCCGAGAACAGGCGAGACGACAGCAGGGGAGAAAGAGACGCCTCGGGTGCCTGTGAGTCGCCGTCTAGCCTCTACGCGGTTTCACTGAGCAGCTGCCTCGGCCGACGCCGCGGCAGACACGGTCGGTGGACCGAGGGTATGCTTCCTCCACAGAAGCCTGGACATGCGTGGTAAGAGGCCTCGCCGGGAGCCCTTCTCGGGGTCGAGTCTGGGCTCGGGAAGGGCTCTTTGTGGTTCAGAAGAAGCGCGGCGGGTCGTTGCATGCAAGAATGTGCAAAACGTTGCTTTGTTGTACCAGGAATCTTGCTTCTTTGCCAAGTATCAGAGCGGGCATATCTAGGAGACGAGAATCTGAACGGCCTTCCTTTAGGGTCTTTGGGACGCTGGAAGGCCTTTCGCTTGACGTTGACCATCATCCCTTGTCAGAGAGCATCCAATGGCTGTGGAGCCTGAAAAGCAACGCCAGCTTCGGCAACACAACATACTTCTGCTCCTCATCTCACTCTTCTTGTCTGCCTGAACAACACACCCTCATGTCACAACTGGATGAATGGCATATAATCCCGCCTGGTGAAGATCATGTCTCTCACACTCACGCCAATCTGTGCAAGCTTCTAGAGCGCCCTGCGTCAAGTAACTCACCCTCAATCTACACCGCAATGCAGAGGATTGCTGCAAGATGGCGGTCCGAGGAGGACACCACTTGCGCACAGACGCTGGTGGAGTCTGGATATGATCGCCGTTGGGGACTCTTACAAGTGGGAGGGGCACAATGGGAAGAAGGCAGCTTCAGATGGGACCCCAAATATGACCGGCCCATGTATCTCACTTTGGTGTCACGAGACCAAGGTTGGATGATCAAGCTGCGTATTGGTTCCAGCGGGAGACTGTATCAGCATCAGGCAACACTTCTACCAACTCTGCGAAAAGCGCATTCAGCCTCAGTTCTTGCTATTGACTCCAGTAGCACTCCTTCCAATGCCCAGTCACAGTGGGACTTTAAGGCTTCAAATGCTTTGGCAACCTCTTCCAACCCCTCCCAAGCCAGGGCTGAGCCAACATGTATCTCAACTGCTGAGGACTGCGCATCACTCCGCACTGACAGTGACAGTGGCAGTGACATAGAGGGAGATTGGGTTGATGGTGCTCATGGTGCTGATGGACCTAATGAAGTTGGAATGGCTCCCACCCAGCCTGGACAGGATGATAGCAGTGTGAAGTCAGCAGACAATACCATAGCAAAGCAAAGGCAAAGTGGGTGGTGGCGCTGGCATCATGATTAGGTCTGATTGCATGTCAGACAGGATTGACTTGCTGCTGCGCAATCATCTGATTCAGTCGTAGCCAGCATTGATACACCACCATTTTCACTTGCACAATGTCTCGGATAATTCCCTGATTCACCTTGTGTATAATGTCTCCACAGGTTGTTCATTTGTGCATCACAGTCACAATGTCACACAGTGTCTCTCTTTGCCACGGGCCGGTCCCAGCCAGAGCCAGACTTCACAAATGGACACGGGGGCAGTTAAGACGGTTTATGCTGGTACCTATGCAGAGGAGGTTAACCTAGGAATCATTGGTGAGTTGACAGCAAGTGCTAGTTTGGAAGGATTTGGCAAACCACTGGTGGCAATGAATGCGGAGGGCTCATTGTGAGATGACAAAAGGCTGAGAGGGTGAGGGACCGCCCCTCCCCAACAACACTCTGCCTGTGCTCTATATGGCTAGGGAAGAGCACTACAGTCTCTGTGTCACGACGGCCACGCCCTCGACGACCTACGCACGTGACCGACACCTCTCACGTGCCCGACACGTGACCTACCTCGGGCTGGAGAACCTCGACGAGGGAGTAGACGTTGGATGAACGCGCGATGACGGGAAGCAGGCGCAGAGTCATATAGGATGCCCCGGGCGCCCGTCGTAGTTCTTCAGCACTCTCTGATTGAGTCTCATGGATCATCATTGACGATCTCACTCTCTCCGTGGCACGCAGCGTGGCTGAGTCGCACTCACGCTGTATCCTCGACGACCTTGTTACCTCGACGACCTTGTAACCTCGACGAGGATCCAACCTCGACGAGGATCCTACCTCGACAACCTCGTTTCTACCCCTTTATCCTTTATCCTTGACTCTGATATTGTGCGAGAGGGCCTCTGCCAACGGGAGAGCGCAGCATCGTGACACTCTGACTATGACATCCAATTCACCATCAACCAATATGCCCATGACTGCAGCCAACACTGTGCCCCAGTATGACTCCCTGGTTTCATGCCCATCTCCCACTCTGGCACACCTAACTCACCTACAACAACATCTGACCTCTTCCAACACGCCATCTGACATAGGATCCTCAGTGCTCATGCCTAAGACTACGCCATTTGAGACTCATTTGACAATCATGCTCCACTTACACTAAAAGGGCTAATGTCTGCAGTTTCTGTTGCAAAGCCTGAAGCCACATCCGTATCTTTCTCGAGCCTCCCGTAGAATGGCTTTGTCACAATTCTGCACTCTATAGTTGGTAGGACCCTTCTAGTGCGACATTAGAGGCTGGAATAAGTGATAAAAGGCAGATTCAAGGTTGTCAAGGGTGAAACCTAATTAATGACCGGACCCTTGTTGAGGACAGGACCCTTATTGAGGTAACAAGACTGTCAAGGATGCCTGCATGATTGCAGCTTCATCACGCTGTGTACCAACAATGATAGTGAGATCATCAGTGGTGATATATGCAACTCAATCAAAGGGTACAGAGGTATGATAGGCACCTGGAGAGTTCTATATGAATCTGCTCCTGCTTCTTGCCATTGTCATTCAGTCAATCTCATCTCCTTTGGCTGGGCTTTCCTGCTCTAAGTCAGTCCCTTGAGAGGTGTTGCTCATTTGAGGTGGATTGGTTGTGTGGGAAGGTTGCTGAGGGCGTCGCTGTCTTGACTCTGCTTTCAAGATATCTGCCTCTTCTTGGGTTAGTCTAGGTCCTCCATCCAGGGGACGTTTAGATAGCATCCGAGAAGCCTGCCGGAGGCGCGCAGAGGTATCACTCGCTGTGTCAGGGGATGAGACTGTCTTGAAAAAGGGGCTTTGTGGGCTGAGTGGTTTGTGAGACAGACTGGACATTTCTGGGGATGTCTGGCTCAACTCTGTCAATGTGGTTTTGCCCATTGGGGTCATAGAGCTTTTAGTGTCTTGTACTGGAACCGTCACTGGGGGTGACTGTTCTGAATCACCAACTTGAGTGGGGGTTTTGGAGGGACTAGAATCCTGGGACATGGTAATAATCCAGAGCACTGTATGTGTGAAGTTACGCAGGCAAGACTGAAAGCTGGAAAAGTCAAGTTTTGACTTGTTGATGCAGTGCAAGCGGCATTATATATACTTTGCAACCAGTGCTGGTAGACTTGCTTCAGATTTGCCAAACAAAGGGTAAAGAAGAGGATTACCAACCCAACATTCGAAATTGACATCTGCATGGAGAAGATTTGGTCACATCCCATTCAGATTGGTCTTCCCCCTGTTTGTTTTGTTTTAAGATGGACACTTGAGCCTCCCACCTCTTCATTCACATCCTAAGATAAATCCTCTTTCTCCCAAACAATGCACCGACGGAAATAGGTAGTACGCTCACATGAGCTTGACTCAGCCTCGAGTAGCCTCGTTGAGGCACACACATCCTCGACGAGGTTGTGCCTCGACGAGGTTCATCCTCGACGAGGCAGGGGAAGCTGCCACAACGATAACTCCGCATATAACGCCGACACCCTCGACGACCTTGTAGAATGCCGCCGCCTGTTGCCCTCCTCATCACTCATAGCAAGTGCTGAGCGGGCAACAGGTAAGTCCGAATGCATCACTCATAGCAAGTGCTGAGCGGGCAACAGGTGACCGGAATCCCATTGCCTCAGAGCTAAGATTCCGTCGTGGTAACGTCTCCTTCGACAAGTCGCGGTAGATAGAACGCGTCAACAAACTCGTCGACCTTGCCTACGCACCGCCAGCCTCGAAGTGGTCCTCCGTCATGCCATCTGTGCATACGGTGAAAGAAGAGCGTAAGCTCAACGGGCGCGACAACTACGCCCAGTGGGTGCGCGAGATTCGAGTCGTCCTCGGATCCGCCGGCCTCGTCCCACGCATCACCAAAGACGCGTCAGCGATCCGAGCACTCGTCGAGGCTCGATATCCAGTGTCAAGTCCGGCCACAGCAGCCGAGACATCAAAGAGAGCAGTTGCTCTATACGAGCATGAGAAGGAGCAGTCCACCGCCCTCTCCACTCTCTACGGCAGTCTGACAGAGACTGTCCAAAATAAGCTTCCCTCGAGCCTGATCGACTTCGAGAATCCTCAACCGAAGGGGCTTTACGATCACCTGGTCACCACATATGGGGCCGATAACGGATCTCGCCTAGCCGAATTATGGTCATCGATATTTGGCGAGACCATCCCAGAGAATGAGGACCCCGAACCTCATCTCACTGCTATCCGGTCACAGTTGGCCGAAATCACCTCCTCCGCCATCACTTCCAAGCTCACCCTTGAGCAATTCGCCAACCAGATCGGCGCATACGCCGCCATCCGTCGCCTACCGTCCTCATACGGCCTCCTCGCATCGACCTTCTACTCAGGGACCTCGTCGAACAAGATCCATCTCGACGAGGTTATCGATAGGGTTGCCGATGAACACCGCCGACGTCAACAAAAGGGCGAGAGCGTAAACGAGATGGGGATGCTCAGCAAATCTCTACCAAAACCGGCAGGCAAGAGATGCATCCACCATCCGGATCAGGGGAGGCACTCCACAGATGAGTGCTGGAAAGTGATTGGAGTGCCGAAGCACATCCAGGAGCAGAGGTCGGCAAAGGAAGCAGACAGGAGGAAGAAGCAAGGAGGACAAGCGGGGAAGGGAATGAAGGCGAGAGAGCAGAGCGAGTCAGGAGACGACTCATCAAGTGAGAACAAGAGAGGCTCGTCGAGGGAGACAAAGGAGGAAGGCTATTATGCGACGGAGATTGCACTACACGCCAACGATAACCTCCCATCCACCTCCATCATCATCGACAGCGGTGCCACCAGTCCATTCATCAAGGACAAGCACCTTCTCTCACATCTCACCAAACTCGACAAGGCCGTCAAGATCCAAATTGGAGACGGATCGATTGTCGAAGCTACACACTCCGGCCGCCTCACCTTCAACAACGTATGGTACAACAACGCCCTCTACGTTCCATCATTCTCGCACAACCTCCTCTCAACACAGCGCCTCGGTCCGTACACAGGGACACACTGGCGCTTCTCGAAGGACTCGGCTACATTGGTCGAGAAAGGGAAGGTCATCCTCCGGGGAAAGAAACTTGGCAACCTATGGGTTGTAGACGACACACCGGTACGCACCACCTCGCGCATTCACCGAGCACTTCAGGCAATAGAAAACACTGAAGCCGAAGACACTCGCCTCCTCACCTGGCACAAACGTCTAGGTCACTCGAACATGAGGAAGGTGTGGGAGCTCGGGAAAGAGGGGAAGCTAGGCGCAAAGTGGACAGGGTCATTTCGGAGAGTCGAATGCATGGATTGCCTTTGCCTGAAAGGGAAGGCAACACGCTCGGCATCCCTACCTAACCCTCGTCGAGCCAGCAAGCCCCTCGTCGAGGTATCAGTCGATCTATGGGGACCAGCGACCGTCCAGTCGAGAGAAGGCTTCCAATACTTCCTCACCTGCTATGACGACCACAGCAAATACGTGCAGGCCATACCACTCAAGAAGAAGTCGGATGCAGCCGAAGCACTGCAAGACTATATCAAGTTGGCAGAGAATCAGCTTGATCGAACAGTCAAGACCATCCGCTCAGACCAAGGAGGCGAATTCACGAGCAAGGAATTCAGCCACTGGTGCAAAAGCAAGGGAATTGAGCACACCCTTACGCCGACCGACGCACACAACCAAAACAGTCGAGTCGAGCGCGTCCATCTCACCATCCTCAATGACATCCGGACATGTCTTGCGGACTCGAACTTGCCAACCCAGTTCTGGGTAGATGCACTGCGATATGTAGTCTTCACTCGGAACAGGCTACCAGGCTCCCACGCGAAAATCCCGATAACGCTCTTCCGACCAAACCACGACATCGACCTGCAGTACCAGGGGATGCAGCCATTCGGCCATCACTGCATCTATCGAGTTGTGAACCCCGCATCGAAGCTCGACGAGCGGGGACAATGCGGTCGACTGCTGGGGTACACAGAAGGGAGCTGGGGCTACAAGGTGCTGACCCAATCCAACAGGGTCATCGCAAGCCGAGACGTCACATTCATCACGGGCAGGAAGACAACGCCCAGTTCAGATGAACCACGACAGACCCTGGAGCCGCCTCAACCTGGACCTCGACAACCATCGACGAGCCTCGACGAGGATGACGATACATCCATCGAGCTGAACGAGATAGTCGAGGCAGGGGAGGCACCAGAAGAAGAGGAACAAGGGGAAGAGATGGACGACATACCTCCCCAAGCCGTACCCAGGCAAGGAAGAGGCTGGGTCAATGAGTACATCCGAGAGGATGCACCGAGCCCGGAACCGAATCCCGACGACGGACCAGAGGATCCCGATCGTCGACTAAACGAGCTCACAGCGGCCGATGCAGATGAGCCAAGACGGTCGGGGAGACTAGCGGGCCAAGAACCTAGTCATCACCCTCTGCACGACATCGACATGGACTATAACCGAGTAGCCATAGAGCACGCGTTATCAGCCCAGTCACTCAACAACCCCCAGTCGTACACCGAAGCTCGTCGAGCCGCAGACTGGGAGGATTGGAAATCGGCCATGGACGAGGAGATGGGAAAGATGGAGAAGTACGGAGTGTGGGAGATGGTTCCCAAGGAGAATCACCGCACTCTTACAGGCAAATGGGTATTCACCCGCAAGATCGACGGGGACACGGGCAAAGCGAGTCAGCACAAGGCCAGATTCGTTGTGAGAGGATTTCAACAAGTCTCAGGACGAGACTTCGACGAACTCTTTGCTTCGGTCACCCACAAGTCATCATTCCGCCTGTTCCTCTCCATCGTCAACTACCTCGACTGGGAATGCGACCAAATAGATATCATTGGAGCATTCCTCAAGGCCAACATCGACAAGGACATCTTCATCGAGCCACCAGAAGGCAGCGACATCGCCGCCGGACACGTTCTGCACCTCCGGAAATCACTATACGGTCTCCGACAATCACCGCACTTGTTCAACAAGCGCCTCGACGAGTTCCTACGGGAGCTAGGCTTCAAACCGACCCTAGCGGATCCATGCATCTACTCGCTGCGACAAGGACACAAGCGGTGCATGATCTCAGTCCACGTTGACGACATGCTCATAGCCGGCAACGATCGATCAACAATTGACGAGATCAAACGGAAGATCAACAAGGAACTCGAGTGCAAGGACCAAGGACCGGTCTCTTACTTCCTCGGTATCAACATCTACCGAGATAGGTCAAACAAGAAGATGTACCTGTCACAAGAGCACTACATCGAGGCAGTTCTTCAACGCTTCGGTGAACCCGGCAAAGCCTGCAAGACAATCTTGCCTGACGCAAAGCTCGTCGAGGCTACGCCAAAGGAGGTCGACGAGGCTCGAGATAAACCATTTCCAGCACTCGCCGGGTCAATCCTCTATATTGCCACGATCACCCGACCCGACATCGCCTACGCAGCATCACTGCTCTGTCGCTTCATCAGCAAATGGTCACTCGCACATTGGAGGGCCGCAAAGCACCTATTAAGGTACCTGCGAGGAACATCAGATCTCGCACTCACCTTTGACGCACATGCAGGAAGAAGAGCACTGCTAGGCTGGGCAGACGCAGACTGGGGTGGATGTCTCGACACACGTCGATCTACAACCGGCTACGTCTTCAATACATACGGGGGCATTGTGTCATGGAAAAGCAGGCGACAACCGACAGTCGCACTCTCGACGACACAGGCCGAACTCCTAGCATCAACAGAAGCGGGCAAAGAGGCAATATGGCTCAGGCAATTATTGAACGACCTCGACCTCGGTATAGATGGGGCAGTGCCCATCTACAACGACAACAATGGAGCCATTCAACTGGCCAAACATCAACACGGGTTCAAGCTGAACAAAGCATTCGACATGCGAGCCCAGTGGATACGAGAGCATCAAGCTGGTGGACTGCTTGAGCTCAAATACACACCAACGGACAGCAACCGAGCCGACATCCTGACCAAGAACCTTTCGGCCGAGAAGACGAGACAGCTTCGGCAGCTACTGGGCTTGGGAAGACAAGGAGAAGCAGAGCAGCAGAGTCAATAGACATGCTCGCGAGGGGAGGCGACGGAAATAGGTAGTACGCTCACATGAGCTTGACTCAGCCTCGAGTAGCCTCGTCGAGGCACACACATCCTCGACGAGGTTGTGCCTCGACGAGGTTCATCCTCGACGAGGCAGGGGAAGCTGCCACAACGATAACTCCGCATATAACGCCGACACCCTCGACGACCTTGTAGAATGCCGCCGCCTGTTGCCCTCCTCATCACTCATAGCAAGTGCTGAGCGGGCAACAGGTAAGTCCGAATGCATCACTCATAGCAAGTGCTGAGCGGGCAACAGGTGACCGGAATCCCATTGCCTCAGAGCTAAGATTCCGTCGTGCACATGATGTGTCATTGCTCACAAGAGCGCACATAAGATCTGCACACTTAGCTCACATCACACAACAGAAGCAAATTAAAGGAAACGTAGATCAGGGAAAGGAGCAAGCCAAAAACTCAAAACCAGAGCGCTCATGCTGTGTGTTTTCAAATTGTCAATCTAGCCAAGCCCTGGCGTAGCCTGAGTGTACAAAGGAGCTGTTGTCAGACCTGTACCCGGTGACCTGTTTTAGATCCAACTAAAGCTCACCTAAATCAATCTGTCGGTTCAAGCTGCTAATTATTAACGACTATTCGTAACAGATAGTAACGAACAAGAGTAGAATGGAACCAAGCTGGGTGAGGAGCGATCAAGACTCACTTCACTTATCTATCTCTCGTCACTGGTACGGTCGATTCTCTAAGTAGACGTTCTATCTAGAGGACTAGTTAACTAGATCGCTGAGGAACTTCCTCTGCGATCTTCCTTCTTAAGTATCTGATTACTCTCGCCCGCTCTCTCTCTGATCCTTCTAGCATCGTCCTTTGTGGATCATTCCATCGTTCTCCTAGTCGTTTCTGCTCGTTCCCAATACTCTCTAGTATTCTCTCGTCGTCTCTCTTCTCTTCTATCGTCTTCTCTCCGCGCTGGCTTGCATCTAATCTCTTTGCGTGCCCGTCGTCGTCCTTATCGTCCTTGGTCTCCGTCCCGTGGCCCTGACTGTGAGATAACTCTATCCTCCGTTATCGTGGACCTGACTCTTGTCCTTGCGTGCGTTCCTATCTCAACTCGGCCGATGGAAGACTGAGTTGTATCCTTCTATCGTTCTCCAGGTTGTTCCAGCGCCTTCAAGAGCAAGTCGTAGTTGTTCGTGACTAATAGTGACGGTTCTACCGTACTCACGTTCTTCGGTTTGTAGGATCCTTTGGATGTTTCCGTCGGAAGTTGCCTCGTGGTAGTCTCGTGGTCAGGATGCCGTGTCGGTTTCCTGACAGCTGTCACGTCAGCCACGCCTCCATGATCACCAATGCACGCCTACAACCTTCGTCCCAGTCCAGCACACCTGTCAGACACGTGAGTCTATTGTCGACCCGCGAGTAGCTTTGACGAGCCTTGAGTAGCCTTGACGACTCTAGAGCTCGAGCCTCATTGATGGTGTTTCAAGGAGAAAGCCCAAGGCGGTGCAGAGGAGGGCACGGGTGATATATATACAAGTCCTCACCCGTAGACCGTCCTTAGCACCGTGGTATTGAGTCGCATGGATAGAAAGTAACGGCGCAGCCGTGTTGTCGACGCACAAGAGGCTGTAGGACACACCTTCTCGTGGAGGACAGAGACAGATTGACAAAGAGCATGTGTGAGAGGGCCTATCAGTTGACGACTGGCCTGGCCCCGTGACACCAACCCCCTCCAAGGGTGAGGCGTCTTAAACCATAGAAGGAATCCTCCGGCCAACGCTCTGGTCAATCCCAAACCACGGCCCACTGGTATATAGCAGGGCTACCAAGCTGATGTATCATTGCCCGTCATGACAATAGTACATGATAAAACACACCCATAAATGGGCAACCAGTATATACCCAGCTGAGATGAGATCATGACAGTTGAAAGGGGCAATTACGCCTCAGTTTGCAACATTTGTAACAAATGGCAAGGCTGAGTCCCTTATAGAGACACGTTAGGAGAGTACCCGCCATCCTCTGATGCCTCACTGGCTGTGTCACCACTGTCAGTGCCAAAACAAATCAGTGTGAAAAGAGTAGGTGAGATTTCCATACTGGTATCCTTGCCAGCATTGCCCCAGTCGTTTGGACCCCATTCGTAGATCTCAATATCAGTCCTTGTGTTTGCCTCTTGCGCCTGCTGTGAGCCTCTTGCAAAGCCTCTCAGTGGGGAGCGCTCTGCGTCAGCACGATCCTGTGAATGTCCCACTTGTATGAGACTCTCGGGAGCAACCCCTTGATGGCGGGTTTCTGCATCAATTCTCAATGTAATCTTCTCAATGGGGTGCTGGGTGAGGGTCATCACGTAGTTGCCCTCCCAGTTTGCTTCAACCCTCATGAGTTTCTCCAACTCTTCAGACCAGGAGCGATTGGGTCTGATTGCTTCTCCAGCACCCACAGTGAGATAGAGAGGACACTGGATTCCTGCAGACTTCATCTTTGCAAAAATCTTTTTCTGGAGGTCATCAGGACATGCAAGAGAGAAGCAGCATGTCCCTGTGAGCTTCTTTGCATGAGTGCCAAGGGTGGCACTGACATGCAGAGGCTGTGGATAGTCAAGCTGATGGTCTCGGGAGTCTTTGCCTTCCTGAACCAGGAATTGGCCGTACATGTCTTTGAGACCACAATCCTACATCATCAGCTGTGAGCAAGATTCAGAGTACGCAATGACCCACCATTATGGGTAAAACAGTCTGAATTGGCTCGTTAGTGGGCATCACCAGGTCTTGGAAGCCTTTTGCACCTAGTTTTCCCTGAGCAGTACTCAAGAGTGAGCAAAGGTCCTCCCCCTGAGCTCCAAGGAAGGTGATTGACATGTTAAGCTCATCTGCCTGAGATTGCTCTGCTCTGTCATCAGACCTGAGGCATTGGTCATATTGAGAGTAGCTTTGTTTGTCTGTCATATTGGAGTTGCAGGTCTCACAAGGTTAGCAAGGCAGATTGCCTGAATGGCTGCTGGACAGTCAACTGTCAAGTCAAACCCAAGTTGTCTTTCCACTTGGGTCCAGGTGTGAGGTGCAGGTGTGGAATGTGTATATTCCCAGAACAATCTTTGCAGGATAGCTGGGAGGGGATCTATGAAGGGTACAAGATTGGGCTCCTCCACCACCAGCCTTCTCAAGGGAGAAGTCAAAGGCAAAGATGTACAAACAAAGGTTGCTGGAGATATGATGCAAGAGGCAGAACATCTGTTTCCCCCATCACTTGCCAATGCTAGCACCCCTTCTTTGTCCTGCCCCCACCCCCCTGCCCCCATCCCCCCACCTCCCCACTCTTTGTGATATGCCTGCAAAGACTGAGGGCCTAGGCCCACAAATATGCCAAATGGCCATGTTGTGAGAAGGCAGGTGGAGTGATGCGTATGCTTACCCTGCCACGGATCAATCAAGATGACACCAGCTATGTCGGTGATCACGGAAGAGGACTACTCACTCAAATCAACAGGGTATGCTCTCGATGTTCTCCGCGGTAGGTCGACAAATAACCGGCATGAGCATAGAGATGAGGAAGGTAGGACTAGTCCGCCCACGCGCACGCAGTCAGCCGATGAGTCAAACTGGGCATGGTGTTCACTGTGTCAACCCTAGTGTTTAACGGCGACTTCATCGCGGCGTGTCCCTCCGTGACTGGTCTTCATTCCACAAAGCGCTGCTGCGAAGATGGAAAGGCGCTCTTCACTCGCCACTGAACTTGCGGCTCCCTTCGAGAGCTTATTTGAGAAGCCCCCCATCGAAATATCACTAAAGCACTCGATTTCCAGCTTCGGGACTAGCCCTCCTACTGCGGGAGGGAAGCCTCGATTTTCGTGTTTGGACAATCTCGAAACGAGTTTATGGCGGGGCCTGAGGCACCTCGCTCGCTGTATTGTCAATCTTTTATGCATTTTCAGTGCTTTGAATGCAGGATGGTTGGGTTTATTTTGATGTCTCTTCCGCCTCCTCTCCTCTGCTTCAGGTGAAGCCCAATTGGCAACACCCAACATGCTCCGGCCACTCCGCTCCCTCCGCCTGACAACCTCCATCATCATGCCGAAGGTCATGACGTGATGAACCGACATATCCTTGACGATTATCGCCTCTCTCTGTCAGGTCTCGTGACTTCCACTACGGACGCCAAGGACCGGAAGCCACCGCTCAGAAGACTGTCATCGTCAACCAGGGTTTGGAGAACAAGTTGGGATGAACACTCACGCAGGTCACCTAGGCCAGCAGCGTCGATACCTGCATTCTCCTTGACGCCAAGCTCAAAGTCTGGCCGTCAGTATCCCGACAAGCTTAAGGTGGGAGTCACTCACAGCCGTAGATGATGGTAACAGCCATGAGGATACCAGTGCCGCTGCCAAGGGCGCCCATCATGTCCGCAACCACGGAAAGGAGACCAAGCACGGCACCTCCAAAGGCCGCGGCGGTCGGGATGACACGCTTGAGCTCCTTGTAGATGGACGCATCTCGATGACCGGCAAGGGTCATACCCTGGTCCTTGAGCTGCTTGGCGACATCTCGGGGTCCGCTGCCAGACACCTCAATCCAGGTCTTTGAGAAGATGGCGCAGGCAGTGACGATGAATGCGATGTAGACGACAGTGTGGAAGGGGTCGGAGAGTGCGGCCTTGAGCGAGTGAGGCGCCGAGATGTAGTACGAGATACCGGACACAGCCGACAGCTGCGACGGCATGTCCTCGATGGGCTCCCATACACCGAGCAGCTTGACGAGCAGGTTGTCGGGGAATCGGCTGGACAGCATCTGGGAAATGAGGAACACGTTGGAGGTGAGGGCACTCTCGAGCATAATGGGCATGTTGGAGGTGTAGAACAGCTTGACGGGGTACGAAGCACGCTGGCCGCGCATCTTGCTGCTCTTGATCGGGATCTCAATGCGGAAGCCCTGGAGGTAGATGACCACACCAAAGACGACGACGGTCGCGAGCAGGTTCATGATGTTGGGAAGACGCTCGCGGTAGAAAGCCTCCTTTAGGGCGCGGGTCTTGTCGTTCCAGGTGAAGAAGAGGTGGAAGAGGGCGATGATGGCACCCTCGAATTCGGGTCCGCGACCTGTGTTGATGGTGTTGGGGGAGAAGGCCTTCCAGACGATGTTCTCGCAGATGTTGGTGGCGATGAAGAGGGAGATACCCGAGCCGAGACCGTAGCCCTTGGTGAGGAGCTCATCAAGCAACATGACAATCATCGAGGCGAAGACGAGCTGGAGGATGAGCAGAAGGCACACACCGGCGCCGAGGGATGACGGGGTGCCGTAAAGACCAGTGAGAACATAAACCGTGGCCTGACCAAGGGCGATGATCATGGCGAAGACTGCGGTCAGCCGAAACTCAACGCACACCGCTGTGGGTGCTCACGTTTCTGAGCTCCGCTCAGGAGAGCCCGGTCATCCTTCAAGTTGTAGTCAATGTCGATGAGCTGAGCGCCAGCGAGGAGCTGCATGATCATGCCCGAGGTGACGATAGGGGTGATGCCGAGCTCCATGAGGGTACCCCTGTTGGATGCGAGGATGGCTCGAAGCCAGTAGAGGGGGTCGGACGAGTCGGACGACATGATCCCGTAGAGCGGGACCTGAGAGCACACGAGGAAGATGAGCAGCGTAGTGGCTGTCCAGAGGATCTTGTGCTGGAATGTCACTTTGCGTTCAGGGGCCGTCACCTCTGGGAGGATGGGCATGAAAGGCCGGACGAGTTCGAGGAAGCGGACTGGTTGTCAGGTTGTTGTGCGCATCGTAGGGGAACATGTGAGGCGGTGACTCACAACCCATTTTGCCGAGAGACGCGGAGGTCGACCGAGAGCAGGAGAAGGGTGCTCCAGTGAGGGAGCGATGCGTCGACGATTGACTGGGACGAGATGAGTGGAATAGACGAGAGAGAGGGGGGAAGTCGTTCAGGGAGAGAGGGGGGTGGTGTCGTGTTGGCTGGAACCTCAATTTGCTTACGTAAACTGTCCACCTCCACCTCACTTCTTGATCGGGAAAAGTTGTGATGGAAGCCTGCTTTTACGATACCAAGAAGCGACATGTCAGAGGTAGCAGCGCCGCCCACTGCAGACGGCACGGTAACCGCACGACCAGAGACCTCACTGGATGCTCGACCCGAGCCGAGGGCCGGAACAGCTCCCATCAAGGCCGAGTCAGTACCACCCGGTCCTCCGGAACCAGCTGATATCATCAGGTACCTCCTTCACCCGCGGCCTATAGTCGAGGGCACCTCAGCTGCCGCTCTCAACGACGAGAATTCTCACCTTGATGCCGACGATGCTGCCGAAGGACGATCGTCAGGCGATGCGCGAGACAACAAGCGCCGGAAGAAGGACAAAGTGAAGGGGCAGAACAAAGCCCGGTCGTTCCCTCTGATTCGAGAAGCAGGAGTCAAGATCTGTCGAGCATGGGAGCAGACTGGAAACTGTGGTAGGACAGACTGTCGCTTTGCTCACGACTTCAACGGCTATTTCGACATCAAGCCAGACGACATTCACTACGAGCCGACCGCAGAGTTTGCTTCGGAAGAGCCATACGTCAGGCCAGCAAGAGCCAGTGAGGCAGGAGGCGAAGACGCCGTGGGCAAGACGATCGACTTAAGCACGACATGTCCCGTCTATGCCGATCTCGGTTACTGTCCTTATGGCTGGAGGTGTCGGTTCTTGGGTGGACACGTCAGGAAGGCGGAGGGCGAGCAGCCGGAGGAACCGGAAGCAGGTCCCTCTAGGCGAGTTGGTGGCTGGGAATTGCTCGGCAAGCTATCGCGGGATGAGACAGAAGGAGAATGGAGAAGGGGCGAAACCAACTGGCCAAGCTCGGAACTTCTGCATAAGCTACGAAGCAACCAGGCAAGTTGACTCTGTCCGACTCTCCGGACCCAGCTAACAACGCAGTTCGAGTACCCATTTTCGCATGCGTACCTGCAGAAGATCGAGCCGGAGAAGGAGTTCAGCCTAATGAAGCAACGGTCGGAGCGGAACGGCAAATCCAAGCATGCACCGAAACCTCGTCCTGCCACGACAGAAATGGACGAAGAAGCAATGATGAATGCCACTGTAGCAGCAGCGGATGCGGCCGAAGAGGAGGCGGCAAATGCCGCGGCAGAGAAGAAGGGCGTCGTGGATGGGGAAAGTGAGGCGATCGACGTACCGCTCAGACCGGAAGAGAAGCGGAGACTGAACTGGGAGGGCGGTCTGTATTTGGCCCCTCTGACCACGGTCGGGAACTTGGTAAGCCTCTGACATGTAACACGCTGTGGCTGATGATAGCCCTTCCGCCGCTTGTGTGTGTCTTACGGTGCCTCGATCACCATTTCCGAAATGGCTCTCGCTCAGCCACTTGTCAGCGGAACCAACGACGAGTGGGCACTTGTGAGGCGACACGAATCGGAAAAGATGTTTGGCGTGCAGCTGGCGGGAGGATACCCCAACCGGATGGTGCCGGCCGCCGAGCTACTGAGAAAGAGCGTAGGAAGCGGCGTGGACTTTGTGGACGTCAACTTGGGATGCCCTATTGATTTGGTCTTCAATCAAGGCGCGGGCAGTGCTCGTGCGTGCAAGAGCATAGAGTCAAGAAAGATCGTTGACCGGTAGTGATGGACTCTCCAGGCCGACTGGGCAAGATCCTGGTCGGGATGAACCGAGCTTTGGGCGAGAGTGAGTTTCTGGAATTCGATGGAGGAGCCGAGACTGACGCTCAGTCCCCCTGACAGTCAAATTCGTGAGTACGCAGATGCGACATTCCGGCATCGTGACTGATGGACAGCGAATGGGCGTGGCGAATAACAAGCCCAACGCACACAAGCTCATCCCTCGATTCGCAACCGAGTGGGGAGCAGGTGCTTTGACCGTGAGCACATTGGCAAAGACGGAAGTTCCTTCGCTTAGCATCAGCTGCACGGGCGTTCCCGCCAACAGCGATACTCGAAACTGGCTGACTGGGGCTACATCAAGAACTGCGCCTCGATCTTGCGCGAGAGCCTTCGCGATGCCGGTCTGCCGCCTGTGCCTATATTCGGCAACGGCGATTGTTTCTCTGCGCAGAGCTACTGGGAAGAGGTGGAGAACAGCGGTGTGGACGGTGTGATGGTGGCCCGCGGGGCCCTGATCAAGCCGTGGATCTTCACGGAGATCAAGGAGAGGAGAGAGTGGGACATTTCTGCCACCGAGCGTCTCGAAGGCATCAGGAAGGTGCGTCGCATATTCCTCAAATGATCTTCGCTGATCCGCAGTTTGCCGAATTTGGCCTGTCGCACTGGGGATCCGACACCCAGGGTGTCAACATTACCCGCCGCTTCCTGTGCGAAGCTCTCTCTTTCCAGCACCGCTACGTCCCCATCGGGATCCTAGAGCGACTCCCGCCTAAACTCAACGAGCGCCCGCCGGCATATCGCGGCCGGTCCGAGTTGGAGACGCTGTTGAGCTCGCCTTTCGTCGGTGATTGGATCAAGATCAGCGAGATGTTCCTTGGAAAAGTGGACGATGGGCCGGCGGGATTCAAGTTTGTGCCGAAGCACAAGAGTAACGCGTATGGCGGAGAGGAGGCGCAGGGTTAGTCGAGTCGAGTCATGCATAGTATACAACAGGCCTAGCAAATTGTGTGCTGGCGGCGTTCTCAGTATCCACACCGGTCCAACCACTTCTCGACGACCTGCCGTCAGTCTCTATCCGCCCCCAAGCCTCTCGAGGAGGGGAACTGACCAAGCGCGACTCTTCCCCTCTATCCCCATCGATGAGACTCTCCACACTGACGCCCTTCCCGCCCCTCCCCACGCCCCTCTCTGACGCGCTCCCCACCCTACTCGATCTGATACCCCCAATAGTCCCCGCATCACCAAGCAGCAACACCGGGAAGTTCGGCTCGTATCGAAACTCCAGCCCGTCCTGCTTGGCACTATCATCCGTCGGCGGGTGCAGCATGACAAGCCCGCTCGCAGGGTTATCCTCCACATACGCCTGTGCGACCAGGCAGGCGGGACCGCTAGCCAGCAGTACGGGCGGGAAGGGGATAGCCATGAGGCGGATCTGAGAGCGCAGTTCGGCCGCTTGGGCCAGGACGGACTCTTTCGGCGTCGAGGACGAGGGCGACTCCACGTCGATCTCGTACCCCGTCCACCCCTTTTCTGCTAGCATGCTCGACCAGTCTATCCACGGGTCCTGCGAAGGCGAAGCCGTACTGGGGGAAGAGGGGAGGGAGGCGCGCAGGAAAACGAGGGGAGTGGGTGATTCGCGCGTCGCGGCCGGTGATGGGTTTCGCACGAGGAAGCGGGTACATGTCGTCCCGGAGCTCGAGGGCGGAGTGGAGGAGAACGGTCGTGCGAGCGACATGAGGGATAGGCTTAGTGCGGGGCGGAGGGTGAGGAAGGGGCGGAATGACATGTCGAGGTGGTGGTCAAAATGGAAAAGCGCTGAGAGCTGAAACATACGAGGACCGCTGGGGTTGAAGGGTGACGTCATGACCTCCCAACGACGGTGAAGACGATGAGGAAGGCGCGATGCTTGACTGGCGCGATGGACTAGAGCGACGTAGACTGACTATACGGACTGTATCTACTGGATGGCAAGGGGCACGATGCTCGCTCCCCGGAGTTGGGGAGCTCGCTACTTGGTCTGGTCCTCGAACGGGAACCCTTCATCCTGCTTGACCCCATCCGCGCCGAGCCCATGCCACCACCCCACCCGGGTCTTGGTGAACACCTCGATCTGGGGCTTGAGCACCTCTTCGTGCAGGCGCAGATCGTCCACAATGCCCACTCGCACAAACTTGGTACCCGGGAAGGCGGAGCCCTGGCGGTACATGAGCGTGCCGCACGTCTTGCAAAAGGCGTTGGTCATGGTCTTGCCGGTGTGCGTGGTGTGGTCTTGGCCCCAGTACGTGAGGTTGTCCTCGCCGCGCGTGAAGCGGGTGTGCTCGTCGAGCGTCGTGACGTTTGTTGCGAACATCGAGTGGGAGACTTTGCGGCAGTCGGAGCAGTTGCACAGGAAGGGCTGGACCATCCCGGGGGCTTTGAGCGGCTGGGCTTCAGCGAAGTGAGCCGAATAACATGAGGGGCGACTCACGATGACCATCTGGACCTTGCCGCAGAAGCAGGTCGCGGTCGCTTCGTCCTCGGTGGACCACCTGTCTTCGACCAATGAGTTGTTGGGGATCTGTTGGGCCGAAGCGTGCGGGTCGTACTCGGTGTACTTGATGATAGTTGCGGACATCTCCGTGCAGTTGTGTTTTCTGCTAAGACGGGTTCGAGTGAGTAGCTGAGCCGGTGGAAGCTTGTCCAATTGGTGTATGATGTTCTCGTCGACCCGTCCCAACTCAGCTTATATCTCTTTCCGAGCAGCCTGTCCAAAGTGGAGGTGCGGGACGCCTGACTGATGACATGGCGGCTGATGAGCAAGCCGGTGGATCTGTTCTAAGACTGCCATCTCTGCCGTCACCCAGCAGGCACAGAACATCTCGCCAGCTCATAGTGGAGCCGCGGCCAAGTGTTGCTCTGGAATAGAAGAGTTGATCCGTGTGCCACGTGGGGGGACGTGCACCTCCACCGTTCCGAGTGGAGGATTGATAAGGATAACGATAACCATGCTTTGTGAGACTCCACCTTTCGACACACTTGGACGACCCCTTGGCGAGCGAGGATGGGAAACGAGGCGGGTCCGCGGCCGAAACTATCAATCGTCCCTCCCTTGCTGAACAGCGCCAACCCGTGGGCATCGACAAAGGCGGACTTGCAGGCATTGTACGAGACCGAAGCCACCGGGGCAGTTACGACCCGGACATGCCTTGTGGACGACGGTTTCCCGCATGACGACTCGGTAAACCAGTACACGTTCTTTGACCCTTCGACACATACATCCCATCACGCCGCAAACAATGCGGTCGGCGTGCGCTCAGAGGCCAAGGCGAGTCTCAACACACTCGGCTATTCGCCCTATCCCTTACAGCAATACATCGGTTGGATAGAGGAAATTGTGGCCAAGGCGACCGACCCGACCGAAGGCAAGACGACTCTAAGCGTTACTGACGGATCAGTCCTCCGGCGCGGCAAAGCGTTCATCGTATCTGTCACCGGCTCGCCAGTCTCGGTCGCCCAATGTCACGCCCATCTCAGCGCGCTCGCCGAACGAATACCCAATCCCATAGCCATGGAGATCAACCTATCCTGCCCGAATATTCCAAACAAACCACCTCCAGCCTACTCCGCCACCTCCCTCGCACAATACCTTGCGGCTCTACCGCCAGGCGGCAACATCGCGGTAGGGATCAAGACACCACCGTATACCTACCAAGATCAATTCGACACGCTGTTCGAGGGGATAGCTCAAGCCGCTTCGGCGGTTGGAAGTCTCCCCATATCATTCGTCACCGCCACAAACACCCTCGGCGGGTGTCTGATTCTGCGCGACAGCGAGCCGGCACTTGCATCTGCCTCAGGCGAGGGGATAGGCGGGATGGCTGGGGCGCCGCTACATCCCTTGGCACTCGGCAACGTCAAGACATTGCGACGCATGCTGGATGCAAGAGGCTGGAGCGAGGTCAATGTGATTGGCATCGGCGGTGTGGAGGATGCCGCTGGGTACAGTCGGATGAGAGTGGCAGGCGCAAGTGCCGTCGGTGTGGGCACTGGGCTTGGGCGGAAGGGTGTGCAGATTTTCACGGATATTCTGCCCACGCCGGACAAGGCGTAGTCAGCATTAGACGATCGAAACCTCTATATCGGCGTGTCGAGGATCACCGCCTGCCCGATGAGAAGTACGGTAGGTACAGAACAGGTCATCAGTCTTTATCCCAAGCGGTTCTCTCCCAGTGTCATGGAATACGGCAAGTGAGCTCAAAGTGTCCAAGCCGTCAACATTCCGCAGTCCCCCTGCAACAAGGTCAAGTTTTCAACGATGCATATCCTACATGTCAACGGGCCGTAGCTGCGTGTATCATGTACAGGAAAGATCAGACGGTGGTCTGTTCAGACTCCGGGAGTCGTGACAGCCCATGTTGGACCTCACTCTTCCGAATATGGGTTTCGAGACGCTCAAGGAAGCTTGACGGACGAGAAGACCAGTACCGCCCAAAATTGATATCGCTTTGGCGGACGAACAACTGATCACCGGCATAGTGTGCAGGGTGTGATCTTTCTTGCCCTTGAACTCGATAAGCCGGAACTCATAAGGGCTGCCCATCGTCGAAACGTATTTCTTCCTCTTCTCGGCAAGATACTGCTGCAAGCTGTCTTGAACGTCTGTTTCAGGATCTGCCGCAGCCTTATTAAGGTATGCGGTGCGGGTCGGATCTTCGAGTTCCGGCAGCTCGTTAGGTTCTTTCCACTCTTTCTCAAAATCCTCTTTCTTTTCTAACCAGAGCTTCTGCCTTCGGGACAAGTCGCCATCTGACTCATTGAGGGTCGGGTCCCTTTTGAATTCAGCATCGTCTTTGCGGTCCTGCAGACGTGCTCTCTGAGTGACCAAAGCTTGTCTCAGACGAGGAATCCCACAAATGGCCCCATCTGCCAAGGTTTCATGCCAAAGTCTCCACTCATTAGTCCCCGTATCTGAATCCCACCGCTCAACCGTCGGGTTCTCACAAGTCATGTGACTAGGATCAAAGACACCATTGGGAATTGATTTATACAGCTGATCAATTCCGTTGTGGTAGTCATTGAGTGGTTCTTGTCCGTTCTTGGCTGCTCTACATGTAGCTAAAAGCTTTTTGGACAGCTTGTGCGAGAATGTGCTGAGTTGATATCGCAGGTATGTTGTACCTCCCCTTGACTTACACACATCAAAGGCCACATCTGAAAGACGCTCGTCTTCAGCCTCCTGCCAGGCGCTAGACAATATTTCTGCTGAGTGTTTGCTAAAAGCTTCATTTGGAAGGACGCTATCATTGACCTGGATGTGCACTTCACCAGGTCTGGGCAAGGCCCACACAAATTCATCTACAGTATTGCAAAAAGCTGCTTCAAAGATCATATCATTTTGGGACCCTGTGGGCCTGTTGGATGGGAAGATAATCTGATCAAAAGCATGAGCTTCTTCCTTCAAAAGACTAAGCTTTGTTAGAATGTGCCAGACCTCTTTACCACCTTCTGACAGGGTTTCAAAGATTTCAACATCGGGAATCTCAGGTGTAGCTCCAATTTCTGTATCAGAGGGAGAAGGAACTTCTTTCTCTTTGCTAGCTCTGACAGACGTCTGCGTTACAGGCATTCTTGCAAGTCTTGTTGTTCAAGTGTTAATCTGGGAGTTATCAAGGGCTTGGCTTGGAAGAGTGGCAAACATGACACCTATAACGCTACTTGGCACCCTGATCAATTCAGAGTAGCCCAATAAGAACATGAAAGGGGCTCTGAAAGCCTTTGTTAGCGTAGAGTCCCAAGGGTGCATTGTATTCTTGCATATGCGCTGACAGCTATTGTCCTTGTTCCAATCTTGATAAGTCCAACAAGCCCGCAGCAAGGCTTGACAAATATTGATGACACTGATTGCGTTTCTCACACACCAGTGTGTGAAAACATGCTATTACTGCTGTCCCGCTGTTGTGCAATGCTGTCTTGCTGTCACTCCTCATGTCTCATAGCAAGTGCTGAGCCAGCAGCCCGTCTTGTGTTGAGAGACTCTGTGTCACGCTGGGGTCAAATGTACGAGGAGTGACCTTGAGGGTTGAGGGGTAGTCTCTGACTTGTCTGAGCGGGAGTGACTGAGGGTACTGAGGTTGTTGGGTTGGAACCAACTGTGTGACTTTGTACAAGGAAGTACAAGATACATCGCTGAAGAAGAAAAGCAATGTCAAACAAACGACAGGGTTTATATAGTCTACCTAGAGAAAACTACCTATATCACTGATATAGGTTCGCCCGAAATGTCTAGGTGTGTCTCTGCTCCTGCCCTTGGGATATATATACTCTATGTACGATAGGTAGAGAATAGATAGAAAGATATATGAATAGACAGGGAGATATGAGAAATAGCTATATCCACTAGAGCTGGATAGGGCAAATATGGGTCTGGGTGTGCGGTTCATGACACTCTGTCTCGCTTTGCAAATCCCAGCCCCCTTGTTGACCTGTTTGGTAAGTCCACCTATATCTCCAATGAAGATGACATCAGTGCCCTGAGCGCAAATAAGCAAATGTTTATCGTCTCTCAAAGTCATAAAGGGGGCTTGAGAATGAAAATGATGTCATGCAGCTGCTCTGCCTGAAGTGGAGGCATGATACATCATTCTTGAGAACAGTCATTTTGTCCTTTTGGCAACACAGAATCTGTGACAAAATCATGCCTGAAGGGTACTTATTCTCCCTTTTTATCACAGTATGCGCTGTCTCTGGGCAGACGGGCAGAGGAGCTATGAGTTAGCTTGTTTGTTTGAAAAGTTCATCCATTGTTGGCAGGACAACAAGTGTCTTTTGCACATCAGTGATTGGCAACGGTCATCAAAGGAGCAAGTAGCTCCATTGCTTATGGCCAACACCCTGCGCTAAAGGGTAAAAAAGGAGAAGGTACAAATCTACAATGTCCTCAAAAGGCTGGGTGCTGGTTTGCCTCTTTGCCAGAATATATAACCCACATTTGCCCCTCCCTCACACCTCCTATTCCCAGCTCTCAGTATCTTTTATTCGATCTTAGTTTTCCGTCTATTCAATCTTAGTTTTCCAGGTCACCTCATTTGCCATGTCTGCGGCTGAAACAACACAGCAAAGTGTGCGGGATCCTCGTTCCGTTCTTGATGAGGCCCGTATTGAAGAGGCTGTGTCTGGGGTCACTGGCCTCTCTGAAGCAGGCAAGGATCTATGGAGGACTGTGACTGAATTGATTCTTCTGAGAAGCAAAATTAGCTTCATTGACCAGACATTCCACTTCAATCCTGAAAGGTCTGGGCCAACTACAACCAGTACAAATTTCCGAGGAGCATTCTCTGAGGGAATCTGCAAGGGTTTGGAAGTAATACAACAAGGTGGAAAAACCATGTTTCTGGTTCCAAACACTATCTTCCATCCAAGCTGCTCAGCTGAAAAAAAACAGACCATTCTCAAAAACGCAGTCAAGCAGATCAGTGAGGATGTTTTCCTGTCATTTGCGCAGAGTCTGAAAAGGCCTTGGGGTAAAAATCAATTTGTGCTCACATATGCTCAGCATTTTGCTGAGGCGCTCACAACCCAGCTTGTCAGACCTGTACCCGGTGACCTGTATTAGATCCAACTAAAGCTCACCTAAATCAATCTATCGGTTCAAGCTGCTAACTATTAACGACTATTCGTAACAGATAGTAACGAACAAGAGTAGAGTGGAACCAAGCTGGGTGAGGAGCGATCAAGACTCACTTCACTTATCTATCTCTCGTCACTGGTACGGTCGATTCTCTAAGTAGACGTTCTATCTAGAGGACTAGTTAACTAGATCGCTGAGGAACTTCCTCTGCGATCTTCCTTCTTAAGTATCTGCTGACTCTCGCCCGCTCTCACTCTGATCCTTCTAGCATCGTCCTTCGTGGATCGTTCCATCGTTCTCCTAGTCGCTTCTACTCGTTCCCAATACTCTCTAGTATTCTCTCGTCGTCTCTCTTCTCTTCTATCGTCTTCTCTCCGCGCTGGCTTGCATCTAATCTCCTTGCGTGCCCGTCGTCGTCCTTATCGTCCTCGGTCTCCGCCCCGTGGCCCTGACTGTGAGATAACTCTATCCTCCGTTATCGTGGACCTGACTCTTGTCCTTGCGTGCGTTCCTATCTCAACTCGGCCGATGGAAGACTGAGACGTATCCTTCTATCGTTCTCCAGGTTGTTCTAGCGCTTTCAAGAGCAAGTCGTAGTTATTCGTGACTAATAGTGACGGTTCTATCGTACTCACGTTCTTTGGTTCGTAGGATCCTTTGGATGTTTCCGTCGGAAGTTGCCTCGTGGTAGTCTCGTGGTCAGGATGCCGTGTCGGTTTCCTGACACAGCTGCTGGGCAAAACAGACCTATTGGACAAGATATCCACAGCAGATGGAGATGATTACTACACGCCTCTCAAAGTAGTGAATGACTCCATGCCTGAGGATTCTCTCAAACCTGTCCAAGGCCATACCCAGGATCCCAAAGCTCCAAGGCTATGGCAGCCTGAAGATGGGACCAAGAGCAACATTGAACTTGACAGCACATGCGAGCTTGTCCAAATACCGCCTCATACAGTTGAAGCCATGCAAGAGCAGGTAACAGAAAGTAGAACAAAACTGCTTCCGCTGGAGCTCCGTCTTTCACAAAGTCGTGTTCAGATGGGTCCAGGCGCAGCTGCTCAAAGACTACCCGGCAGCTGGAGAGACACATTGGAGGAAGAAAGAAGATGGGAAGATGTGGAGAAGGACGCATGGAAATCCCCTCCAGAAACTCTTATCAAAGCCCTCAATGAGGCAGCAGATATGAGTGGACAAGACATGGTTGATGCCCTAGATTCCTATTTGACAACAAAGTATAAGGTGTGGGCTGCTACCAAGTACAACAACTCAGACGCTCAACTCAAGCCTCTCTTGGATGGCAGGACCTATAACTATTTTCAACTTCCGGACAAGGAGGCACGCAACCCAGTGCAAGCCATTGCACCACATTCTTCCATCTATTATGGGATCTACAAGACAAACGTACAGTTTGTGGATAAGGTGAGAGAAAGTGCACAAGCGTTGCAGAGCAGGTATGCTGCTCGGGCAGAAACCTTTAACACAGATGTATAGTCATCACAGCATACTGCTGGATGTTCACTGTACCATCCCACCTTTCCTTGAAGAGCCTATCAAGTGTATGATATGCATATGTGAAAATTGCAGACATGGGTTTAAATGTTGTAACTTGATGGGTACAGGTACAAAGACATGCCATGACTACCTTGGGCTGAACTTGTATCACAAATGACAATAAATCAGAAGCAGTGCCGAGCAAAAAGCACACGGAATTGGTCACATGTTGGCACTTGTCAAAGCATGCCACCACTTGTCAAGGCCAACCCATGTGATATTTTTGCATCTGTTGCTCCAAAAATGTGTCTTGACAACAGGCCTCGTTGTCACAATAGCCCTTGCTGACAACAGAGAGTCTGTTATTGTAGTGGATGGCCCCTCTGACGCTCGTCCTGTCCCCTACATGACTAGGAGAAAGCAATGGAAATAGGTAGTACGCTCACATGAGCTTGACTCATCCTCGAGTAGCCTTGTCAAGGCACACACATCCTCGACGAGGTTGTGCCTTGACGAGGTTCCTCGACAAGGCAGGGGAAGCTGCCACCAACGATAACTCCGCATATAACGCCGACACCCTCGACGACCTTGTAGAATGCCGTTGCCTGTTGCCCTCCTCATCACTCATAGCAAGTGCTGAGCGGGCAACAGGTGACCGGAATCCCATTGCCTCAGAGCAAAGATTCCGTTGCCCTTCACTTACTCTCTCTTGCTCCATCCCCCCAACAGCTGCTCAGGTCTAGCACTTGAGGGTTGACCATGCGTTGGCTTGCCTTGCCTAGCCAACCTTGCCAACCCTGCCAACCCTTGTCAACACTCGTCAAGACTCTACAAGTCCTTTGAGCCCTTGCCCTTACACCTTCTCCTAGCCTTGCCCAGCCTTGCCAATGTTGAAGAGTCTTGGTCACCCAGTGATGAGCGCTTGGCCAGGGACAGAGTGGTCTTGTCACAGTCTCGCGGTCAATGGAGTGTGGGCGGGCGCAATAGCAGTGAGGTTGGTCGAGTCGGGCCTTGAGGGCCTTGACAAGCATGACAGCTCTGTAGAGCAGCAATCAGTGCAGCACTGAGCATTCTTTTGGATGAGCCATGTATCAATGCAGAGTCACACAATGGGTCAAAATACAACCGATCACTGTCTGTGACCACGTGGCATTTCTCAGACACGTCCGCCTGTCAACCTCAACGTCCATCGCCTGTCCAATCCCCCTGTTACAACTTCCTCAAAGTCGCCTGCCTTGCCTCTCGACTGGTAGACATAGGGGCGGAGATAGGCCACGATGGACGGCAACAACTTTGAAGATGTCGAAGATCGAGATGGTGAGTCGGAACGGCAATGTCGACGACCGCCCCACTCACCCTTCAGGCGTCCGATTGTCCTGGAATGCCTGGCCTTCCAGTCGAATCGAGGCAACCAGGACGGTAGTACCCATCTCGGCGCTGTACACGCCCCTGAAGGAGAGAGAAGACTTGCCCCCGGTGCTCTATGAGCCGGTGACGTGCAAGGCGAGCTGCAAGGCGATTCTCAACCCCTATTGGTGAGTGCTCTCATTCGCCCCACCTCGCCCGAAGCCCTTCTACAAGCAATGGAAACGCTTTCTTCGGATTACGACTGACAAGTACAGTCAAATCGACGTCAAGGGCAAGATGTGGATTTGCCCATTCTGCCTGACTCGGAATCCCTTCCCGCCCCACTACAAGGACATCTCGGCGACCAACCTACCCGCTGAGCTCCTGCCTAAATACACCACTATCGAGTACACTCTTTCCCGACCTGCCCAAGTGCCCCCCATCTTCCTCTACGTCGTCGACACGTGTGTGGACGAGGATGAGCTCAAGGCGCTGAGGGAGACACTTGTCGTCAGCCTGACCCTCCTCCCGCCCAACGCGCTGGTCGGGCTGATCACCTACGGTACCATGGTCAGTCTCTAGTGCCACGGGTCCTTTGGCTCGGTCGACTTACTTCCAGGCTATGGTGCACGAGCTGGCTTATGGCGAGTGCCCCAAGTCTTACGTCTTCCGCGGATCGAAGGAGTACCAGCCTAAACAGATCGCCGACATGCTCGGTCTCAACCCGTCCCGTGTCCAGCCTGTCCGACCTGGTCAACCCATGCCCGCGCCCGCCGCCAGTCGTTTCTTGATGCCTGTCCAGGCGTGCGAGTTCCAGCTCACCAATATCCTGGAGAATCTGCAGCGCGACCCGTGGCCGGTCGATCAGGACAAGCGGCCGTTGAGGTGCACCGGTGTTGCCATGGGAGTCGCAGTGTCTCTGCTGGAGGTGAGTTGGAACGTCTTCCACGAGCCAAGCTGACGGCAAGTCTGCTTTCCCTAACACTGGAGCGAGAATCATGCTCTTTGCCGGTGGTCCCGCGACGGATGGCCCAGGCCTGGTGGTGGGTCCAGAACTGCGGGAGCCCATCCGATCGCACCACGACATTGACCGCGACTCTGTGAAGCACTTCAAGCGTGCAACAAAAGTTCGCTCTTCACCTGCTACCGCCCGGATGCTGATATAACAGTTCTACGAAAACCTCTCGAAGCGAGCGTCTGCCAATGGACATGCCATCGATGTCTATGCGGGCTGTCTTGATCAGGTCGGCCTGCTGGAAATGAAGTCCTTGACCAACGCTACCAACGGCTTCATGGTCATCTCTGACTCATTCATGACCGCAATTTTCAAGCAGAGTTTCCTGCGTACGCTGGGCAAGGACGAGCAGGGTCATCTGAAGATGGGTTTCAACGGGACATTCGAAGTCATGGTCAGTCGAGCCATTGGTCGTGAACTTCAGCTAACCAGAAGACCACGAAAGAGCTCAAGATCTCCGGCGTCATCGGACACGTCATCTCTGCCAACAAAAAGTCTGCATGCGTCGGCGAGACGGAAATCGGTATTGGTCAGACATCGGCCTGGAAAGTGTGCTCCCTCACTCCAAAGACTTCACTGGCGACCTACTTTGAGGTTGTCACTCCGGCTGGGCAGCCTCTCGGACCCAATCAATCTGGTCTTATCCAATTCGTCACGCACTACCAGCACTCGTCTGGTCAGTATCGACTGCGCGTCACAACCATCGCTCGGATCTTCCATGAAGGCGGGCACCCCGCTATTGCCGCATCTTTCGACCAAGAAGCGGCCGCGGTGCTCATGGCGCGCATCGCGGTCTTCAAGGCGGAAATCGACGACAGCCCTGACGTGCTGCGTTGGCTTGACCGCATGTTGATCAGGCTTTGCCAGAAGTTCGCCGAGTACAGGAAAGAGGATCCGAACTCGTTCCAGCTGTCACCCAACTTCTCCATCTACCCCCAGTTCATGTTCCACCTGCGCCGAAGTCAGTTCCTTCAGGTATTCAACAACTCGCCAGATGAGACTGCGTTCTACAGGTCAGTTTAGCTGCTTTCCTTGCCATTATCTTGCCTGACTGCCAGACACGTACTCAATGACGCCGATGTCAACAATTCGCTCATCATGATCCAGCCCACCCTCATGTCTTACGGCTTTGACGTGGACCCGCATCCCGTTTTGCTCGACTCTGTGTCCATCCGCCCCGACGTCATACTCCTTCTCGACACATTCTTCCACATTCTCATCTTCCATGGCGAGACTATTGCCCAATGGCGCAAGGCAAACTATCAGGAGCAGGAGGGATACGAGAACTTCAAAGAGCTGCTGGAGAACCCGGTCACGGATGCGCAGGATCTACTCGAGGACCGTCTGCCGATTCCGAGATACGTCGTGTGTGACCAGGGAGGCAGTCAGGCCCGATTCTTGCTCAGCAAGCTGAACCCGTCCACTACTCACATGAGTGGAGGCTATGGAGGTGCGGCCGGCGGAGGACAGGCCATCTTCACCGATGATGTCAGCTTGCAGGTGTTCATGGAGCATCTCAAGCGGCTGGCCGTCGGCGCCAGCACTAGCTAGGCCCAGTAAGCGCGGCGGACGAGGTAGACTTGTACATGAGGTGATGCATGCGTGCTATGCGAATACATGAAGTGGAGAAAAAGAGATGTCGGCTATGATGGCTGTGGTGTTGGTGCGCTGGGAGTTTCTGGCTCTGTAGTTTGTCGCTCTGGTGCGGGGAACGCCTCTTGTAATGCCTCCCACCACTCTCTCCTGCTTTGTGCAATGACTTTATGTCTGTCGACGGGGCTGAGCCTGGCATACGCCTTGGAGAATCGTGTCCAGTCATTTTGTGTCAATTTGGGGCGGGTCCCGTCGTCCCTAGGCGCAGGAGGAGGAATGGACGGAGAGAAGGACGGCAGGCGGAGGGATGAGGGTCGCGCGACGTCGGTCGCTACGTATGGCCGTAGCTGATCGTCAGATCCACATAGGTGCAACACCGGCCAGGTAAGGGACTTACAGATGTCGATGCCAGTACGTCTGCTCCAGGGCCCACAAACACTCTCACGCGTTCGTCCACGAGCCTGTACTTTGCTTTCCCGCCAACTACGTGCTTGCCCGGTGGACCAGTCCGGTGGCCTCCGCCCGGCACAAATGACTGGCGAGTTCCTGTCTGTCAGTCGACCGCTTGGGCCGAGTACACCAGGTGGACCCGCCTTTGTAGAAGTCTTTATTGCCCCTTTTGGGTGTGAGGGGAAGGCGTGAAGCCCCGAGGAGAGAGGAGGACGGGCGCATCTTGCGAGTACGGGAGGATGGAGTTTATGCAGGATGCAGATGCAAGAGAAGGACGAAATCCGTCGACATGTAGGCGTGCCGGCATTCTTGGTCTTCAACCGGGAAATTAGGCACGCCGCTCAAAGCATACTGTACATCCTCCCGCACCAACAACTACTTGTCTTCTTCGCCGGGAATGGGTAGGTACAATCCTGCTCTAGTGGGTGGTCCCACCATGATCTCCTCGTCGCCCGACGACCGTAGCTGTATCTCTTCGTCTTTGTCTCCCATCGATGACTGGCCCCGTTCTTCGGGGTTCAACACCTGCTCTCCTCAGCTCATTCAACTCATACGATGACCCAGGGGAGCGGGGCGCTCACCACACTGCTCACACCCGCAATGACAATCACGCCCATCCCTACAGATCCGAGCAAGTCGGGCATCGTATCGTATAGCAGCCACTGGATGACAACGGAGTGCACGATCTGAACGGGATCAGCACCTCCTGTTCTCCGCATCACACCGGGTGACGAAGTACTTGCAGGTATGCCAGCAACGCAATGGACAGCCCTGTTTCTCGCTGGAGGGCGAGGTTGAAGCACACTGACGCGAGCGTCCCGAAGATCTGCCTGATCAGCTGAAGCGAGGACCACGGTCGACCGAGCTCGCCGTCATGGACACCAACATGCCCCAGCCGGCCAGGGTGAGAGATACGAGCGGGATACCCGTAACCAGCATCTCGCTAGGGGTCAGCATCTCTCAGTGGCATCTTCAGGACAGGCTCGCCCAAAGCCAAGAATGCAGCAGCAAACTGCGTAGACGAGAAGCAGGATGGTGGCCGATGCGGCGTCTCCGATCTTGCGCAAGAGGAACACTGCCTTGAGCTGTCACATGACCGAAGAGACGCACTGCTTATGCCGCCCAAGATCATTGTCACACACGCGAGGACCGCGCCGAGCCAATGTGAGGAAGAGCCGGGCAGGTCGTCTGGGTGATTGTCGGAAAAGAGAAATTGGGGACGAGCAATGAGGATGACTCCCATAAACGACACGGCTGCGACTGTCAGCCTTACTCTTGACCGGGTAGAAGAAGTCGCGACGCACCACAAGCGAGACCTTGGTGCCACCGATAAACCTCGCCCAGAAACACCGAACACAGGATGGCCACGGGCAGGGGGCGCAAATGGAAGATGGTGACGGAATCGCTGAGGGGCTCGTACAGCAGTGAGAAGTAGAAGACGAGGATCTGGATGGCGTTTATGAGGCCATACAACCACCAAGACCAATTGCCGCCGGCCAAGGCATCCCGGATCTCGTGCTGCCGGCTTTGGGAAAGCAGGATAACGATCGCCAATGTGGTAGACATGGTCTACACCTGCGTCAGGGGAGTGCTTCTCATGTGACTTACCACGTACCATGCGGTACGCCAGAACTTGCCCGGCTGGGACGCCATGATCCAGTTCGAGAAGCTGCACGAAGGCGTCCATGATCACGAACGCGAGATCGGCGCCGAGTGCCAGGCAGACGCCGGCGTATCGCCCTTCCAGCAAACCCATCTTCAGTCGTATACCCAGATAGCCTCTGGACAGGAAGGCGAGACCAAAAGAACCAATGTGGTCGATGGAAGTCTCAGTGGTGCATGTTGCTCGAAAGTGGTCTAGGTCAATTCCTCCGAATAGCAGCTGGGAAGTATCGACTCTCCGGGCTCACGATAGTGTCACGACAACGTGAGTGGTCTAAAGCCCATCGGGGCCTTTCGTCAAGCGCCACTGATCGCATCTGCCATCGTGGTCTATCATAAATGGTGATGCATCACTATTGAAGGATACGCATCTATGAATCCAGCAGTCTCTGCTCGTCCTCGGAAGCTTTGTCCGCGGTTGGCAGAGGATCAGTTTTGACCTATCTCCATCAGCCCGGTTACCTTCGCGAAGTGATCAGAGTCACGATGCTCCAGATGCCCGCGGCGACGATGATGATCATGCCTGTTAGCGAGGTCGCAGAGGGGATAGTGCCCTGGAAGACCCATTGGAGCCCGACAGCCTGGGCGACCTGACATTAGCGACGTGATCAGCTCGGGGGCTGAGCGGGGCACTTGAAGGTATCCGAGGATGGCGACGATTGTCCCTGTTTCTCTCTGTAACGCCGCGATGAGTGTGATCTGTGCCATGACACCGAACATCTCACCCATGAGCGAGCGGGCTTCCTGCGGTAGCGTGGCTTACGATCACCAGAAGGAAAATGCCTGATGCAATTAGTGAGAGGCCGACAAAGGGCTCCCACGACTTCAGCCAGAGTCTGCCGGTCAGCTCGTGTATATAAAGTAGCCTTGGTGAGACGAAGATTTACATGGAGCCGGCCAAGGTACCGCATGTCGAGTAGAGCAGAAGCAGAATGGCTGGGGAAGCTGCCCGTCCGATCTTACGGAGGAAGAAGACTGTCCTCAGCTACGAGTCTGATAAGTTTCCACTCACAGTCGACTGCACTCAGCATCATGCTTGTGAATGCCAGCAGTAGCCCTAGCCATCTGAGCGGGTGCGAGGTCCCCTTATGAGCGTCGCCAAACATAAAAGTTGGCTTGACGATAAGGAGCGTACCCCCAAACGAGACCACTATCATCAGCATCCATCAGCAAAGAGTCCTTTGGCGACGCACCGCTTGCTATGCCCTGCACGACCGTGTACGGCTCTTTTAGCAAGAGCGTACATAGGAGGGCGACGGGGAGCGGGAGCAAGTGATAGATCGTCATGGCCTCGCTCAGATCGGCATACCGCAGTCCCACGAATGCACAGGCTATCGAGGTGGAGTTGACCATGCCTCGAGCCCACCATAGGCGTCCGGCGGGCTGCAGGCACTGTCCGAGGTGGGGATCAGATCGGCGATAGAGGTAGAGGAATGTGAATACAGCGGTGAGAGCCTGCTGGTGAGAGTGGGACAAGCGGGCAAGGTCAAGGCGTACCATCTGCATGAGCAGGATTTGCTCGACTGCGATACCATGTTTGAGCTCGAGCAGCTGGACGAGGCCGTCCATCAGGACGAAACATGCGTCGGCGATGATGGCGAGTACGGCGCCCGCATGACGGTGTTCGAGCAAGCGTTTCAGCGTAGAGATGGCTCTTGGATGGCCCCCGAGCTCCAGTTGATCGGCCCACTCCATGCTGAGATAAGTGCGGTCGACAAGCTTAAACCACGGCGAGTCGGAATGACCATCTATCCTGAAACACCTCGGTTGAGTTCCTTTGCGCACTGACTGATGTATTATTGATCGAAGCGCACTCTCTAGTTACACTCTGTCATTATCACAAGGTGAGCAAGCAAGAATGAGTCGCCGCCAGAGCACCTCGTGCGCAACCCAGATGCCGACCGAAGCCGAAAGAATGGAGCACATCGAAAGCACCCGTCGAGCACTCCGAGACGCGGTCAGCCAGAGTTCTGATATCTTGCCCAGCAGTAAGACGGAGCTCCTAGAACGGCTAGACGCTGGAGAAAGCAGAGCCGTGACCAGGGCGTTTTTGAAAGCGCTGCCCAATTACGATCCCTATCATCCAAGAGACAGGCTCAAGTGTATTCAGTGCAAGCGCCATCTGTGGGGTTGGGACAACACCACAGATGCTCGCATCGCAGTCATGATGCGCAGTCGCTTCAGAGACAAGGTCTGGTATGTGATTTGTGGTCCCGACCCCATTGTCACTGAAGACTCGATGTTGGTCAGGTACCCCCTCCCCACTATGTCACGGCCTTCTGTGCCGTAGCTGCTGCATCTGACAAAGACATTGTAGCCGCCACACCGCCTCTTCCACCGCGTCTGCATGCATTTCCCGCCCCTGTGGCCTGATTGACTCAGTGCGTGACATTCCTGGACTGCACGTCCGAGAGAGCGAGAGATTCCTGGCCGAGCAAGCAAACATGCTTGGATGGAAGACACCCGTCGATATCGAAAGACGGCGGTCGAACTGTGCAACTTCAAACGAGGAAACCATCCACTATTTCAAACATTCCGTGCGAGCTCCTTTGCACCCAAGAAATCGACGCACATTCTCGCATCGGCCTTCCTCAATTCGCATGAACACTTCTCTTGACATTTTGTGCGTGCCTAAGCTTTCAGCATCTGAACACCAAATGAGTCGTTCCCTAAGCACATGCGGTTCAACTTCGGCGGCGACCAAAGCCGAAAGAAAGCGGCACATCGAGGAAACCCGTGATGCCCTGCGTACCGCAGTCCAAAATTCTGAGCTGTCTCGCTTCCGCAAAACAAACATTTTATATGAGCTCGATCCATGGGAAGACAGACAGGTGACCAAGGCATTCTTAACTGCATTCCCGACTTACGATCCACGGGACGAGCTCACATGTGTCGACTATCACGTATCGACCTTTCGGTACGGTGCTACCACCATGGCGGTCAAGCACAGTCGTATCAGGGACAAGATATGGGTCACGCATTGCACTCGTGATCACCCTTCAACCATTGTCGAAGAGGTAAAGAAGCCAGTGACCCTCTCCAGGACGTCAAGATAACGGTTCTCAGGATTCATCTTCTTAGAGGTCCCAACTCTAGACCCCTTACACGATGCTAGCATGCATTTCTTTGGTTTGCTTAATTGCGGGACACGCCTGGCGGGCCCTGCCAGCAATCCTGCTTACAAGACTTAGAGGTATCGTCCGCTCGGGAGTCTTCCATCAACTCCAGGCCGGCGAGGGGTGAGCAGCCATGACGTTCTGGAGTGTTGTCCAGTGGCCGCCCCGTCCGGACGCATAATCCTGTCACAGGAGCCCGCCACTCGACTAGTCGAGCTCCTCGCTGGGTCGGTCCGCTATTTTGCTCATGTTTTCGCCGCGTGTCCCTTGCCAATGCCCCCGAACGTCCCGCCAAGCGTCGTATTAGCGAGTCATGACTATCCGAAGCATTGCCTGCGCCCAGACGGGCCTTGCCCATCAATTGCATCTGATAGTCAGATTGCCAACTTGCCGGTGTCGATTGCCCTTTCAATGAGTTCTTTGCATGTTCCCGCTCAACGCCGATGAGCTTTAGCATTTGACAAATCATCGTCAAATGGTTCATACACAATTTGCATATCGAACAGCAATTTGCACCGTTTCTAGAGGTGGTCCGTGCTCTCAGCATACTGCCCGGGCACATCACAAAGGGTTGCGAAGAGGGTATGAAATGTGCTGGTCTTTCCTTTAGCATATCGGAACTAGAATGTGGGACAGTGCGCCTCTGCGCACTCAGACGTCTCTGCTGCCCTCAACTCGAGGCTCCTCACGAGACCTCTAGGCGCGATTGTTCTCTTGTCTGTTCTCTTGTATCCATATGCCGTATATCTTCAGCGAGCCACAGGAAGGTCTACAGGAGGCCATTGTCAGCGCAATTGAGCCGCTATCGAAAGAGGACAATGGTTTAGGTGGTGATCGCGCTCTTTTCGCCGGTATACTCTCGATCTGGAAGACAAACTGCCAGGCGGCGGACCAGTGGTATCAGGACGTTGGCGGACCTGACTCGACACCGCCAAGTACCTTAACAGTCGATTACAACTCGATATCTTCAGGAGCCGAGCTGAGCTTCACGCTAGTTGGTGATGCTTCCGCCCGCTGGACGTTTACTGTGAATACTAGTCCCCCGTTTCTTGTGACCGAAGTCGAGGACGGGTCATAAGGGCCGCGATAGCACTGAAGAACATGCACTTACTTACAATTCATTGTGCCGTCTGGGATGCGGAACTGGCGTATGAGCGGCCGCATGTCTGGCATCAGGTATTGCTCTCAAGCATGAGATGCATCTGTCTTGCTGCACCTCACTCAGAGCCAGCGGCGAGTGTACTCGAAACGTGTCATTCATTGAGAAGAAGCATAAGGGCCAAGCTCGATCTCTGTGGTCGATGAATTGTACGAGGGTGAAGGGGCTCCATATCTGTCAAGGAGTGACCTGCTGACCCAGTGAGCAGAGTCCGACCTTCATGCTTACTGTCGTCAACGCACATGCCCTGAGCAGAGCCGAGACATGCGAGCCGGCTGACACTCATCGACCGCGCGCGCAAACACAGGGGCGGGCGTGCTGATGATCTCATTTGATCTACTGACTTGTCCAATGATCTCGATTGCTTACATACAGCGCGGCTGATAATGATGCAGCCCAGAGGCTCTATCTTCGTGATGGACTTGATCGCAGCCTTACCAAGAAGTTCTCAGGGGGTCGATCGCTTCAAGACGTTTGCGTGTCGGCTCTACAAGCTCTTGGTGAGTATAGTCGAGACGAGCTGTTCAACGCTCCACCATTCCCTCATAGCTCGGAGGCCGACAAGTTCGATAGCTTTCTCGTTGTTTGCCGCCCAAAAGCGTTGGACAGTCAGCGCACGGAGCCGACCGGACGGACCGACCGAGAACTCGTAACGTACATACCTGACGGTCGCAAGTTCGAATACCCCGGCATCCCGACCTCTCGGGTTTCTGTTTGTACACCTTCTTGACGAAGCTCTCAGCACAATCATCGCGCCTTGCCTCCGGGTGGGCCGTCACTTGCATGCGTCATAACTTCAAGGCCAGCGTGCTCGCTTCTGTGCGCTGTCTGTGTGGTGACTGATTTGTGCGCATGCAGTACTCCGATTAACATCACATTGGACGCCAGCCATTGTGAACCCCGGCGATTCGCACTGGAGCTACTTGGCCAAACCAGATTGCCAAGGACCGCATCCAAGGGGAATCGAAGGCTATACTACCGCTTCACACTCGCCCGACGTTATGGCGGGGATGGCACCCTCCGCAAACATCGCTCCGCTCGCTCCCCGACATCTTTGCCCTCGTCTGCTCCGCTAGTGACGCAGTCCCAACACTCAGATCCGCCTTCGCCTGCAGTTGAATGGAGGCCCTCTGCTTTGCAAATGATTTATCTGCGGCGCTACTCTTCCTGCAATCATCCAGTGATCGGCAATCGAATTCAATTCCCTAAGATGCTGAGAGTGATTGAGCGGTGGGCAACGACGTCCGCGCTGGACGGGTATATATATGGAAGTCTGCAAGTGATCTCACGAACTCTCAACATACTCCACTCTTCATAGGGCTTTTACTGCGTATCACTTATTGAACTTCGGTATGTCTGCAAATGGTCATAACGGCTTTACCAACGGTACGCAAGATGGTGCCAGCGACGCCGAATGGATTGATCTGACTGGCGTGCGCGAAAGCACTACGCACAGTGCTGAGCTCGTCCCTCGCAATGGGTCGAATGGTCAAATGCATGGCGGCTCCAACGGCGTCGCAAGTGGCTCTCACAACGGGACCGAAGACAACGCCGGTAGGACTTCCGACTTCATCACCACACCGGTTTCTCAGGAGCGCGCGACCTCCATCCGTGTTGCTCTTCTCAGCGGCGAACAGTCAATTAAGGACAAAACGCGCCTTGTGACGGGCTCCTCCGTCGCCGAGAAGATTTGGACGGCTTGGGTCGACGATCACTTTGCCAGTGTAGCCCGATTGATCGGTCAGTCCGAAGACTACCGCTCCTTAGAGCGCCCATTCGAATGTCTCACGGCCAGCGAAGTATATGGCAGCGATTATCGCCTCTTCGACCTCGTGTTGACGCAAGATCCTGCGAAGCGCACCGTTTACTACATCAAGGTACAAGAATGCGGTGAGGTCGACTTTGTTGAACAATAGGCCCCGAGGACGCCTCATAGGCTCAGAATTGCCTCTTCCGGCCAAATGAGTAACCTTAAGGAGATGGCTTGATCAGAGCGACTGCTTATATATGTAGAACTGCAGAGAGGGACGAATGCATCGCTCTCATCGTTGTGTAACAGATTAAAAGTCCCAAGTCTCCGCCTTGGGCGTGGCAGACGAAGGCGCAGGTTACAGGCGCGGGTTCAATCCTCACACCCGCAGGAATGCCGCCTGCAGGGGGAGGCGCACGGTGATGCACACGTGGCTTTCCAGGTTCCGAGAGTATCAAGAGCATCTCTCGAGGGGGAGTGTTACAAGATGGCGATCAATGCCTTGACACTCGACTGGCCGGTCACTTTTGTTTAACAGATTAAAAGTCCCAAGTCTCAGCCCGAGACTACAGAGAGCATACGGGCTGTCTATCGAGCCGTCGCCGCCGCCGCAGACGCTCTAGACAACGCCACAAGCCGAGCCGTCGCCGTTTACCGTCGCGGACGCTCGAGGAAGTTCCTAGCTGTCAGAGAAGGCTAGAGGAAGAACGAGAACACCTCTCTGCCGTCATATCTATCAAAATCAGCACCCCCGCGTGTGCACAGACCATCCTCTACATACCTTTATCGTCATGTCCGCCACCAGAGTCAACATTGACGCGATCCCAAAGCTCTCGCATGATCCCTCGTCATATGCGCCATGGCGGGCGGCCGTAGAAGTCGCCCTGCAGCTTGGAGACTGCTGGAATGCAGCCTTGGGCCTCGATCTCGAGCCAGGGCGCGTCGCAGCCACCGAGCGCCGCACCCGAGCTGGTTCCGTCATGCCGACAGGCTCGGATATCGGTGGGGCCATGACAAGCGAGGATAAGAAGGACTGGGAGAGGTGGCAAGCCCGAGAGAGCAGGGCGCAGGCGATGTTGAAGGGGACGGTTTCGGAGGCCGTTCGGCTCGACATTGAAGACCTGCTCGCTGCAGCCGATATGTGGCTGTATTGCGACAAAATGCACGAGGCCGACCTCTTGGAGAATCAGAGGATCGTGCACGCCCGCCTGTGGACGCTCGATCTCAGAGGCGACGCCTCCGCGGACGAAATGAGCGCTCATGTCGAGACGTTCTCCAAGGCGATTTCGGACGGCAAGCGCGTCGGGATCGTCCTGAGTGACACCGAGCGCGCTCAGAGGTTCCTCGCCACGATCCTGGACCCCGCCTTCAACATCGTGAGGGCTGAATTGGCCCCCATCGCCAAGGACAAGCAGTCCTGGGCCGTCGTGCTCTCGAAATACACAACCGAGATCGCGCGACGACGGGCTAGGCCGCCTCAACGGCAAGGTAATGGAGGCGGCAAACCGCTCGCGATGGCTGTCGAGCGCCGCCCCCGGTTCGAGAGAGACAAGGCCAATGACGAGTGTCGACATTGCGGCAAGAAAGGTCATTGGGAGCGTGATTGCCGCAAGAAGGCTGCAGAACTGCAGCGCGGCGGCCTGCAGGGCCGCGGCGGACGCTCTGCTCGGCAGAGAGGCGGCCGAGGTGAACGCAAGGGCGTTCAAGATCGTCAGGACGTCGTCGCCGCAGCCGACAAGAGGATCACGATTCCTCCTAAGGCCGACTCGGGACTGCTCGCTGCAGCCCTGGAAGTTGACATGGATCCGTGGGCCGGTTTGACTGTTGCCGCCACCGAATGGGCCGAGCTCGATGACGACAGCGACAATCGCATCGTCTTTCCCGACCAGCTCGATGACCCGTGGTTCGAGAACGGGTCTGAAGAGGCTAGTAATGACGCTCTGTTCACCGCAGACACTCTGCAAGTCGAGTCAGAGGCCGTCGAGCCCGTTTGGGTGCTTGATAGCGGGGCCACCGATCATTTGACCCCGCACAGGTCGATTCTAAAGCGCGTCCGCCGTCTCGAAACGCCTCGAATTTTTGGGCTAGCCAGCGACACCGGCACAATGCAGGCCGTCGAGGTAGGCGAGGTAGACTTGGTTCTGTCGTCCGGGCAACGTCTCACGCTTCGAGACGTCTATCACGTCCCGACGGCTCGAATCAGCCTTTGCTCGCTCTCAAGACTGCTTCGATGGGGCTGGCGGGCCGATCTCAAGGGCGACGGCGGGACGCTCGAGCGACGGCAGGAAAGGCTAGCTCTGCGGAAGAAAGGCTCGCTTTGGACCGTTCGGCTCGGGACGACACGACCGACGATTCTGCTCGCAACCGCTGCCGACGCTAGATCACCGCTCGAGGCTGAACATCAGCGTCTCGGTCATATAGGCGTCGAGCGTCTGAAAGAGCTGGGTAGGAAAGACCTACTTACCGAGCCCTGGCGTGCCTATAAGGACGATCCGTTTGTCACCGCCAGCTGCGAGGTGTGTGCCCGCACCAAGATCACTAGGCCGCCCAAGGCTGGTGATGCTCCGCTGCTCAGAGGCGGCGGCGACGGTGTCGGTGTTGATGTCGACATTACCGGGCCATTTGAGACGTCCATCGATGGATGCGAGAACATGCTCATAGCTATCGAGCGCTCGAGCAAGATCCTGGGCGTGGTTCCGATAGGTCGCAAGGCAGAGGCGTTCAATGCTCTGCGGCAATTCCTAGCCAAAATCGAGCGGCAACTCGGAGATCGCGTCCGAGTCATTCGCAGCGACGGCGGAGGCGAGTTCGATAGCCTCGACGCAAGGGCTTTCTATCAGTCAGCCGGCATACAGCATTACATGACGCCTCGCTACACGCCCGAGCTGAACGGTGCAGCTGAGCGGATGATACGCACGATCAAAGACATGACGGCCGCGATGTTGGCTGATAGTCGTCTTCCTCACGCCTATTGGTCTTTCGCGGCCCGATACGCCGCCGTAATCGTCATGAAGCTATCCGTGTCAGCCCGAACGGGTCTATCGGCCTGGAGCGCGCTCACAGGGCGTGAGAGAGGCCTAGAGTCCGTCTTGCGATTCGGGCAGAGGTGTCATGCGCAGATCCCGTCTCAAATCCGCCGTAAAGCGTCATTCACGATAGAGCGCGGCGAGGCGTGTCGGATACTCGGTCAGAGTGAGGCTCAGAGCGGCTGGATCGTGCAGCTTGATACCACGGGTGAGATTGCCCATCGAAGAGATGTCAAAGTGCTCGAGATGTCGAAGGACGATGAGGCCGATTTCGGTCACGTGACCCAAAGCGACCAATCACAGCTCATACCTATTGGATCGATGGGAGGCAAGATCGCCAGTCATTCGAGCAAGGTTGATGATAGAGACGATCCGGAGATACCTGGAGATCAGCCTGAGTCGGGGCAAGCCCAGAAAAATGTCGCTGGGGTGGAGGCATCGGAAGAAGAACTCACGATCAACGATCCCGCAGTCGCAGTTTCCAACACACCCGAGCAGCCTCGGGTCCCTCGTCCGTCCCGCCTTCCTGTAGCCGCCAATCGTCCCAGGATCCCCGTTGCCAACCGCTGGACCTATGTCCCTGTTCCGGCGACACCGCCGCCGCCTCCTGTGGATGCCAGCACCGCCGGGCGGCCCGTCCGCGAGAGGAAAGCGCCCCCAAGGTTCGGTGCTATCGCTGAGCGGCTGCACAGCCCTTTCGCTTTCCTGTCCGCCAATGCAGCCGATGGCCCCGTGATGCCAGTAGATCCCAGAAACCTAGCCGAGGCGATGGCGAGTGACGACAGAGCTGAATGGATCGCAGCCATGGAAAAGGAGATAGCGAACATCGAGGGCAAGGGTACCTGGCGCGAGGTGAAGCTGCCTGCAGGCCGCAAGGCTGTCGGTTCGCGATGGGTATTCAAGGTCAAGACCGATGCGGACGGCAACGTGGTCAAACACAAGGCTCGGCTCGTCGCGCAGGGTTTCTCGCAGGTGCCGGGTATCGACTTTGAAGAGACGTTCGCGCCAGTAGGCCGTCTCGGATCTCTGAGACTGTTACTGGCCTTCGCAGCCGCAGACCGCATGATCGTCGCGCAGGCGGACGTCGAAGGGGCCTACTTGAACAGCCCTATTGACACCGAGGTCTACATTCGGTATCCGGACGGCATGCGGCGGAAGTCAGGCTGCGACGCTCTGCTGCTCTTGAAAAGCCTGTACGGTCTAAAGCAGTCAGCCAGGAACTGGTGGGAAGAGCTAGGACGAGTCTTACATCGTCAAGGCTTCCTGAGGACGAACGGTGACTGGGGACTGTATGTGCGGCAGGACCGACAAGGCCGAATCGTGCTTGTTTTGGTCTATGTCGACGATATTGTGATTGCCGCATCGTCGCAGGGGGAGATAGACGCCCTGTGGACTGCTCTAAAGGCTGAGTGGACCATCACCGTCATAGGCGACGTCGGAACCGTGCTCGGGATGAAGGTGTCGCAGGACAAGGCTAGACGGACGATCTGGCTGAGTCAGCCCGCATATGTCGACAGGGTGCTCGAGAGGTTCCCAGAGCACGCTCGGCGACGCACCAGATCAACACCGTTGCCGCAGGACGCCAAGATCGATGCAGAGGACGTGTCGACAGCCCTAACGCCCTATCAAGAACTTGTCGGATGTCTCCTGTGGCTAGCGGGCTGCACCCGCCCGGATGTCATGTTCGCAGCCTCGTATCTATCTCGAGCGCTTGCGGCACCTACCCGTCAGCATTGGGACCTCGCACAAGGTGTCCTGACCTACCTAGCCCACACACGGACTGTCGGGCTCAGGCTGGGCGGCAGTGACGGTGAGCTGCAGGGCTGGGTAGATTTGGACTGGGCGGGTTGCAAGGACACGCGGCGGTCTACCACAGGCTGGTTGATGGAGTTTAGGGGGTCGCCGATCACCTGGTCGTCCCGCCGGCAGGCTACCGTGTCGACATCCACTGTCGAGGCCGAATACGTCGCTGTAGCCGAGGCCGCCAAGGAAGCGGTTTGGCTCAGGAATCTGCTCTGTGAGCTTGGTCTCGAGCAGAAGTCGCCAACACCGCTCTCCTGCGACAACCAGGGATCCATCAGACTTGCAGGACAGCCCACCACTCACTCTCGGACCAAACATATCGACATAAAGCATCATTTGATCCGAGAACTTGTCGACACTGGCAAGGTGACCTTGCGATACGTCAGCTCTGCAGACCAGAAGGCGGATATCCTCACAAAGTCGCTCCCCGCGGCTGCGCACGCCCGCCACTTTGAAGCCCTGGGTCTGGGGCGTCCGCCTGCCGGCGCGGAGCGCGCTCTTGTCCACCTAGCAGCTGCATTCAGCGATCTAGAAGGCGTCGGCGGTAGAGAGAAGACGTTGAATGACAAAGTCAGTCGCGCTCCGATTCGTCCGCCACACCACGTGGTCGAGCCAAAACGCCGAAATGCCGCTAGTCAAACCCATCAGCTCGCACGTCAGCAACGTTTTGCTGCATGCGCACGGGCAATAAGAGACTGCATGCATGCAGGGGGAGCTGGAGAACATCAAGGAGGATCAGGGCTACCGGCAGACACCAAGACCATTGAGATTGGTGCAGAAATGGCGGAGAACGGCAGGATCGCTTCCGGGCAGCCTGAAGGAGGCAGGCCTATGGACCGTGCGACGCTCGCGATGTCTGATCTTGGGCCTATATCGTCCTGGAGCGAAGATCAACAGGCTTGGGGATGCCCGGTGGGTCCTTGGCACAACCGCCAGACCTGTCGTGGCCACCTGCAGCCTGCAGACTTCGAGGGGGAGTGTTGAACAATAGGCCCCGAGGACGCCTCATAGGCTCAGAATTGCCTCTTCCGGCCAAATGAGTAACCTTAAGGAGATGGCTTGATCAGAGCGACTGCTTATATATGTAGAACTGCAGAGAGGGACGAATGCATCGCTCTCATCGTTGTGTAACAGACTTGTGCACCAGCTCCAACTCGGGTGTTTCGACACCCCCTGCACCTGCTTCACCTGCTTTACGCTCACCCTCCCCGCCGAGGGCCCCTCGTGTTGACATGTCCTGAAATCCCCCGGACTGACACGTCCTGAGCATTGCCCACATGTATATGCACCTGTGACTTTCCTTACTGACCACGGCGTGCGGACATGTCTGTGCCTCGAGGTAGGTGCCAGGCATGGTCTACTGACGGGGTCTGACCACGGACCGTGGCTCAACCACGTTGTCGCTCGAGACGTAAGATCAGCTTTGGGATCGGTATGTAGGATATAGACTCCCGGCTTCTGGGTAGACATCATTCTGATGAGATGGTTTACGGTTCCCTCGCCAAGACCATCCGGATCTGCGAAGCGTGCGCGGGTGCCTGAGCGGCGTAGCGGAAGGTGGCATCTCGGTTTCGGAGGCGGAGGCACCGTCCATTCTTTACGTTCGCTTTCCGTAAAGACGCCCCACGGAGAGCGATCAGAAGCGTCTGCGCCCAAAAAGCAGGCACTTCATTCAGATCCGGAAGGGGGGACCAGTAGCGGTAGAGGGTACCTGGTGGTCCAGTGACGATATGAGCCCGGGTCAGAGTCTGATAGGCTCGCCCCAACGCTGTCACACTCCGCTCCTATGGGATATCAGTCACACAGCGTACATCTTCTCACATTATTCGGTCCAGAAGCGATCTAGAGGGTGGCGAATGACGGGATGGTGAAACGATGTTCCTGCCAAGAGCGACGGCTCGCACCTGTGCCGGTGTCTTCTCACTAGATGCTGCGACTGAGGGGCTTCAGGTATATATGTCTTCATGAGACCTTGCGGAATGCTGAGCCGCACCGCTGTCCCTTCTCTCACTCTCTCGACACAGACAATCGTGAGGAGTTGACCTGCTCGGGAAGAAGACGCTGACCATACCAGGGCACGACCTCTCCCACTGGCAACATGAGTGCCCCTCTGAATGTCCCCGCCGAGCTCGACCCTCCCAACAACTCGTACACCTACACGTGGGACCACCACTACGTCCGCGTGTCCGAGGACAAGATCTTCCACGACTTCATCTCCAACTTCCGCCCCTTCTGCGCGGCGACCGTCTGCGCCGAGCTGGGCATCTCGTCGTGCATCATCGACGGCATCCCGTACGGACCCACTCCGGGTCCCAAGAACCGCGGATTCGTGTTTGTCGACTCGCGCCCCGTGGCAGAGATCAAGGAATGGCACAACGAGCACAAGCACCACGGGTTCCCCGACAACTCGGACGAGCAAATTGTCCGCCTGACCGCTCGAGTCGGGTACAAGTACGGCGACTCGCTGGGAGCGCCGTGGCGCGCGTATCCCGAGGTGACGGCCGAGACGGACTCGCAGCTATGGCAGGCGATTGATGATGCCATTCATGGGCGTGCGGCGGTGATGCGTGTGCCGACCGTCATTGACGCCAACGGACGCCCCAAGTCGGCTTGAGGACATGTGGTGTTGGTGCTGGAGGTCGGAACGAGCAAGAAGGTGGTAAAAGCACTCTGCGGGCGATAGTCGTTAGGTAGTTAGCTCCCGATGTATAGCTTTCATGCCTGCTCGACCTGAACTGTCACTCGCAGAGTCAATCGGCCCGAAGTCGACGCGGTCAATGGCCTTTGCGAGTCTGAAGTTCTCCTAGGCGCTTGCCGGTCGTCATCCAAGGGCAACGCGTCTGGGTCTGGCACAACTCTGCTTGAGATGCACAGTCCATAGCAACGACCTAGGGTCAACGATTAGAGGAGAGTCACGTGACCGTTTCGGCCGGCAACCAACGCCAAATGAGGCCAGCCTTACTCTCTGCCCTCTCCTGTTATATACCGCTTGACTTCTTGCTCCTGCCATTGTAGCGCCATGGAGGCGGACCGGACGGCGGGATTCTTCTTGCCACCACTACCGACATCGTTTGACGAGGAACAAAAGCTTGTTATCGGCGTGCCAGCTGTCGAGCTTCCATCGCTGTCTTCGATTCCTCCGTTGCCTTCAGATGGACTTGATACGCAGGAACAACCCTCACTCAACGATGTTAGCTTAAAGGGAGCGAAGGACGTACCACCAGAGCCGATCAGGCAGTCTGAGGCTGCCTCAGATCGGGAGGCGTCCCCGCACGCAGAGCCTTCCGCAGTCCCCCATGGTGCTGCCCAGCGACCATATCACGAGGAGCCCACGTTGCAAGTAGTTCCGACAAAGGAGGACGATGCTATGCCCGAGGCAGCAGCCGACATGGAGGAGAGCATGCCGTATATCGAGGACATCTTGGCCCAATTCGAACAAGGGGAAGACGCAGATCAGACAAAGGAGACCGGTCACGAGGCCGAGGAGGAAGAGAACGATCTTGCTTCTGGTGCGTGTTCGTTCATTCATCATCAAAGGGCCCTCATTGTTCTATGTAGCGGTGGAGAGAGCTGACAATGTTACAGCGTTCAGCTCTCCATTGTCTTCCCTCCCAGATCTACCCACTGATATGCCCAAATCTCCCGAACCGCCTGCCCCATCAACCCTTCCCGAAGTCCCGCACGCCGAGTCGTCTTCTGCGGCACAAGCAAGGATGGTGAAGATCACAACGAAGAAGCGCAAGTCTCCGGTCGTGAAAGTGAAGCCGAAGAAGTATGTGCCGGCAGAGGCTGGAGTAGAGGCGCCTGCGGACGAAGACCTGGTCGAGATCAAGGAGGAGGCGGATCCCGCGGAGAAGCTCGCTGTCAAGCGCGCTCGGCCGACAGAGAAACTGGCACGAGGTAAGGGAAGCTCGGGAAGTCAGAACCGTGACTGACAATACAGCTGCCAAGAAGCAGCGAGTACGATCATCCTCGGGTACACCAGTATCGGGCAGGGATCGTGCGCCCGACAAAATCGCGCGTGAGCCTACGTTCACATCACAAGCGTCTTCGCTCATCACCAGGTGTCAAAGTTTTGACCGACGCCAAGATCAAAGAAGCGCTTAAGGGGAGGACGGAGGAGTACCAGATGGCACCTTGTTTACGACCTCGCTACAAGCAGTGGGGCAAATGCACCCAGTGCATTCAGAAGAATGGGGGGGATTCCTGCCGCTTCAAGGATGTTCGGGTGTTTCCGTGAGTTGATCACTCTGAGGGACGTTGCTGAACGGGCAGAATCGATCCCGTCACCACAGATATCATTGGCGAGGGAGAGTTCCGCTCGACAACATGGTCAGAGCCAATGGTGCCTCTACCGACCAAGTTCAATCAGCCCTTTGAGGAGCCACAAATACTCTGGACCGAGGTCGGTTCATGTCGCATCGGAGTAGAAGCGCCTTGGCTTACCCGCAGCGAACTGTAGCACCGACTCTAGCCCCTCTCATCACTCGGGAACTACGCCATGCTTCCCGACCGGGAGTCATTCTGCGAGGAGTCGACACTGCCAAACACCGATCAGTCTGTGGTGAGATGGCTGCAAGCTTGCACGTATTCGGCTGACTAGCTAGACTTTTGCTCGACGACCATCTTTGGCGGCTTCTGGTTCTGCAAGAAATGCGGGAGGGAGTTTTGCCTCGTGTGCGAGCGCCATTTCTCCGACTCGATCGAGACCATCCACACTTCTCCTTGGCCAGTACCGGATGCTGCTCGCCCTCGACTGCTGAAATGCTCCAATGCCGCGGTGGCAAACAGCAATACACCGCTGGAAGAGGGTCAAGCGAAGCCTCTCGCGTTCCATTTCCGATCGGACCTCCAGCCGGTCTCTCGTCTATCCGCAGACGACTGGCGACGGCACTGGCTTGGGCTGGCCGACTTTGTTCTCGAGGGTGATCAGTCCGAGGAGGACAAGCTGGCGCTACTCGGCTTGACCGACGAGGCTGACGAGCTGCTCAAAAGCACGAAAGAATGGAACTCAACAACCAAGTACCTGGTCAAGAAGACCGAAGATCCAAAGGGATTGTCATCGGAAGAGATAGAGAGGGTGTTCACCAAATCGACACATCCCACAGCGCCACTTCCCCTCGATCCGGCGGGTCTACAGGAGCATTCGAGAAAGTTCATGAAGATTGGAGTCGAGGAGCTGGATAACGACAAGTTTGATGTGTTGTGGTCGAGGGGAGAACCTTTAATTGTGGACGGAGTAGGAGGTCGGTTCAAGCTCAGTTGGACCCCAGACGACTTCATCGAGCGGTTCGGGTCGGAACTTTGCAGTGAGTGACGTCCTGCCGACTGATGGGACGCTCTGATAAGCAGATGTGTATGACTGCCAAACCGAGAGTAGCCGGCCCTACACTCTTGATTGGTTCTTCAGCACCTTCAAAGACCCCAGCAACCGCTCGAAAGCCATTCTCAAGCTCAAAGACTGGCCACAGACGAGCGACTTTGAGTCAACACACACTGGCCTCTACAATGACTTTTGCGACGCCCTCCCTGTACCCGACTTCACACGCAGGGATGGGCGGATGAACATGTATGCTCATTTCCCGCCTGGACCGACTCGTCCAGATATCGGTCCCAAGATGTACAACGCTTTCGCTGCGAAAGAGGGACCGAGGGGCCAAGGGAGCACGAGGCTGCACATGGATGTCGCGGACGCGGTCAATGTCATGCTATACGCCTCGCCTCTCGCGCCTCCACCCTCAAACGCCAATGGGAAGAAACAGCCGCCTGCAGCCGACAACAAACAGGTGGAACCTCAGGAGACCGTCCCCAGTGCGCTTGATGTCTCGTCAAAGCCAGCAGAGCCTGCACCGCCCATCGCCACTTCGCCTGAGAAGGATGAACCCCCACCTCAGCCCGGATGCGCAGTATGGGACATCTTCCGTGCCGAGGATGCGCCCGTCCTCCGAGAGTACCTGCGAAAAAAGTATGACTCGACCCACAAATTCACCGATCCGATACATTCGCAACTGTTCTACTTGGACTCCAACATGCGCAAACAGCTGTGGGAGAAGTTCGGCGTGGTCAGCTGGAGGATCTACCAGTATCCCGTATGTGCTGGACCAGGCAGCAATCTTGTCTAACGTTCAGGGTCAAGCGGTCTTCATACCGGCTGGCTGCGCACATCAGGTCTGCAATCTCGCCGACTGCATCAAGATCGCCATCGACTTCGTGTCTCCCCACAATGTCAGTCGATGTCAGGCGTTGACGCAGGACTTTCAGAATGAGAACATGGTCAAAGCGTGGAAAGAGGATGTCTTGCAGCTGCACCACGTGTTGTGGTGAGTTCCCGGATTTGGGCCAATATGCGTTTCTGACTAATGACAGGTTCTCTTGGTTATCATGTCGGGAGACTCGGACGCGTCGGAGGGAAGAGGCGGAAAGACATGAAGAAGCTCAGACCGCTCGGGCCATTCACCTTGCTTCCCTGCAAAATGGCGATCACCAGGGCATTTCACCTGCACATAGGGTCAACGGGGATGTCAATGGTCGACCATCTCCTACCAAGCTGCTCGGCCACGAGGTCAGCTCAGTCCGAGACGAGGCCGTACCGACTACTCCAGCTGCCGCGCCGACTGCTGCACTTGCAGAACAAGATACTGCTAGTATGCCGCCCCCGCCTCCCCCACCTGCAGCCCTGTCAGTTGCGGAGCCGACCTCCCTGCCTTCAGGTCCAGCAAACCCCCGAGAAACGGTCAAACGTCTACTCGTCAACCGTCTCTGCGAGGCTACCATTCACGCTGTCGAGCCACCGCCCACGCGTACGCACACAATGCCTTCGGCGGCATTCCGATGGGTCAACAAGTTGAAGGACAAATCGGCGCCCGATTCCGCGTCCCCCACAAAGGCCAAGGACTCAAAGAGCAAGAAACTCAGCACCGGCGACTTTGTCCGGATGGGATTGCTCAACCCAGACGTTGCCATGGGGGTCTTGCGATCACAAATGGGCGCTGGACTAGGTGATCAAGCGGAAGATGCGGATGAAGACGTCGAGATGGAGGATGTGGGCTTGGTGTCGGCGAACTTGGCACAGGAGCCCGTTTCGGCGAACGGTGCTCATCCCGGCGCTATACCTGATCTCCCCACCATGGACATTGCGGACACCAACGAGACTTCTCAAAATGGGATTGGCGAGGCAGAGCAAGCTGCCGAGTCCGTCGTTGCGACCGAAGAGCCTGATAGAGCAGAAAAACCGGTGCCCGAGAGAACCTCATCGGTGCCGCAACTCGAGGCGGATCTTTCGCCCGACGAGGCGATGATGCAGTTTGTCAATGGGTTCGATGAGGACGCGATTGAAGCGCAGGGCCCAGAGGGCGACGCTTTCGAGGGAGATGATTAGGCTTACTCTAGGTTGACATACTTGTTGCGTTTCTGTACTGCTTGCATGTTATGCCTAGTTACACTGCACAGTACCATCGGACGGTGGCGGCGATCGCCGTTGGGTGTCCGAGCAAAAGTTGGAGAGATCCGAGCCTGTTTTGGTTTCCACTCTCTGGCAAAAACAGCTCTACTAAAACATCGCTGCGGCATCACAGAGCAAAGACAGTCAAGCCCCAACTGCACGGTAGAGAGGGCCTCGAAAAATCTGCGAACAACACAATCGAGATGTCACGCGCCAACAGCTTGGGCCGGGCGATCCGACCGGCAACATCCTCGACCATGCTTTCTCCCCTCCTCGCATCTTCTCGTGCCAGCTCCTCCACTTCCTCTGCTCGACCGGCCCGACACACCCTCCCACACTTGCTCGCATCATTACCGAAAGACGGCCTCGCGGCACTAGTCAGGCCCGCACGAGGACACCCCTCGACACTGTACCGAGTCACACGGACAAAGCTCAAGTTCTTGCCTGGAGCCGCGGCGCCGGGTGCCGATGAAGTGGAGGGGAGCGCAGGGCCGACGGATCTCAGAGTTTCCGGGAAGGTGTGGGGTTTGGAGTACAAGAATGGTCAGTCCGCACTTCGTGTCACACAACACAGTTCCCAAACCCCTCTTCGCCGTCAGGTTTGTCGATCGTGCTCGTTCTGGTTGAGAATTCTGGGGCACAGGAGCGCATGAGCCGATTTGCAGAGTAGTCGTGCTGATACTCAGGCCGTCTGGTGTCGCCTTCTTCGCCACTCGCCAAAACAGAACAAGAGATCCGCGGCGGGCTGAAACACGCTTGGGTATCGGTCAACCCGTCCGAGCTCTCTGACGAAGTCCGCGAGTCGATCGATAGTGATTGGCGGGGGGTGGTACGGAATGGGGAGAATGCCCGGACGGCCGAGATCAAGGAGAGGCGCAGGAGAAGGGCAGAACGGATCGCATCTGTATAGGACATTCACTGGTCTTCGCTCGGCCATCGACGCCGGAGAGACGTTGATGGATGCGTGTTTCACGATCCTTTGCAGTTTGCGGTCGGACTCAGCATATCGAACGTCGCCGGAGCATATTCTCAAGTGGCTCGCTTTTCGACGTGTCGCAGACATGCTTCAGTTATCATTGTCATCTTTCCTACTGCACTCACTGTGCATCACTCTTTTGACGAAACGAAGGCCTCCGTGAGTTCTGGCCAACAGATGGGCCAGACTTTACAATTCTCGCCGGCCAAGCGCAATATGTCCAATATGAAGCTTCTCGCTTAGATATGCTGAAACGGACCCGCAATACGACGTGTGACATGGGACAATCTTCGCCTCGGTCTCTGGCATGAAATATGCCTATAAGATAACAACTTTCCTGCGGGGGGCCTCCAGATGCACCTTCACTCCCAAATCACCTCTCGTCGCCATGCCGGGCAACATCACTTGCCGCCATCGGGACGTGACCTTCTCCCTAATTAGCAGAGGACACACATTGACTGTCGATGTACAGCAGAGCAATTGGACAAGAATATGCTTCTCCGATGGTTCTTTGTGCATACAACAGCGCTTGACATACAAGAAGGTCCTAAATTCCCAGCCAACAGCCAGCTGCAAATTCCGAGTGGATGATGGTTCAAGCACAGGTCTAGGGCAGTTTGATTGCATACCAACGGTCCATGCACACTCTATGTTTGGAGACAGAGCCACAACACTGGAAGCCGAGAGAATCAAATGTGAACAGGCTTTGACTGTATCTGGGCCGGGATTGATTGATGACTTCATGCTAAGGATCGATTCGCTAGTAGCTAACCCGGTAGACATTTCAACAGGATATTGGGAGCAGATGCTTGGGCCCTGCATCGCTTACTTTGATGAGAGCATATATGAAACCTCTGCTTCAATCTCAACTGCCCTTGGCATTGAGCAAAGCGCTCTGAATGACAGTATCATGAATGACACCGAAGCAGGCAGCAGCAAGACCGAGCCAAAGGCACGCGGAATCGGTGTCACGTCGGTCACGCATCCATGATCATCAACGCCTATGACCTTCGTCCCAGCTCAGCATGCCTGTCAGACGCGTGAGCACATTGTCAATGCTTGAGTGCCTTTGACGAGCCTTGAATAGCCTCGACGACACTCGAGCTCGAGCCTCGTCGATGGTGTTGCAAGGAGAAAGCCCAAGGCGGTGGAGACGATGGTGCGGGTGATATATATACAACCTCACACCTGTAGACCGTCCATAGCACCTTTGGTATTGAGTCCCATGGATAGAGATTGACGGCGAAGCCATGTTGTCGACGCACAAGAGGCTGTAGGGAGCCCTTCTTGTGGAGGACAGAGACAGATCGAGAGAGAGCACATGTGAGAGGGCCTATCAATTGACGACCGGCCCGGCCCCCTGACAGTTCCCCTCTACTCTTGTTTGTTACTATCTGTTTGTAACAATGCCAATAACCTACCACATAGCTATTGCACTGTCCAGCTAATACCACTGCACCAAAAGGGTCACGATAACCCGAGTCTGACCGAGACTCGCGGTTTGTGGTACATATAGGCTTGCAAGGTGGCGGTGTCACGTCCGACGTGACACTGTTACAAATAGTCGTTGATAGTTAGCAGCTTAAACCGATAGATCGATTTTGGTGAGCTTTAGTTGGATCTAAAACAGGTCACCGGGTACAGGTCTGACTTCATCAAATCAATCAGCAATTCCTTGATGACTTTTATACACACACCAAATCTGTTGAGACCTACTGGACAGAGTCAGAGAGGCATCAAGACATGGGCAGTGGTATTCAAACAGAGTAGACTAAATAGTTACAGTAGAAAAGCATTCTTGAACAGACGATTCAAAGAAAAGAAGTTTGTAGAGGCAAATGCCAGAGGGGTCACTGTCCTTTGCCCACCTTTAGCCAGGGATCTGAAATTATGCTGGGTTCTTCTCACTCTCAAGAGGACTTGAATGAGAGTATTTGTGCCCCTTCTTCTTATGCCTGTTTTGATAATGCACCTCAGGCAGTGAAATGTTTTGGGACCGAGGGACTTTGTCAGTCTGGGCATCTGCATGACCAGAGTTATGACTGCTCCTGCTACTCACCGAATTACTTCTGGAGGAGGCCTTAGATGAAGTAACAGGCAGGAAATCTTTGTCAATTACTGGGGGTCCCACGTGAACTGGGTATTTAGTTGATTCCTCCCACAATGCATTTGCCTCTTCAGGAGATTGTTTAGATGCTTCATTCAGTTCAGTTTTGGATTGAAGGGTCTTGGTAACCTGCCGAAGCCTGTCAGAAGTAGCATCACTTGCTGATGTGCTAGGGGACGAGACAGTGGGAAAGAAGGGGCTTTGTGGCGTAAGTGAGGTGCGGGCCAGCTTGGACGTCTCCTGGGACTGCATGGTTGACTCTGTTGATATGGGATCCCCAATTGGGGCTGTAGAGCTTTTGGTGTCTTGCCCCGAAACTGTCACTGTGGGCAATGGGTTTGAATCACTGACTTGAGTGGGCTTGCTGGAGGGATTGGAGTCTTGAGACATGCTTATTATCCAGGGCTTTATATTTGTGTCAAGTTGCACGGGCAAGACTTCAAGCCGGAGAAGTTGAGTTCTCAATGATCAAGGCAGTGCAAGCCTCTTGTCACGAATGACACCAAAACACCAGCAAGACCGAGCCAAAGGCACGTGACTTGGTCACTCGTCGGAGCTCGCCGAAGCTTGCCGCGACTTGCCAAAGACCGATCCACGTGGTATTACCTCATCCGTCGGACCAAAGGATACATCTCGCACCGCTAGGTCTCACCGTCACCATAGGACTCGCCAACGACAAAGAGCTCTTCGACGCTCGCCATGCTCGCCGTGCTCGCCGTCGATGAACAATAGGCCTCCTCGACGCTTACTCAGCAACTTCGCCGCATCCGGCGAACTCGACAATAGGAAGAGCAAGAACAATGAGAGCGACCTAGATGGACAAAGAGCTCGCCGAGCTCGCAGAGGCTTGGTGACAGAGACGATGAGGTGCGCCAAAAGATACATAAGGCTTGCAGAGACCTCGTAGAACTCCAGTACTCTCGCAATTGAGTTGCATGGGACTTATTCCCTTCACTTACAGTCTCTCGCTCCGTCCTGCCAACAGCTGCTAAGGTCTAGCACTTGTCGGCTCACCTTGTCCTGTCTTGCCTTGCCTAGCCAAACTCGCCACACCCTCGTTGAGACTCTACGAGTCCCTCGAGCCCTTGCCCTTGCCACTCCTCCTAAGCCTCGCCAAGCCTCGCCGAAGTCGAAGAGTCTCGGTCACCCAGTGACGGGCACTTGGACAGAGACAGAGAGGTATCGTGACACACGGGGCCAGACCGGTCGTTGACTGATAGGCCCTCTCACACGAGTTCCCTGTCGATCTATCTCTGCTCTCCACGAGAAGGTGTACCCTACAACCTCTCGTGCGTCGACAACACGGCTGCGCCGTTACTTTCAATCCATGGGACTCAATACCACGGTGCTAAGGACGGTCTACGGGTGAGGACTTGTATATATGTCACCCGTGCCCTCCTTGCACCGCCTTGGGCTTTCTCCTTGAAACGTCGACAAGGCTCGAGCTCTAGAGTCGTCAAGGCTACTCGAGGCTCGTCAAAGCTACTCGAGAATTGAGTAGTGATGGATCTCTACTGTACTGTCCTCTACAGGTAAGTCACACAGTTGGTTTTGCCCAACACTCCCGTCCTAAGGCAGACTTCTAGGCTTTGCGAGCCAGAGACTAAGCCCCCAGGCAACCTCATTGTACCTTCGCGTACATTCTGACCACACCGCTCTTCAGGTGTGGAACCCCCGCCTTGTCCTTTGTGACAGGGGCAGGCCGTGATAACGACTCTAGAGCTCGAGCCTTGTTGACGTTTCAAGGAGAAAGCCCAAGGCGGTGCAGAGGAGGGCACGGTTGATATATATACAAGTTCTCACCCGTAGCCCGTCCTTAGCATCATGGTATTGAGTCCCATGGATAGAGAGTAACGGCGCAGCCGTGTTGTCAACGCACGAGAGGCTGTAGGGTGCACCTTCTTGTGGAGAACAGAGATAAATCGACACGGAGCTTGTGTGAGAGGGCCTATCAGTCAACAACCGGCCGTGTTGGTTTCCTGAAACTAACCAACACGGCATCCTGACCACAAGACTACCACGAGGCAGCTTCCAACGGAAAACAACCAAACGACAATACGAACCAAGGAGCATGAACACGACGGAACAATTACTATTAGTCACGAATAGTGATGACTTAATCTTGAAGACACTGAAACAATTGGAGAGCAACAGAAGGACGCATGCCAGGCAACCGAGTAAAGATAGGAACGCACAAAAGGAGATGAGTCAGGTCCACAATAACGGAGGATAGAGTTATCTCACAGTCAGGGCCACGGGACGGAGACCGAGGACGGTAACCACCATGACGGGCACGCATAGAGATTAGATGCAAGCCAACGCAGAGAGAAGACGATAGAAGAGGAATAGGGGCGATAAGAGGATACTGGAGACTATTGGAAACAAGTAGAAACGACCAGGAGAAGGATGGAACAATCCATGACGGATGATGCTAGAAGAACGAGAGAAAGAACAAACGAGACAAGATGTATACTTAAGGAAGGGAGATCACAGAGGAAGCTCCTCAGCGATCTAGTTGATTAGTGCTCTAGATAGAACGTCTATTTAGAGAATTGACCGTATCAGTGACTAGAGATAGATAAGTGAAGTGAGTCTTGATCGCTCCTCGCCCAGCTTCGTTCAACTCTACTCTTGTTCGTTACTATCTGTTACAAATGGTCATTGATATTTAGCAACTTCATCCGACAGATTGATTTTGGTGAGCTTTAGTTGGATCTAAGACAGGTCACCGGGTACAGGTCTGACACTTGTCCTGAAACTGTCACTGGGTGAGACTTGTCACGCCTGCGGGTAGTCTGCGGTAGCGAGAGGTCTGCCTTGGGTACTGAAGGGGTTTAGTCTCTGGCTTGTAGAGCTTGATGACTGCCTTAGGTACTGAGGTGACTGAAGTGTTGGGTTCAGACCAACTGAGTGACTCTGTGCAAAGAGAAGACACAAGATCCATTGCTGAAGAAGAAGGGGGGAAGGGCCAGATGAGGCCTCCTTTTATACCCTTCACATCTAAAAGGTAGGACTAATTAAAGAGGTGTCTTGAGGGATTTACTGACCCATCAGATAAATGCCTCACTTAGACCACCATGGGAAACTACAAGCTACCTGTCACGACGGACGAAGTGAGAGCACATGGAAGCCACGTGGGGAGACGGAGCTCAGACTCGTTGATTCAACGCATCACTTGCCAAGCTCGCTGAGGGACGACGGATACTTAGGGAGACTGGGCACGCAATACGTTCCGTAGTCTTCTCCCAATTGTTGTTCTCTGCAGACACGTAGACCGCCCGCTCCGTCCCGTCGCTTGGCTCCCCAGCGACACCGAGTCCCTCGCCGAGTTCCCCAACTTGCCCCCTCAACTCGCCCTCACTTGCCAAGTCCACCTACCCGCTCGTCAAGTTCAGCGAGTCCCTCGCCGCATCCCTCGCTCAACCCCTTCACCTCTTCAAGCTCAGCGAGCCCTTCGCCGAGCTCCTCGCTCACCTCTCCGAGCTCAGCAAGCCCCTCGCCGGGCTCCTCCCTCACCTCTCCAAGTTCAGCGAGCCTCTCGCTCACCTCGCTCGCTCCACAAGGCCCGCGCCAACCGTTTGGTGTACGTGCCCAACGGGCCCTGGACAGAGAAGGCGGTCGTCGTGACACTAGCCAATAGGAAAAATGCCTTAGAGGTGGAGGCTTACTAAGCAAGGTGGAGGCTGACTAATCAACTGATAATCCAAATAACACATCATTCCATGAGTCATGTTTTCTCCTTTTCCTTATCACGAGTCATGACATGACTGTTCTGAATCACCAACTTGGGTTTCTCGGAGGGACTGGAATCCTGGGACATGGTTATAGTCCAGAGCACTGTATGTGTCAAGTTACACAGGCAAGACTGAAAGCTGGAGAAGTCAAGTTTTGACCTGTCAATGCAGTGCAACATGACAGTGCCCTTCCTTGCCAGGCAGGCGCCGGATATGTTTGTCACGCCTGGGCTCCCTTGGGTAGTGACAAAGGAGGAACGGAGCAAGAATGTTGGGGCTGTAACCCAACGAGGTCGTCACTGGCTCGTCGAGCAAGGACACGGACTAGGAGGTTCAACTCCGGCAAGGTCAAACTTGACCGAATGGAATCGGACTGGGATGAGGGACTGGGACTGGAGGGGAAGTCACTGGGAGATGTGAAACTGATCCATCGCTGGGGCATCTACGAGAGAGTTGCGGGTTTATATATACAATAGGCGTTCAGGTGAACGCCACAGGTGTTCGGGTGATTGTTCGTGTGAACAATCAAATACTACTTCTTCTGGAAGGCGTTCATGTGACCAAAGGGGGTCGGGTGAACGCTGCTTGCGTTCAGGTGAACGTGGCAGGCATGTCGTCCAAGGCTAGTGTTTGTTCAGGTGAATGGGACCTGTGTTCGAGTGAACACTTGGGTGAACGGTGATGTCGTGGGTAGATGTCCCAATGATGCGGAGTCGGAGCAAGGCGAAGATTACTTGAAGTTGAGTCGAAGGGCGGAGCAAAGTCGGAGTTTGGTCGTTCATGACAGGAGCTCCCCCTCTAAAGGCGAAGTCCTCTGAGCCTGGAGCTCAAGTCTTTTGGTGTGCCGAGTTTGGCGGGAAGTGGTGTCGATGGTTGCGGATATGTTGTCGACGGAATGCTTTGTAGGCCATGGTGTCAAAGATGTTTTCCCATGGTTCCCATGAGTCATGGGCATCGGAGTAGTCCTTCCAGTGGACAAGGTAGTCATAACCATTGTCTTCACTGATGCGAGAGTCGATGATCCGGTCGATGATGTATTCTTCTTGACCTTGGATCTCGATTTTGGGCGGAGGGTCCTGCTGTTGATGTTGATGTCCTGGTCGGACAGGCTCGAGCAGGTTGACATGGAAGACGGGGTGGATCGGAAGTGTCGGCGGAAGATCGAGTTTGAATGCAAGTGGCGAAGATGTTGTGCCAATGATGGTGTAGGGACCCAACATGCGTTGGTCCAACTTGAGAGAAGGTCGGAGCGAAGTGATGTTTCGTCTGTTGAGGAAGACTGAGTCGCCAATTTTGAATGTCGGAGTGGAATCCGAGTTGGTGATGGCTTTGGCTCGCTTGTTGAAGTGGCGGACATAGCTGGCCTGTGCCTTCTCAAGATTGGAGTGTAGCTCCTTGTGGATTTTCTCGAGTGATTGGAGGTGCGAAGTTGCGGCTGGAACCGAAGAAGGTGGTGGAGATGCCGGAGAGAGCGGGTGGTAACCATAATTTGCTTCGAAGGGACTGTGTTGGGTGGCGGAGTGTGTCGAATTGTTATAGGCAAATTCGGCAATGTCGAGGATTGTTGACCAATTGTCCTGGTTGTGGTTGCAATAGGTGCGGAGATATGTTTCCAAGACTTGGTTGACTTGTTCGGTCTGGCCATCGGATTGCGGGTGGAAGGCGGTCGAGAAGTTCGGTGTGATGCCAAGACCATTGACAAATGCTCGCCAGAATTGGGAGTTGAAGATTGCTCCTCGGTTGGAGACAATGTCGGAGGGTATGCCATGAAGTCGAACAATGTTTTGGCGGAAGAGTGAAGCGAGGTGCGGGGAATCGAATCCTTGTTCTTGATAAGGGACAAAGTGGGCTTGTTTTGTGAATCGGTCGACGAAGACCATGATTGAGTCGAAGTTGTTCGATTTTGGGAGTTTGACAATGGCGTCCATGGAGATTGACTGCCAAGGTCGGGTCGGAATTGGAAGAGGCTGGAGTGGTCCATACGGTTTGTGTCGAGGTGTTTTGTTTCGTGCACAGGTATGACAACCGTTGACGTAGGTGTTGACGAATGATCGAAGACCAGGGAAGTAATAGTGTCGGGAAGCAAGGTCATAGGTTTTTGCCTGTCCTAGGTGACCTGCAGTTGGAGCATTGTGAACTTGATGAAGAATGTCGAGGCGGAGTTGGTGATTATCGGGAACATAGACTAGATTGGCGAAGTGGATAACTCCGTTGTCGATGGAGTATGACGGAAGTTTGGTTGCAATTGAAGTTGGCGGAGTAAGACGGGGATTTCCCAGATAGGGTCGGATTTGGCGGAGATGAGGGTCGACAAGTTGGAGTTGGCGGATGCGATCGATGATGGTCGAAGTGATTGCTGAAGATTGTGAAGTTTGACGTTTGCGGTTGGTGGCTCCAATGACAAGTTGACCTGGTTTCAGGAGAGTGTGTGGAGGTGCTTCAGCAGCTCTACTCCCCCCCTGAAGGTCTTGACGTCTCGTCAAGGCATTGGGCTTGCCCATTTTGGTGCCAGGCCGGTAGTGAATCTTGAAGTCGAAGTTGGCGAGAAGTTCTGCCCACCGTGCTTGTCGGCGATTAAGCACTCAAGAGGTGGTGAAGTATTCGAGATTTTTGTGATCGGTGAAAACCGTGATTTCGCTTGATCCTTCGAGGTAGGATCGCCAATGTTTGAATGCTTCAACAATTGCGAGCATTTCTTTGTCGTATATTTCGTAGTTGAGTTCGGCTGGTTGGAGTTTCCTGGAGTAGAAAGCGATCGGATGAAGGTTGTTGGAATTGTTGGCAGCTGGGTGGGAAAGGACACCCGCTATGGCGTAGTCGGAGGCGTCGGTTTCAAGAATGAGAGATTTGCCGGGCTCGAAGTGTTGTAGGATTGGTGCCGAAGTGAAGGCAGACTTGAGTGATTCAAAGGCTTCGGTTTCCTTCTCTCCCCATTCAAACTTCACTTCCTTTCGGAGGAGTCGGGTGACCGGAGCGGTGACCTTTGAATATGACTTGATGAATCGCCGGTAGAAATTGGCGAAGCCGAGGAAAACTTGAATGTCGTGGACCGAAGTTGGTTTTGGCCAAGAAGTGACTGCTTCAACTTTGCTTGGGTCCATCCTGATTCCCTTGTCCGAGACAAGATAACCAAGGAAGTCCACTTCATGTCGGAAGAAGGTGCACTTCTCTGCCTTCGCCCAGAGTTGATGTTGTCGGAGGCGATCCAGGACTTGTCGGACGTGTCGAACATGATCTTTGCGGGTTTTGCTGAAGATCAAAATATCGTCCAGATAGACAATGACGAAGATATCAAGGAAGTCGCGGAGAGTGTTGTTGATGAGATTTTGGAACGATGCCGGGGCGTTTGTAAGGCCAAAGGGCATGACCAAGTATTCGAAGAGGCCGTAGCGTGTGCGGAAAGCAGTTTTCCACTCATCGCCAGGTTTGATCCGGATGAGGTTGTATGCGGCTCGAAGATCGATTTTGGTGAACCAGGATGCGCCAGAGAGGCGGTCGAGTGATTCTTGAATGAGCGGGAGTGGGTATCGATTCTTTCGAGTGATCGAGTTGAGTGAGCGGTAGTCGACACAGAGTCGGAGGCTGCCGTCGGATTTCTTGACAAAGAGGATCGGAGAGCCAGCTGGGCTGGTGCTGGGTCGGATAAATCCTTTCTTGAGGTTCTCCTTGAGGTATTCGTCCAGAGCTCTGAGCTCGACTGCAGACAAGGAGTAGATCGGTCCGAACCTTGGTTGGGCGTCCCCTTCCAAAGGGATTGCGTGATCGTGTGGTCCGTGGTCTGGGAGCTTGTCGGAGTTGGATTTGTTGAAGACGTCGAAGTAGGAGTGAAACTCGGTTGGGATTTGGGTTCGGAGTGAAGCAAGGTCGGGAATGGTATTGTCGTCATCGTCGCCTGTCAATGGGGTTGGATCAATGAGACCTGAGACTTGATTGGCAGATGTAATGCCGAAGATGCTAGCGGTTTTGATCGCTTGGCGGAAGGCTTTCCCGCTGATTAGGGATACCTGAATCGGTCGACTAGATGATTGATCGTAGCGCCGAGTGACTGGATGGGGCGGACTTGAAGCGGAGTTGCTTGGCAAGTTGCGGACTGGAGTTGTCGAACATGTCGGAGATGTCGAAGATGTGTTTTGCGTACCCGAAGTGTCGATACTTGGCGGGTTGCGGACTCGGAGAGGCGATGTTGCCTGTGACTGGAATGGCGTATCTGCAGCTTTGCTGGACAGATTACGGGAACTAGGACTGGAATCTCGACCCTCAGGCTTGCCTTGCCTGATGCACTGTGCCAGACAGTACTGGGAGGAGAAGACGATGGTGTGGCGGGACCAATCGACGACTGGATTGTGCTGGGATAGCCATGGAAGGCCAAGGATGACTGGATAATCGCCAAGTGAAGTGATGTCGAAGGAAATCACTTCGGAGTGATCAAGAATGGCGAGTCGGACTGGAGTTGTGTGATGGGTGATGGCCCCGGATTTGATCGGTCGACCATCGATAACTTCGATTGGAACGGGTTGTTCCTTTTTGACTTGTTGAATGTTTGTGGTGGAGAGGAACGACTTGTTGATGAAGCTGCCGGTAGCTCCAGAGTCGATCATAGCATAGGTGTTGAAGGAGGTGTTGTTGATCGAGAGTGTGATTGGGACACACAGATGCGGGATAGAGTGATCGGAGGTAGTGGACAGTAGCGTTGTAGCCGATATTTGATGACCAGATTGGATTGAACCGGACGTATGGTGCCCAAGTGTGAGCCCCAGAGGTGGGGGCACATCTAGGCCTGGGGCTTGGTGTTTTTTGCCGGTTCGGAGGTGGATCGTGCGTTGATCGCATTGACTTGAGTAGATTGATTGTTGCCTCGGTTTGGTCGGATTGGACATTGGCCTGCGCTGTGACCAGGTTTGCCACAGTAGAGGCAAAGATTGTTCTTGAATCGATGTTCCCTTTCCTGAGGAGTGAGGGGCGTGAATCGTGGTCGAACAGCATCGATTTCCATTGGAGTTGGAGTGAAGGTCGATGTGTTTTGGGTCGAAGATATCGGAGTGCGAGTGAAGTTGTTGGTCCGTGGCATTGGATTGATATTTGTGATCCGTGCGTGGGTGGTTCGGATGGCGGAGTTGGTGAATCCTCTCCTTCGCTGGAACAGGAGATCATCCCATTTGATGGCATTGTCGATCAAGTCGGTGATGGTGTCGAAGCCATTGGGAGTGAGGAGTTTGTCCTTGACATCCTCCTTGAGTCCATCGAAGAAGGAGTGTCGCATTGCTTCGTCACCCCAGTGGAGGTGAGCAGCATGGCGCTGGAACTCGGTCGCGTAGTGAGTCGCTGAACCGGTTTGTCGAAGGACCTTGAGTTTTTGGCGAGAGGTTTCGATGATGTTTGAGTCGCCAAAGATTTTCTTGAATTCGACCTTGAAGTTGTCCCATTGTTGGACCCAGGTATGTTGTTCGCTCTCTGCAAGGAGCAGATGCGGCATGACCCACTGATAGGCCTGGTCCTTCAACAGGTTCGTGACAAATGCGAGCTTCGCTTTGTCGGTCGAGTAGGTTCGGGGTTGAACAGAGAATACCATGTCACACTTCAGGATGAACTCCGCTGCCTCATCCTTGCGGCCAGTGAAGGCGGTTGGATGTGAGACTTTGGGCTCCTTGCTGAAGGCAACAGGTTGAGGAGTGGGGGTGGCCATGACCTGGGCTTGGGTGTTGGTCAAGGCTTGCTCGAGTTGAACGATCCGGGCTTGCATAGCCTCAAGGACATCGTTGTAGTCTTGAGTGTTGGTGGGAAGTTCGAGGTCGGACATGGTGAAGGTGGTCGGATTGTCCTAGAGTATGATCGAAGATGGCAAAGTTTGTCGAAGTGTCCTTGAATATTATCGAAGATGGCGAAGGAATGTCGGTGTGTTGGAATAAAGAGTGTGGTCAATCTATGTAAAGAGCGAAGAAAAACGAGCGAGGATGAAGGGGTAGCGATGGATACTGTCACGCCTGGGCTCCCTTGGGTAGTGACGAAGGAGGAACGGAGCAAGAATGTTGGGGCTGTAACCCAACGAGGTCGTCACTGGCTTGTCGAGCAAGGACACGGACTAGGAGGTTCGACTCCGGCGAGGTCGAACTTGACCGAATGGAATCGGACTGGGATGGGGGACTGGGACTGGAGGGGAAGTCACTGGGAGATGTGAAACTGATCCATCGCTGGGGCATCTACGAGAGAGTCGCGGGTTTATATATACAATAGGCGTTCAGGTGAACGCCACAGGTGTTCGGGTGATTGTTCGTGTGAACAATCAAATACTACTTCTTCTGGAAGGCGTTCATGTGACCAAAGGGGGTCGGGTGAACGCTGCTTGCGTTCAGGTGAACGTGGCAGGCATGTCGTCCAAGGCTAGTGTTTGTTCAGGTGAATGGGACCTGTGTTCGAGTGAACACTTGGGTGAACGGTGATGTCGTGGGTAGATGTCCCAATGATGCGGAGTCGGAGCAAGGCGAAGATTACTTGAAGTTGAGTCGAAGGGCGGAGCAAAGTCGGAGTTTGGTCGTTCATGACAATGTTGTCAAGGTGATGGGTGACGTCAAGTCCAAATGAGGCAAGGATCCCGTGGAGGGCCTCGGCAAGAAGGTTGCAACGGAAATGGAAGGGACGCTCACATGAGCTTGACTCATCCTCCAGTTGCCTCATTAAGGCACAACCTCAACAAGGGTCAACCTCAACTAAGGTGAAAAGCTGCCACCAACAATAACTCCGCCTATAACTCCAATACCTCAACAACCTTGTAATGCCGCCGCCTGTTCCCTCCTCATCACTCATAGCAAGTGCTGAGCGGGCAACAGGTGACCGGATCTACACAGCCGCAGAGCTACAGATTCCGTTGCACTCAACGTCAATCCTTAGGTCCTCCAGCCCTGAGCAACTATGTGAGAGGCATTGACCATGTGTGACAGGTCAATTGTGTCAGGTATTTTGTCAAAGGTATTGCTGTTGTGACACCTTTGTTGAGCTTCTCTCACCCAAGTCGCCAAGGTGAGTTGCATGAAAGGATGTCCCTGTGACTGAGCCAGCCACATGCTCTAGATCAACAGGATGAGTATGACTGTCATGAGACATTGCACTTGATGCCACATTACCCAGAGCATGTCCGGTCTGAGAGAGAAACTGCATAGTCACAATAAATAATCAGAACTATCAAGATGTGTAAAGGGGGGGGGGGGGGGGAAGGGGAGATGGGAAGGGCTCTCAGACAAAGGAGGCTGGATAGCAATGTGGTCAGGTTTACAATAGTCAATGGAGACAGACCACAGAGGACACTGAAGATGCAGCCTGCAAGCTTGAACATCAAGGTCCAGCCTGCTGTGTATCCTTGTCCTCATCCCCACTTGAGTGCGAGCCAACATCACTGAGGACAAGTTCAGCTTCTTCAAGGGAGGCTGTGATTCCATCTTGGGCAAGTAAGGCTTGAACAGCGGCAGCACCTCTCCGCGGCCGCGTTGTGTCTTGGTGGGAAAGAATGTTATCAAGAGGAATTGACGCTGAGGTGTAATATGCCTCTCCTTCCGTCTGGTTAGCGTTTAGGTTGTCTTGTTTGTGTAAAGTGGACTTGAGATCCTCAGGCATCAGCACACGGAAGACATATGGCTTAGCATTGATTTCTGAAGGATCTTCTCCTTTCTGTATCTTCACCTCCCTTTCCGAGGCTAGGCAACTCTGTGCATGATTGAAAGACTGCTCCTTGTTTTTGTAAAAGTAGGTGCTCTTAAGTTTTTCAACCAGCACTCTTCTGAATGCTGGGTCCTTGGCAGGAACATCAACAGTGTATTGCAACGCTGCTTGTTCATAAGGCGTTGAAAGGATCTCAGCCTTCTCTGCATCAGTGAAGCCAGAATACACCGGGAGATACTTCAGCACATCCTCTGGAGTTTGTATTTTGTTCCACATCTCATCATATATTGGTTCAAACATGGAATCCCCTTTGTAAGAATTATGAAAGCCGGTTTCAAGAATGGATTGCTTTGCATTACCTCCAGAACTTGGTTTTGTAGGGTCAATGGCCATGGTAGTGCCATGATACCAGGTACCACATTGTAAGATTTCTCTGGCCTTGCTGCTGCTTATTTGTGTGCCTGGAACAAACTCGTACTTCTTGCTCTGCTCTGAAGACATGCCCTGCATCTCAGTTGATGCTCAGGAAGCTTGTGGAGTCTAGGTATGGTGTCAGCAATCAGATAACGAGGTGGGAAACAGGTGTGATATGAGCTTGTGTGATGGACAGAAGTGCAATTTGTGGAGTGGTGATCTCCTGCAAAGAAGTAGCTTTGAAGCCGATGTTAGATGAACAGACACAGTGTGACAGAGGTAACCTGAGCAGACTGCACTGCCTTTATACCACCTGGGCATCCCAGCGTTGCCAATTGCCTTGGCCCAAAGAGCATGCAATGCTTTCATCTCTTTGATGTCATATTGAGAGATGTTAAGAAAGGTTAAACAAATCTGAAGGGTTCTGGGTTGGCAAAGCCGCTACAAATCAATCGGCAAGAGTCTTGCCTTTGCCCAAAAGCTGTACTCTGATGAATGGGGCCAGGAGGTCCAGAATCCAGAATGACATGCATTTTAAGGTGCACACCTTCAAGAGGGAGACCAATGTTCCATAATCCAATGTTGTAAAGTTAGGATGATTTCACATACATACTTCCAATAACCTTGCTGGTTTTGCCCAAATGGGAGATTTGAAAACTGTCAGCTTTTCCCTTTGAGTCCCAATGGATGCACCCAATGTGTTCTATGACCGCACCCACATTTCAAATATGCTTGCCGGAGCCAAAAAGAAGAATGCACGACATAAGCCTAAGCCTGCTTGTTGGCTTCCCATCCCAAGACTGCCAGGTACTCCCTAAGCTTTGCGAAGTACTCTGCAGCCAATCCAGTCTGTTTCAAGTCAAAATATTGCCTCTGAGCAGTGCTCTTGATGTAGGGGTTGTCCAAAGTTGTCTCTCAAGTATTCAAAAGCCTCTGGAAGCTGCTGATCCTCTCGTCAAGTTCTTCCCCCAGCACCAGCCGCTGGATAGTGATGGCGTGCGTCTTGCAGGAGCTTGACTTCAAAAGTGGGCAGAGTGTCATGATGGCCACGCCCTCCATGACCTACACACGTGACCGACACCTCTCATGTGGTCGACACGTGACCTACCTCGGGCTGGAGAATCTCGACAAGGTAGTAGACGTTGGGTGATCGCACAAGGACGGGGCGCAGGAGCAGAGTCATATAGGATGCCCCGGGCGCCCGTCGTAGTTCTTCAGCACTCTCTGATTGAGTCCCATGGATCACAATTGACGATCTCACTGTCTCTGTGGCACGCAGCGTGGCTGAGTCGCACTCACGCTGCATCATCGATGACCTTGTTACCTCGACAACCTTGTAACCTTGACGAGGATCCAACCTCGACGAGGTTCCCACCTCGACATCCTTGTTTCTACCCCTTTACCCTTTATTCTTGACTCTGATATTGTGCGAGAGGGCCTCTGCCAATGGGAGAGCGCAGCATTGTGACATGTTAGGAGAGTTTCAATTTCAGCCATTGTTTGTGCAAGCAGAAATTGACAACAGAAAATTGCAAGGAAGAACTTCTTTGGACCCCTGCCAACATTGCTTTTTCACAGCCTTCCAAGTTGACGGTACCCAGTGTAGGTGAGCCGCTGGACCCAACGGCTCCAACTGGTCCAAGCATCATCAAAAATACGGCTTTGAGCCGTTATTGGTCATGTAAAAGGTCAAGAGATGGGTGCTGCCATCCCATTTCAGGCCACTGCTTTGGGTGTCTAGGGGATCACCTGATGCAAGGAGTGACTTAAGAGCACTGAGCAAGGTTGATGTCACGACGGGCGTATTGAGAGCACATGGAAGCCACGTGGGGAGACAAAGCTCGGACTCGTTGATTCAACGCACCACTCGCCGAGCTCGCTGAGGGACGACGGATACTTAGGAAGACTGGGCGCGCGATACGTTCCGTAGTCTTCTCCCAATTGTTGTCCTCTGCAGGCACGTAGAATCCCTGCGCCATCCCGTCGCTTGGTCTGCCAGCGACACCGAGTTCCCCCGCCGAGTTCCCCGTCTACCTCCCCAACTCGCCCCAGCTCGTCGAGTTCACCTTCTCGCTCGTTGAGCTTGGCGAGTCCCTCGCCGCACCCCTCACCCAACCCGTTCACCTCCTCAAGCTCAGCGAGTCTGTCACGATGCTGCGCTCTCCCGTTGGCAGAGGCCCTCTCGCACAATATCAGAGTCAAGAATAAAGGATAAAGGGGTAGAAACGGGGATGTCAAGGTGGGATCCTCGTTGAGGGTGGATCCTCGTCGAGGCCACAAGCTCGTTGTCACGATACCTCTCTGTCTCTGTCCAAGTGCCCGTCACTGGGTGACCGAGACTCTTCGACTTCGACGAGGTTTGGCGAGGCTAGGAGGAGTGGCGAGGGCAAGGGCTCGAGGGATTCGTAGAGTCTCGACGAGTGTCGACGAGGGTGCGGCGAGTTTGGCTAGGCAAGGCAAGACAAGACAAGGTGAGCCGACAGGTGCTAGACCTTAGCAGCTGTTGGCGGGACGGAGCGAGAGAGAGTAAGTGAAGGGAATAAGTCCCATGCAACTCAATCGCGAGAGTACTGGAGTTCTACGAGGGCTCTGCGAGCCTTATGTATCTTTCGGCGCACCTCCTCGTCTCTGCCACCAAGTCTCTGCTAGCTCGGCGAGCTCGTTGTCCATCTACGTCGCCCTTCATTGTTCTTGCTCGCCCTATTGTCGAGTTCGCCGGATGCGGCGAAGTCGCTGAGTAAGCGTTGAGGAGGCCTATTGTTCATCGACGGCGAGCACGGCGAGCATGGCGAGCGTCGAAGAGCTCTTTGTTGCTGGCAAGTCCTATGGTGACGGTGAGACCTAGCGGTGCGAGATGTATCCTTTTGTCCAACGGATCCGGTAATACCACGTGGATCGGTCTTTGGCGAGTCGCGGCGAGCTTCGGCGAGCTCCGACGAGTGACCGAGTCACGTGCCTTTGGCTCGGTCTTGCTGGTGCTTTGGTGTCATTCGTGACACTCGTCGAGGTAACAAGGTCATCGGTGATACAGCGTGATCCATGGGACTCAATCAGAGAGTGCTGAAGAACTACGACGGGCGCCTGGGGCATCCTATATGACTCTGCTCCTGCGCCCCGTCCTTGTGCGTTCACCCAACGTCTATTACCTTGTCGAGGTTCTCCAGCCCAAGGTAGGTCACGTGTTGACCACGTGAGACGTGTCGGTCACGTGCGTAGGTCGTCGGGGACGTGGCCGTCGTGACAGAGTCCCTCGCTGAGTCCCCTTGGTCAACTCGCCCACATCTGTTGACGTCAACAAGCCCCGCGCCGACCGTCGGTGTATGTGCCCCTCGGGCCCTGGACAGAGAAGGCGGTCGTCGTGACAGTTGAGACCGTCTCTCATGCCGAGCTTCCAACCAGCACACTCCGCCTGGGAGGCAGGCCAGAATGCAGTCCTGCCCCAAATCACCAACGCTAAAGCAGCGGCAAAAGACAAGAAGAGGTGCTTACAGACCGTTAGCCCTGCGACTTGATAATACTGTCACCTTTTCCTGTTGTAAGAGCCAACTGTCGCCACATCTGCTACAAAAAATCATCCTCTCACATCAAATACTAGCTTTTTGGTATATAAGGTAGCTCATAATCTCCCTGGCAACCTTACTGCTTTAAATCTTGAGGGGATTTTGTCATTGCATGTATGGATTATTCAAATGCTCCCTTGGCTTTTGAGATTACACTCCATTATGGCTCTGTGCACAGCTTGCTCTGATGCTCTGATACATGTCACACCACAGGCCAGACAGATTTCACAAAACGGCCAGATCCTCAAAATTGTGTAGCAGCACTTGCTGAGGCCCTTTGTCACTATGCTCAGAAAGCAAGGCCTGCTTTGGATATAAGAGGTTGTCTAAACCTGTCTGATCCTCGTTTCTTCCCCTCCAATTCTATCATGGCAGAAGCAGTGATATCGTGTGATGGTGGCCAACTCTTCAGGGAGGCTTTTCTCACTGATATCGGTAGCACCTTCACTCATCCTGTCGCACTGAGTGTGAAGCAGACCAACTGTACCGGGCTGCTATGTGATGATGGCTCAATCTTTGTTAAACAAGATAGCAAGGTTGAGTGGAGTAGTATCGCACGTGGCACGTATGTATCACCTCCAGCAGTGCAAATGACTCCTTTTTATGCAAATGAGGTCCGCCTGACTGTGATCACACGATTGACAGTGGTGGAAGACCCTAATCAAGACACCATTGGGGCAACACTAAGGGTGCATGGTGATATGGCCAATCTCAAGCCGCTGCTTGAAAGAGAGAGAGCGCGGAGTGAGAAGGAGATGTACATTCATGCCGAGAAAGTGTTGGGAGATCTCAACTTTGACCCTGTGCGAGTGAAAGCGGAATTTGACAACAGGAAGTTGCACGGGGGGACTCTCTTTGGACCCCTGCCGACAGGTTGTGTCGCATTTTCACAGCCTTCCGAGTTGACAGCACCGGGCCCAACCGCTCCGACTGCTCCAAGCATCATCGAGAATACGGCCTCAAGCCACGATCACTCGTCTAGAAGCTCATGCTGTGATCTCATGTAGCGTTTGGTGTCCGATGCGCCGAAGTCCGACCGGACTTGAGGGCGATAACATCTGTCCGATACCTCTCTGCCTCGTACTTATAGATTCCCTCTTATGCAAAGATACCCCTGATGCCCCCTGCTACCATCAAGTGAGGCTTGCCGCAGCAATAGAACCTCCGTTTGCTGTCAATGATGACATTTATCGGCACGCTCGACCGTCTGCCCATCGTCGTCGTCGGATCCGGCGGTGAGTCCAGGTCTGGAAGCGCGGTGACCAGATGCTGACTTGGCGCAGTGATAGGCCTGACGACGGCGCTGGTGCTTGCTCGACGAGGGCTCAAGGTCCACGTCGTCGCGCGTGATTTCCCGGACGACAAGGAGCAGTCGCAAGGCTGGGCGTCGCCATGGGCGGTGAGCATCTCTCAGGCTCTCGAAGTGATCTGCACAAAGTGGAAGGCTAACGGCAGGGCGCGAACTGGTGTCCGTTCAGCACCGAGCCGCGTGTGTGCTCCTGGGAGACCGAGGGCTTGTAAATACACCTATACCAAGCGAAAAGCAGTGTGGCTGACGCAGAGAAACCGCCTGCGCGAGCTCATCCCCGCTGGTCTGGCGATGGAACTGCCGCTCACGCGATACGCATCGACCGAGGCCGGGCTGCACAAGCACTGGTACAGAGAAGTCGCCGCTCCCGTCCGTGCCACCCATCCACCTCTGTGTCCCTGGTGCTGACGGGCAGTACCGCGAGCTAGACGCCAGCGAGTGCCCAGACGACTGCGTCGGGGTGTACTTCACCTCCGTCTCCGTCAACGCGCCCGTGTACACACACTGGCTATGGCAACAATGCCTCGCGCTCGGCGTGTCGCGCGAGCGCAAGACCCTCTCCTCCCTCAGGGACGCAGCGACGTCAGAGACGGCGATCATCGTGAACGCCAGCGGGCTGGGCGCCAAGACGCTGAGCGACGTGGCGGACGACGCGGTGGAGCCGATCCGGGGGCAGGTGGTGCTGGTGCGCGCGCCGGGGATCACGACGAGCGTGATGGACGGGCCGCGGACGGGGGAGCCGACGCGGTCGACGTACGTGATCCCGCGCCCGAACTCGGGGGGCCAGGTGATCTGCGGGGGGTGCTACCAGGTGGGCTCGATGGACGGGGAGGTGGACCCGGCGCTGTCGGACGATATCCTCGAGCGCTGCCTCGCGCACATGCCCGAGTTGCGCACTTTGGACAAGCCAGGGATCAAGGGCATCGATGTGATCCGGCACTGTGTGGGCTTTCGGCCGTCTCGACGTGGTGGTCCTCGCTTGGAACGAGAGTGGAAGGAAGGGGGCGTGGCGGTGGTGCACGCGTATGGGATTGGGCCGGCGGGATTCCAGGCCAGCTGGGGTATGGCCAAGGGTGCCGCGGACTTGGTGGGCGAGGCGCTCCTCACTGGACCGCCTCAGCCGGACGTCGCTTCATTGAAGCTTTAGATTCGCAGTGCGAAAGATAGATGCACATAGACAAACAACAGGTATTCCGGGCATGTATGAGCTACAGAAACTGTCTTCCTCGATCCACTCCTGATAGGCTACACCGAAATCTTGCCAGTCCAGAGACACCGCCGCCGCTTTGCTCCACTTTGGTCGGCGTCTGTATGACGGGCGAGGTGCGCATGCCCAAGACGTTTGGAGACCGCTGGGCTAAGACGTGCGGTGCTATAGCTGAGAGCGGGACAGCCTTCGCCTCCATAGCTGAGTGAGGCGTCGTCATCGAAGTCTGACCGAGCGATGTCCTCCCTCCAAAGGTGGGATGCGGTCTTGGAGACTGCCACTCAGTTCAGCCACTGCAGGGGTTGACATTACTGACCGAGGCGTTGAGCGCGTATTTCTGCCTCCATCCCGCAGCGACTACCTTGGCCTTCTCTTCCCTGCGCACTTCTGCTTCTTCCATATCCGTCGGGTCGATGTCGGCCTCTGATTCCTGCTTCACCCTTTTCCGCTTCCCTCGTAGAGGCTTGGATAATTCTATTGAGGGCGTCACCACCTCTTCCTCTGCGAAACTGTCAGAGGACCCTAATGATCGAGATGAATGCCTCGGTGCGGGAGGCAAAGTAGTCTGATTCTCCTTGTCGCTACTGTTGCTGAGACGTCGTTTGGAGTGGTGCTGGGACGACCGATTAAGTGGTGTTTGCAACGAGACGAGGCGGAAAGGGGCAGATGAAGACGGTACAAGCGCGCAGGGAGGTCGAGTGGGCGAGCCTGCCGGGGACGCGGGGTCGCTGGTAGGTGTAGGCGAGTGGTTCCGTCTTTGCTCCTGCGGGGAGGTCAAGGTCTCGACAGCGGGCGGTGACGATGGCGGTGGTGTGCCGAAATCCTCAGAGTTGACGGGGGAAGTCAGAAGCAGATTCGCTATGGGCGACTTGCACGGCGTCTCGGGGAGTGGCGGCATTGACGAGATAATTGGAGAAGGAGATCTCATGGGTCGCGGCGACATAGAGCGAGAACGGGACCTAGATGAACCAGCATCTTCCGAAGACGGTTCCCAGATGAGCTCAATCGTCTCGGTTATCTCCTGTGCTGCAGGTTTGGAAGCTGAGCCAAAGAACTTGCTGGTCTTCGTGTCGATTGTAGAGTACAGCTCTTTCTCGGCAGCGAGCTCGGAAAGTCGAGTGGGTCCAGAGGTCGCAACACCGACCCGGGCCGGTAAAGGCGCTTTGGGCTTCTTCGAACCTGGCATGTCAGCTGAAGTCGTCTGGTCTGCCAGCCGACTCACGCGAAATGAAAGCGTCAAGGGGGCCAGCGGTGGTATTCGCCCTCGAGCTCTCGCCCAAAGGAACAGGCTTGCCGCGGGGCAGAGGCCGATAGTCAGGCCATTGGTCTTCGATCGGCTCTCGTGTCTCCGGATGTAGGTCTCCCTTGGCCATTGCCTGCGCAACCTCAGCTGCCACGTCCCTGTACATGAGCTGCTTGCAAATTTGTACGCGGCCAGCTCACACTCCTACCCAGCGCTCGTCATCCTCCGTCAGACCATCTTCGGGAAAGTCGTTGAGCGGGACGAAACGACAGAGACGAGGGTCGTATACGCGCTGGTGAATGAAGGCAAGTTCGGCCTGGTTGAATTTGGCAACATAGTCGGGTGGAACCTGCATGGCTCCTTCCATGCGGATATTCTGGAGGACCTTTTCGACAGTCTTTAGTCGGCGCAGGAGACGATGGGCAGTCTTGAGACCGATACCGGAGATGGAGGGGAGGTAGTCACAGCCGCTCAGCATCTGCCATTAGTCAAGCACCACTCGAACTTGAGAAAGACTCACGGCCATGCGGCGGAAGTGCGTATCTGTCCAGCCGTGCATGGGGTACTCGCGCACCGAGGCAAAGTTGTCGCGGTGGATCCACACACACTGGCCGTTGTTGTCTAGCTTGAATACCACCTCCTCATCAGTTGAACGCATTCAAAGCTTGAAGAGACTGACCTGCCTGCAGCCGAAGACAAGGAGGTCCGAGTCTTCCGTGATGATCCCGTCAACGTATCCCTCGCGCTCAAGGAAACAAAGCTGCGCATCGGCCTCGTACGGCGCGACGATATACTGCACCGACTCGGCGCGCAATGCCTACTAATCAGCTCCTGCCTGGACTACCTGTCAGCTGACTCACCTTGACGAGCTGGTACGCCATTTCAGGCGTAATGTCCACGCATTTGGTATAACAATCCCGCGCCTCCTTCCAGCGCCCTTGCGACTCCATGCTCTGCGCCCGTGCAAGGTAGTCCGCGCGAGACTTGGCGCGCGAGACCTCGGTGCCCTTCTTGGCAGGGAGCGGCCCGCCGTCGAAGACGACGTAGGGCTCGATGCCGTGGTGCCGGAGCATGCGGACGCGGTGCATGGCATAGTCGACGAACCGGGTGGTCTTTTTGCCCTTGACGAGGTCTTCGGCGCATCCGAACGCGCCTTTGTGGAGCCAGACGTATGCCTGGGGTCAGTCATCATCACCTAGTACGTGATGAGGCAAGGCGAGTTGAAGTAAGGCTCACGTCTACGGCGAGTGTCTTGCCTTTAAAATGCGAGATGTGCCCCGAGACTTGAATCTCCTTGAGCATGGGCAACAGGCCCTGGATGCCCATTGTGAGAGTCGAGAGCGAGGCTCAGACTACGTGGAGTGTCGAGACTAAGTTGGCTATCTGTACATGGGGCTAGGAGTAACAGATGTAGCTGTCAAGAAGAGATGTAACGACAAGACGACGGTGAAGAGTCGAGAAATACAAGACAGTCGCGTCAGGTTTCACCGAAAAGCAAACCACGTGGCACACCTATTGACGCGTATTCCACACTTGAAACAGTTCTAATGCATGCACATCTTGTGCAGCGCAGAGCAGAGCAGAGCATCGAGAGCACCATTCACAGCCGACCCTACGGCTTGCAGGACAGAGGTTGGAATCAAATGACAAAGTCCAGCTCGGTGTTGATTGCTAGGGCGTCAGACCATTGTTGTCGGATTCGGATACAGGTAAAATCTCACGGTAGCACGCCGTCAGCTGCGGTCGCTGGCTATACTTGCCCCTCAACTCGTCACGCACAGCCTGCAGGAGCTGTTGATACGTCAATTCGGTCGACTTGCTCAGCGCCGCAATGAGGGCATAAGACATGGCGCCCGTCGCGCGGCCCGCCTCTTGCGTGTCGGCCGACTGTACCGGTCAGCGGTGCCATCGTCGACCTGGGCTGTGCTGACCGTTTGCGAGTCCTTGCATCCGCTGAGGGCGATAACATCGCCTGGGGCGGTATTGGTCTTGCGCGACAGCTCGTCGGCCTCGCGCGTCCGGTACGCGCCTCTGGCCATGTCGACCAGGCCCGAGAAGATCTCGCGCGTGTCGCCGCGCACGAGGCCCATGCCCATGGCAGAGAGGTCCTTGGTGGCATTGGCAAAGTAGTCGGGCTCCTTGATTGTGCCTTCCTCGGTATACTGCCGTCAGCCTCCTCACCCAAGCCGGTCAACCCACGCAGTAGGGCAGGTCGCCGACGGTCCCCGAGTGGCACGAGTCGAATACCATCGTGAGGCGGCAGCCGGCCGGCAGGGGCCGGACCATGGTGTTGAATCTGGCGTGAGCGATTTCATCAGCTACATCATCCAACATACACTGCGATCAGCTGCGCGACATCAGGTGAGGAGACGACCCACTGTCGTCGTCGATGATGAGGCCCGCCTCGCGATAGTCGACAGGACAGATGGCCTCGTTGTACCCGTCCGCCTCGTGCCCCGTCAAGTCGACATCCTGGGTCCCATGGCCGGAACTGCTCATCAACGCCCGATACGAGTGTACTCGCCACGCACTAGTGGAAGAAGAGCGCATCGTCCTTCTGCGCATCCGCGACGAGCCACGCCATCGCGCGCAACATGTTCTCCCTCGTGGGCTGGGACCTCGGATCGGGATTATCGTCCGTCAAGACGACCATGTCGCCCGGTTGGTACCCGTAGCGTTCTCCCCATCAGCCAAGTCCTCCTGCAAGGGGTCGGACTGACGCATGATGAACTGCTGCACGTTGTGCACGTCGTTGATGCACCCTTTGAGCTCGGCATCGGTCCCATAATAGTTGATCCCGACCTGCGCTCAGCCCCACCGTGCACTGCACCCATCTGACCGTGTGAAGACGTACTAGAAGAGCCTTGCGATGACCGTTACACCGCGAGTACTCAAAGTACGGTGTGGCCTGTTGGCCAGCCGCGAACGCCGCGCCGGGGTACGCGTCCACCTGCCGCTGCTGCTGTTGCTGCTGCGGCAGGTATGCTTGTTGTTGCGGGTATGGGGCCGGCTCGTACACTTGCCGTTGATACCCATCGCCATACCCGTCCTGCTCGTAGCCCGGCTCAGGCTCATAGGCATATCTGGGCTCTTCGTCTCCCCTCCTCTGATTCCCATACGACTCGCCCTCGTACTCTTCGGTCGTGTACTCTATCTCTCGGCTCCCGTCCCTCAGATGACCGTAGTCGGGATCGTCGTACCCGCCATACCCGTCGTCTTGGTAGTAAGACATGGTCCCTGTGCCGGTAAGAGGCAAGGAAGGAGATTAGAGATGTAGGTTGTGATGTTGATGGAATGGTGGCCGAGCCTCCCAAAGGACCCTCAGTCAACAACGAGGCAACGTCGAGGTCGAGCAAGCATCGCGAACCGTCGTAATGTGTATGCATGAAGAACCATAACCTCGCCTGTCTACCTCTTCCCAGCCAGAACCTTCCCCTAGCGCATCCGTCCTGGGCTAGGCCGTCCTGGCCAAGAGGCCTTGAGGAGGAGGGAGGGACGGCGCACCTTCGGGCGTCTATCCTCAGCTCGGTCCAGCCAGCCAGACGAAAGCAGCGCGACTCACAACGTAGCATGCGTGCAGGCCGCCGTCAACCATAAAGTCTGTGCCGTTGACATACGATGAGTCATCCGAGGCCACTGGGCGTCGGCTATTACTCTTATAGATGCCATGATACACTAAGGGAAGAGGGGGAAGACCCACGGAAGACCACCGCCTTGGCCTGCTCGACGGCCTCGCCGAATCGCCCGATGGGATTATGCACCAGCCGCCTGTTGAGCTTCTCAGGCGTGTTCAGGTAGTCCATGAGGAGGGGCGTGCGGATGGGGCCGGGGCAGAGGGCGTTGAAGCGGATGCCCTCGCGGGCATGGACCATGGCGAGCTCGCGCGTCATGGCGAGGACGGCGCCCTTCGAGGCGGTGTCTGCGGTCAGCGCTGCAGCGGCGGGGCGGCGCAGCGGCGCAGCAAAGGGGGTAGAGGGGGGGGGGGGGGGGGGGGGAGCGACTCACAGGCCAGCTGGGGCGTCGCCGCGCCCATCTTGGCGACAAACGAAGCGACATTGATGACGGACCCGCCAGCCGACAGGCCCTGCGCCGGGTCGGCCTTGTTCTGCGCATCAGCCAGCGCCCACCCGCCTCATCTTCGGTCCGAGTCCCAGCAACTCGCCTGACGCATGGCGATAACGGCATGTTTGCAGCCGTACCACACGCCCTTGACGTTGATGGCCTGCGTGATATCCCACGTCTTCTCCGACGTGTTGACGGCGTCGTCGTCGCTGCTCTCAGCGCCTCCCTCAGAGCACAAGAAATGGGCTCACTCGCCAAGCATGACGCCGGCATTGTTGAACTGGCATCAGCATCAGCCCCCGCAAGACAGGGTTGACAGCTCGCTTCGCTCGCTGTTCGCTGCTCTGCTCACCATGACATCCAGCCGCCCCCACTTGCTCACGGCAAGCTCCACCATGCCCTTGACATCCTCTTCCTTGCTCACGTCGCACTTGACGCTCTCCACCTCTGTGGCGGGGAACAGACCCCTGATATGCGCGGCGCCCGCCTGGACGGCGGAGAGGTTGATGTCTCCCAACAACACCTTCGCACCCTCGGCCACAAACTGGAGGCAAGTTTCGAGGCCTATACCCCTAGGTGGGCGTCAGCTCTCGCCTGCCTACCCTTTTGTCCAGATACAGATGGAAAGACGCACGACCCTGCGCCGGTAACGATGCACACCTGCGGTCAGCTCTCATCCATTCACTAAACGGAGGACACACCTTGTTGGGAAGCCTCTCGCGTCCTGGCATCTTGCTAGCAAGCCGCGTCGAGTCTATTCTCTATGCTTGTCGCAAGTAAGAATGAGGTGGAAGAGTCGATGGGACTGGATATCTCGCTTAATATCCATCCATTCCAGGCACGCTCTCCCTTATCACCACTACCACTACTCGTGACTATGAAATGCATGTAGTACCGTAGGAAAGAATGTTCGAGTCCAAGAGATATGCAACCTGCAGCCTGTCACCGACTCACGGCGCCTCGACATACGCGCGGTACGCCTCGAAGCCCTCCTCGCTCGACTGCCACTTGACCTCTGCGCCGGCCCCGATGAACACCACCTCCCCCCTGGCCACGTCCAGGCTCTCCTCTCCGCCCCACGAAGCGGTAGCCTTGCCCTGAATGATGATGACAATGCTCGGGCCGTCGATGGGGCGCTCGGTGGTAGCTGCCTCCGCATCGAGCTTGACGCGCAAGACGGAGAACTCGGCGATGGGGGGATCGTATAGATCCTCCACCACGCCAGCGGCGGAAGAAGAGGAGAACGGCTGCGGGACAAGGAGCTGCTTGGACCCGGGGCCAGCCTCGTACGTGAGCATACTGACGAGCGTGTCGACATCGCGGAGCTTGGGGGTGAGGCCGGCGCGGACGACGTTGTCCGAGGTGGCCATGCACTCGATGATGTCGCCCTTGATGTATGCGTGGGGCATGTTGGCGCCGAGGAAGGCGGCCTCGCCGGCCTTGAGCTCGACGACGTTGAGGAGGAAGCAGCACAGGGTGCCGACGTCGGCGGGGTACTGCTCGTCCAGCATGAGCGCGAGGTCGACCAGGCCGCGCTCGCTCTCTGCCACGTCGGTGCCGGCCTTGTAGCGCGCCACGAGGTCGCTGATGGCCTTGTGGACAACGTCGTCCGGGGCGGTCATGACGGCCTCGAAGATGGCCTTGAGGAGGTCCTTCTGCGCGCCGGTGGGCGGGGAGATGGTGGGCTCGAAGAGGAAGGCGTCGGGCGGGCGGGTGTCGGGGAGGGTGAGGGAGGCGGCGAGGTCGGAGACGAGGTGGGGCGGGATGAAGGCGAGCTCGGGGACGGAGAGGAGGTGGAGGAGGATGGTGGGCAGGGGGAGGAAGTTGAGGAAGGCGAGGAAGGGCGTGAGCGCAATGGCCATCTCGGGCTTGTGGTTGGGGTCTGTCGTGCGTCAGCAAGACTCCACTCTTCCTTCGTGTCGCAGGAACCTACCCTTGTATACGTCGGGGCGGGTGGCATAGAGGCGCTCGGCGAGGGGCTTGTCCGGGTGCGCCTGGATGCTGAGGGCCGTGCCGATACTCAGGACTTTGAAGAGGAAGGGCAGTTGGCCGTCCTTGGCGCCGGGGAAGGAGGCGAGGATCTTGTCTCCGAGGAGCGAAGGGTGGGCGCGCAGGTGGTCGACGAGCTTGTCCCCTGCGCCGTCCGCAAGCGTGGCGGGGACATTGGGATGCGTGCCCATCCACAACTTCAAGTCAGCAGCCGTACGGTCTTGTACCGGCTCTACGAGCCAGACTGACCTCGGCATAGGTGGTGTCCTCGTCGGTGGTGTGGGTCGGGACACACGTCTCGCCGAGCTGCGCGGCGAGTGACGAGGAGCCCTTCTTGCCCCACGCGTAGGGCTGGATACCCGCGTGCAGCTTGAAGACGGGGGCGGTCATGGTGTCTATCTGAGCAGGAGTAGAGATGCAATTGACACGTTCTTTAGGCTACAGTAACTCGCTGCGAAAGAGAAAGAGTCGCGCCCGTGCCTGAAAGTGAGAACTATGTTATCGACGGAAACGGCCAATCCAGCAAAAGGCGTTACGAGTACTACAGCAGAAGCAGGTAGAGACCCCATGCATCGAGTGAGCAGCAGCGAGCAACCTCACTACTATATATTGCCATGCACAGAGGAGCGCATGCATGGCTATCTGCTATGTGAAGAAAGCTAGAAAGGAGACCGATAAGCGGCGATCGCCGTTGAAGACGGCTTTGTTCGGTCCCTCGAGCGGTCGAGCGGCAGCGGCAAAGAGGGTACCGACAACGACGACCTGCTGTTCCATCTTGTCCTCACCTCTGCATCTCTGCAGTTGCCGACAAGATGAGAGCCTCTCGCCTGCTGAGGGCGAGCCACAGCAACACATGGACATATACGCCAAGCATCAAGTTTATCGGCCAACGCTCCAAACTCCCACACGGTGGGTCGCCTCCTCCATCCTTGTAGCTGTATGATCCTGACACGCAGAACCCCACGCACCCGCCCCACATCCGGCCGCACCAGAAGAGATCAAATCGTCGTTCCAATCCTTCCTCGCCAAACTGCAGTCGTCCAGCGCCGGAAGCTCGTCTCCCTCCTCCACGCCGAAAGGCCAGTCGACAGACGAGTCCGCCAGAGGTGTGGTGGGTGGGAGCGCCAGCGAGCCGCAGGGGCGGACACTCTCGCCCAGTCAGCCCAAGTCAGGTGGCGAGAGCAAGCCGAGCAAGCCTGCCGACTATGAGAACTTCTGGGAGGCGCCGCGGGGCTTGTGGCGGCAGCGCGATTTTACAGAACGGGAGATTGACGCGGTCATGGTACATCTCTTCACTACCGCGACTGATTCGGAGAGGGAGAGCTGACCGGCAGAGCGGCGGCGCAACGGATATCCGTTCGGGGCCGTAGCACGGGTATTGTCATGAGATGTGATGCATGGTATCATATCATGTAGTGTCCCGTCTACCTGGCCGAGTACTTGTGCACGCACTCGAGGAACCAGCCCATATCCTCCGGCTTGACCCCCGGCGTGATCCCATGACCGAGATTCGCGATCCAGCCTCCTCCAGCCAACTTCCAGCGCGCGCACAGCCGCTTGACCTCCTGCTCGATGCCCTCCTTCCCGCCGTACAGCACCACGGGGTCAAAGTTGCCCTGGAGGTTGACTTTGGTGCCGACGATCGCGCGCACCTCGACGGGGTCGACGGTCCAGTCGAGCCCGAGCGTGTCGTAGCCCGTGACTGAGGCGTCGGAGAGGGAGCGCAGGGTCGAGGGCGCGTCGGCGCCCTTGGCGAAGAGGGTCATGGGCACGGCGGGGTGGTTGTGGTGGGCGAGGACGTGGCGGACTTTGTGGGAGATGTGGAGGAGAGAGGGGAGGGCAAAGGTGGAAAAGTGGTATGGTGTGAGCTCGCCGGCCCACGAGTCGAAGATCTGAAGCATCTGTACGTCAGCCGAGGGCCGAGCGCAGCGAGGCCCCCTCTGTAGCTACACCAAGCATCACGAGAGATATTGAGAAATGTGTGGAAGTGTGAACCTACCTGAGCCCCCGCGAGCACCTGCCCCACCAGCAAATCCGCACAGACATCCGCGATGCGCATCAACAACCCCCTGCTCTCCTCGGGATGGAGATACAACCACCCCTTGGCCTTCTCAAACGTGCGGCTCCCGCCCCCCTCGACCATATACGCCATGAGCGTCCACGGGGCGCCGCAGAACCCGATGAGCGGCACCCGCCCATCCAGTCCCAGGCGGGTGAGCTTGATCGCTTCAAAGAGGTAGCCAAGCTCCTTCTGCACGTCGACGTCTGTGCGCAGGCGGGCGAGGTGGGAGGGGTCGACGAGGGGATCGGGGAGGACGGGCCCGCGCTGCGGCTCCATGAGGACGGTCATACCCATCGCTTGTGGGACGACGAGGATGTCGGAGAAGATGATGGATGCGTCCAGGAGGGGGTAGCGGTCGATCGGCTGGAGGGTGAGGGCGGACGAGATCGATGGCGTTTGGCAGCACTCGAAGAACGAGTGCTCGGCGCGCACGGCGAGGAATTCTGGGCATAAGCACAGAGCACATGTTGTATGGTGTAGGGATGGGAGACCCACCGGGGAGGTAGCGCCCAGCCTGGCGCATGACCCATACCGGTGCGCGGGAGGTCTCTTCACCGCTGGCGGCGCGGAGGACGAGGTCGTTCTTGAGCGCAGGCCATGCTTGTTGGCGCCACGTCTCGGCGTCTTTCAGCTTGGGTATCCTGTACTCGGCGGCCATCCTGCCTGCCCGAGAGAGTGCACAATCAAGGTGATAAGAGGAGGGTTGAACGACGATGTGGAATGAAATTTCAGCTGCCGGGCTCATCGGCCGTCATCATCGTTCCTGGCCCGTGCACCACCGTCTACCATCTACCTCCATGTAAGGTAGAAGCAGCAGATGCATGCATGCTTGGAGGCGTCATGAGAGGTTCGTGGTAGAGCAGTGTCGTGTCGCCGTACATTTAGAGTCTACAGATCTCTCGCCTCGGGGTGCACTACGGGGTCTTCTTCGGGAGGAGGTAGATGACCTCGTACGCCTCCCAGACCGCCGACACAGCGAGCACCGCCGAGATCGGCAGGTAGAGCGCCGACGACGCGCTCCAAGACGCCTTCCACTGGCCCCAAGCGCCCCTCCAGCTCAGCCCATGCTCCTGACGCTCCTTGCGCAGCCCTCGGACGAAAGCGCGGCTCTGCACCCAGCTCGCGAGCGCGGCGAGGACGTACGCCTGGCCCTCCACGAGCAGCGTGAGCATGTGCGGCCACGCCACGGGCCCTTTGACCGGCGCGAAGATCAGCCCCCACTCCGCCGCGCGGTAGGCGGTCAGCAGCAGGCCCGAGAAGGGCACAAGTAACGACGGGAGGGAGATGGTGCCGAACGCGCCGACGCCGAGGTTGATGCCGAACGTCGCGAGTGCCGCGCGCGCCAGGCGCCGCCCTTCGTAGGCCGCGACGGTGGACCGGCCCACCTGGTACGCCTCGAGCTGGTCGTGCACCCGCGCGAGCGATGCGGCCTGCAGGGACGGACGGGCGATGGCCGCGAGCATCGCGCCGAGGATGAGCCCGTGGTAGGCCGCTTCGAAGGTGATGAGCGCGGGCCGGTGTAGCCCGACGAGGTGGATGCTGCGGCTCCAGGAGAGATGGAGGGAGTGGGCGGTGCGGCGGTAGCGCGCGACGAGCCAGTCGAGCAGGCGTTGTAGTGGAGACGGCATGGTGCAGAGCAGTGCAGAGACAACAACTACTAGAACCCCACTGATGCTGGAACCCGTCGCCGCCTCCGTCTCCGTGTCCGACTCGGGCCGACGACGGCACGACTCGACGACACCTTTGCATACTACACACCCTATCAACAGTCCCGGACATGCGTCTCCACGAATCGAACAGCTGGCAAGACGTACTTGTCCCAAGTGTCATCGCCCACAACCTGGGGCGTCAGCCAAGACAAGCGTGCCGCACAACACTCACCGTAAACTTATTGTCAAAGCCGTGGCCCTGCCCTTCAGCGAGGGAAGTGCCCACCGGAACACCCTTGGCTAGCAACTTCTCCCTAAACGGCAGAAGATGCACATCGTACCGCACGGCCGCATCCGCCGTCCCGTTGAAAAAGTAGGTCGGGGGAAACCAGTTCACCTCGTCAACGAGGTAAAGCGGCGAGAACGCCTTCTCATGCTGCCGCCGCTCCTCTGGGGTCGAGGCATGGGCATCAGTCCGCAGGACGACCGAGCCGAGCTTGCCGCTCGTGGTGAGGTACTTGGTCGTCTCGTACTGCAGCCGCAGACGGCGGGTGAAGACGACCGACAGGTCTTGCCATTGTTCTCGCAGCGTCTCCACGTCGAGGTTGAACTCTTCGGGACAGAGCGCCACGGCGTGCGCGGGGTCGTGGTCGGCGACATGCTCGTCGATCTCTTGCTGGGTAAACTCGCCGGACGGCCACCACCCAAGAACCTCGCAGCCTGTGCCTAAACCAACTACAAGGTCCGTGGGCCCATAACAGGAGATCACGGCGCGAGGTCTCGGGACGCTGGCGCTCAAGCGAGCAGCCAACATCAGGGCGATGTACCCGCCCGCCGACTCCCCAGCGAGGACATATCGATCCGCATCCAGCGCCTGTCGACCGACGATGTTGCCCAGGTGCTCGCGACACCATTGATAGGCATCGAACGCGTCTTCAAGAATATCGCCCATCCACACCTGGGGCGTCTTCCTGTATCCCAGCGAGACAAAGTGGTACCCGAGCGGCCGGAAAGCCGGGATGAACCACGCGTTGGGCAGCTGGTTCTTGCCGAAGCCCCATGCCCCGCCGTGTGCGTACAGTATCCACGGTTGCGCGAGGTGAGACGCGATGGGATCGCCGGGCCAGATGCGGAGCGTGATGTCGACGCCGTGGATGCGCTTGAAGATGTGGGTGAAGTGATTCGGACAGACCGGGTAGTCTGCGACGGGTCTGGGTCGGGACATGACTGATGCTTGGAGAGCTCTACCCAGACATGCCGACGACTGCTTTTGACGCCTTTTGACGAGAGAGGTGCATGCCTCATTCTATGTCCTGCACGGCGGCATCGCGCATACGGAACGTCACTCACTTGGCGCGGCAGCGCTTCGGTCGCCGCGTACTTGGAATGCCTCAGCGGTGCATGCCAAGAGTCCCAATTGCTACTACAACACGCCCAACACCTCTTGGGCCGTGGCGCGACCCGAGATGATCGCGCCCTCCATGTACCCCTTCCACACCGGCGACAACTCTGACCCGGCGAAATGCACCAGTCCGTGCGGGCGTGCGAGCGAGTCGCCATAGAGCGTGAAAGCGCCTGTGGCAGTGACGGGACAGGGCGCACCCTGGCTGAACTCTTCCTTGATCCACTGAAACTCGACCACTTCAATAGTATTGTCCACCAGCTCCTGGTTGCCCATCATACGGCCCACCTGCGCCTTGACGAGCTCCTCGCGTTTCGATCGAGGGAGCTTGGTGTACTCGACACCATTCGCAGCGACGATAAAGCAGGACAGGGAGTGCTGCCGCGGTTTCAGGCTCACGTCGTCTGTGCCGTACTCCCCATCGCAGGTGTCGAACACGAGGGAGACAGGCCACTCGGAGGAGAGGGAGAAGCCGGACCACCCGGCGTCCAACCACCACGCCGTTTCGTACAGCAGGACCATCTTGGTGTACGTCCCGAGGAACGAGCGCTGAATTAGTAGGGATTTGTCCACCGGCAGAGGGGGCGACCAGACGATCCCGGAATATAGGGGAGAGGGGATGGCATTGATGACGCGCCGGGCGGTGAAGCGCCTCCCGTCGCGCGTGGTCACTTGGACCGGCTCGCCGTCTGGGTGCTGCACGATCTGCTGTACGGCCGCGTTGAGCTTGACCGATCCGGGGGGAAGGACGTGGTTTGCCATCCACGTCGACATGGTCTGGTTGCCGTTACGCGTGCGCTGATACTGCCCGCCGTCCTTGTTAGCTGCAATGAGATCGAAGAAGCCCTCTGCCAGAGTCAACCTTTCCGACATTTTCATCAGGCTCAACTCGACTTACTGGCTGTCCTGGCAAAGTGCATAAAGTAGAATAGGGGCGTCTCGTGCATCTCGGCGCCGACGAGGGCGCGGCACAGTGGCGTCAGAGCCTGACGGCTGACATCGCCAGCTTGGAGCGTGTCGAGCCATGCGGCGACGGTGAGGCCGTCGTATTTGACTGCGTCGGGGGTGTTGTTGGGGTTGTCCAGGTCGACTGTGCGCGAGAGCCGGTCGAGCTCTTTGAAGATCCGGTTGTAGTCTTCGAGTTCTTCTCCTTCAAGCGGGATTGGCGAGTTGTCGCCGACACCGCCGTCTGCGTAAGTCAACACCACCACGGGACCTGCTGCATGACTTTACGCACCGTCATAGTACCGTAGCTGCCTATCTTTGTTGATTTCCCAACATGTAGTCCCCAGGACGCGCTGCCGGAAAAGAGTGTTGCCAGCTGCGATGTTGAGCTTGCACACCTCGGGCTGTGTATACCTAGCGCGGTCAGAGATGTCCAAGAGACAAGCAAAAGACACTCACTCGTTCACCCACGCCCCGCCCACATCGACTCTGCCGCCCGACTTGCTGTCGATAGTGAGCGTCTTGCCGCCCACCCTGTCCCGGGCTTCGAGGACGATCACCCGTTTCCCAGCTTCGTGCAGTGTTCGAGCTGCGCAAAGACCGGCAAGGCCAGCACCAATGACGATGACGTCGGCATCGGGCGCGAGGCTGAGCCCATCCAGGCGATCGTGGATGGAGCTGACAGTGGATGTAGACATACTGCAGTTTCTTTGCCGGTAGTGTTGACTAGCCTTGCGCCGTCGTGATGGTCTTATCTTACTTCTGATTGTGGTTTGCATGGCGTGCCTCCGACCCGATCAGCCGAACGAAGGAAGCCGACCAGCCGCCGTCCGTCAGCTGGTTGTAGAGCCAGTCGAGAATGAGCCGCGAAGCCGCTCTGGACCCCGCGCGGTGAACCTTACTTTCGACATGTAGATGGGGGCCTCTGTGCCTGATAGGCGAGTCGATGGATGGGCAGAAGCCGAGTTGTTGGCGGTCAGCTTGGACTTGTTCGGGGGAGGCGTCCGCGTAAGGGGGCCGCACAGCGAACATGAATATTCGGCAACAACGCAAGGACACCAGACCAAGTGGGAACGGGCAAAGTGGATGAAACGATGCAGATGATATTTTACAAAATGCGACACGGGCGGGCATAGACAGAATCAAATATGGAGACCCGAAACACCATTCGTGAGGCCTTTGAGGCCGTTCGCACCCACTTGGGGTACGCTATCCGACACCGAGTCGCCCTGCGAGCGGAAATACCCCCTCCCTCGCCCATACCCCTTCAGCTCCCTGGCCACCGACTGGGCATTGCAGAAGCCTTGCTCGAGCGCACCGTCGATAGCTGCTCGCCACCCCCTTGCCCAATCAGCAGACGCAAAGAATATGTTTCCGTGCGGCGACTGTAGCTCTTCTTGGTATTTTGTCGCAAACCCTGGTCTGTACCATGCGGGACCCGCGCGCGCCCAGGGATCCGTGTTCCAGTTGTGGAACACCTGGAGAGTCAAGCGGCAGCTTTGACATGACATGGTGCGGTACTCACCAGTCGTTCCACCTCCATTGGTCGAATCGCATTCAGTGCGTCGATCACCGCCTCGGGGTCTTTCTCCGGCGTGAAGGTCGCCTTCTCGTTGGCGCCAAAAGCGACGATATGCGTATTGCCATTAGGGAAGAGGCCGTCGCTATAGCCAAACATGAGCTTGGCGGGGTAGACGAGACCGTTCCACGATGCGATGTCGCCTTTGACCTCGGCGTGGATTTTCGACATGGCATTGACGTGACCGAGGCGGAATGCTTCTGCGCGAGAGGCGGAGACAGGTGGCTCGAACTGGATGGTAGAGAGGACATTGAGAGGTATGGTAGAAATGACTTTCCGAGCACGAAACGTTCGACCGGCCGTGGTCTCAACCTCGACAGCGTGTCCGTCATCCCGGATGGCGCTGATGGGCGTGTTGAAACTGTAGTCCAGGCCAGAAGCCACTGCCTCGTCGAACATGGCGCGGGCAAGGGCAGACTGGCCTTCTCGAAGTTTATACGTCGTCCACACTTCGCCAAAGTTGGCCGAGGTGTGGCCCTGCAGGGCATTCGAGTGCACGAGGTCCCAGGTGGCGGTGGTCTCGAGCGTCCCGCCGGATATATGCAGGAGAAGAGCCTCGAGCATGCCCCGTTCTTCGACAGTGAGAAGATGGCCAATCTGTTCGAGCCGGTCGACGGCCGATAAGCTGTCGACGGCTTCGATGTCCGCTTTGGTGGTTCGGACGTTATCGAATGGGGCGTGCGGGAGGGGACAGATGTCTCGGCCGGCGTTGCCGTCGACATTGACGAAGATGTCCCAGGCCCGTGCTGCCATAGCCCCGGCTTCCTCGTTGCTCATTGTCCGAGGCTTGGCGCCTACACGATACAATCAGCAAAGTCTCCTCACACATGCAGTGGTCGACTCACCGGGAACGTTGAGAGAATAGAAATCGTCTCCGGCACCCTTGAGGCGCGTCAATATCAAGTCGTCCTCCATGCCATATCGTTCCATCTCTTTCTGCAGATATCCCATCCAGTGCGTGACCCACGTCCCGCCCATTTCGTACATATAGCCTGGAGCTTCAGCTTGACTCCAAAAACTCTGGAACTGAGCCCACCATCGATTTCTGCGCTCCAAGTGCGCCCGCCGACGCGGTCGCGCGCTTCAAGCAACAACACAGAATGGCCTGCGAATCAGCTCAACCAGACAAACGTGGCTCGCGGTGCCAAAGGGGGCATACCTCTGAGCACAAGGTCCCTCGCAGCTATCAAGCCCGCATACCCTGCTCCAATGACGACCACATCGTACTGGGCTACATGATCGGTAAACCGGCTGGCGGGCTCGACGACACCTTTGCAGCGAAAGACGCCCGACTCTATGCCGGTCCGTGCGGTCCAGTGGTATCCCTCGGATGTCTTGGGCGGCTGCATATTGAGGCGTACGACTGGAGAGGCATCGCCAACGAGCTCACTTGTGATTTATACAGCATGCGTCTGGCTCGTATAGATGCGCGAACGAGACTGTGCCGGTCGATCACTTGTCAGGGCCGAAAGCGCTAGAGCGCATCCGCGCGAATTGGTCAAAGCTCCGACCATGCGCCGTGCAACGCCCGCAGCTGCACGTAAGCTCTCGTGCAGGGCGCGGCGCCTGAAGGTTGAGCCGCTCGGATGAGAGGGTGTTGCGCCCCCGATAGGAGCACTCCAGCCAATCGCAGTGAAGCAGCTGGGGTGCCCAGATTTCGTTGGCTGCCGAGCGCGTTTTGCAGGTCATGCAGTCCGAGGTGCTCCCTGTGTTACGACAAGTGCCCACTACAGCTTGACTTCGGGCGCAAATTACACATGTGGGGTTTCTCATTCTGGGTGCAGAATCTTAAGGGAAGTGTCGCTGGCCAAGCAGCTCTCAACGGCACAGATTCATCTCTCGAGCGATGTATGAACAACTTCTCATCTCCATCTCTGCTTCGCCGACGACAACCAGCAGCACCTCTCTCTCACCCTTAGCTCTTCACTCTCACTCGTTACTCTGCGTGTTCTGCGACTCCCTCAGTGGCATTGAGGTGGGGGATATCCAGGGGCATAAGGAAGTCGACGACGGGCGGCCCTTTGTAGACCTTTCGAGCGTGGCTACGAAATGAGCAACCACAAGCAGTTTCAGCTATTTTGACTCACACTAGATACCAGATCGCCGAAAAGCTCACTAAGAGCGTATTAGCGCTGTCAGGGATGCCCTCCAAGGTAGACTTACTGAAAAAGCCGAGCACAACAGGCGCGTAATTGGCAGTGGTCGCGTCCACCGGGATCGCAATGGGCTACACCGATATCAGCCTATGCCTTCCTAGACTTCGGAAACAATGTCGCGCACCATGCAGAACAGGACAAGGGAGAAGAGGATCCAGATCACGGCGACCCAATTGCAAATCACTCCCAAGCGACCGACCCTCCACGGGGCTTCCTTGACCCGGGCGCGGCCCTGCCAGAGGCTGATGGCGATCGGCATGCCGTAGGCGAGGTCGACGCCGATGATGCCGACATTCAGGAATGCGTTGAAAGCTTGAGACGAGCCGAGGGCAAGGCAGGCGAGAGCCATCTGGATTCCGGCTTCCCACATCAGTCACAGAATAACAAAGCTTCGTGTAAGACTCACTGGCGAGGAAAAGGGCATTTCGCGGTTGAGAGTGAGCGGTAACGGCAGCCCACCAGTGATGCTTGGGGAGTGCTTTGTCCCTCGAGACTGTGATAACGTCAGCACAATCACGGTCGTGTTTGCCAGAACATACAGGACCAGGTGCTTCGAGAGGCGATGTACTGGTTGGCGATACTAACAGGATTAGCGGGAGCCGGGTTCTTGTGATTTTCTTACCAGGCGATGTATGCGTTTGAGATGATGAGAGACAGCAGCGCGACACCGCCCGCTCTACTGCCAGTCGCAGTCGCCAGGATGACCGGCATAGGAGCGCCCTCAGCTTCCCTCGTCAGGAATCATGCAATCACTCAAGCTCGGAGAACTCACGAGCAGCGAGGAGAACCTCGATGTCTGGAAGAGTGAAGAGACAGCCAAGGATGAACACAAGGCCGGACACAACAGCCAAGGGGACGCCGATGACCATGGCCCTGGGAATCTTTGAGATCAGTCAAGACCACGACGAGACGAGAAGAGGTGTCTTACTTGCTGAGTGGGAACGGCGACCTCTTCGGACATGGCAGTGATGAAACCGATGCCACACATGACGAAGCAGCCGGGAAGCAGGCCAATGAAGAACGTGAACCCCTTGCCCCATCTGCAAGAGCAACATCAGCTCCAGCCAAAGGGACGGCGAGCTCATCGACGCACCCAGAGTAGCTCCAGTCGTAGTGCGTAAAAACGAATGAGGCGGGACGACGACCTTCTGCCGCCACCGCGAGCAGGCTAACGGTGATCACGATCAGGCAGATCCCAGTGAAGACTGCGTTGATGGTCTGATATCGTCAAGACTGGGAGACTTGAGGGGGCAGGGATACTTACATCGAGAGTCGGCACCCAACGATGCCCCTTCCAGGTCGTCAATGTCGACGCGGCATACAAACCGTAGGTGATGACAAGAATCACCCAGACTTTGGGGGTCCCTGCGATATGTCAGCGCTTGGGAGGTGGCCGTGCGCTGTAGACGAACAGTCAGGATGGAAGATGTTAACGCCGCCAATGATGAGAAGAGCTGTGCCATAATGGGTACCAAGATCGAGCGTCCAGATGGCGAGCATGTACAGCCATCCGGTGACGTAGCTCAGCATGGTTCGGAAGCTCGGGGGAGCAAGAGCGAAGGACCAGTAATAAGGGCCACTGGAAGGGATCAGTAGACCGATCACCGGTGTTGAACAAGGAGAGAGTGACTGACCCAGACGTAGGGAAGCGCGAACTGATCTCGCCGAGAGAAATGGCGACAGCTTCCTGCAGCAAACCGACCAGGATGAAGCCCCAGAGCAAGGAAGCCGGACCTCCGCCGATCATGGCCGTGTAGAATCCGGACGAGACTCCAAAGGGAACGGCAAACACTTGAGGGTCAGCCTTGAGCGAACGACATAGACAACGCTGCTGACGGGAGAGCAACATGGTCTGGATCTCGAGCTGACCTCGGTTCTGATCCCGACGTCAACCAGGACTCTTGTCAGTGTGAGCGGGTGACCTACCCGCTTGAGCTGTGGCACATAGCCCAGGTCGGCGAGACCGTTATCGGCATCTCGAACGTTGACGTCCTCCACTGCGATATACGCGGCGGCAGCTTTCTTAGCCGAATCGGTGTCTGACGAGTCGCGGTGATGAAGGGGTGTCGCTGGCTGAATGTCCAAAGGCGAAGACATCTCGTGATTGTACTTCAGAATGGGATGGGGGCGCAGCGAGCTCCTCTCTCATGATGCCTTGACTGATATATGACCCCGCCAGACTTGCACGATAGGTGGTGTGAACAGACGAAATGATAAGCCGTGGCCGGAGCGGGGCGCTTCCGCGCTTCGTCTCTGGCGCTTCAGCGGCTAACGCTCAAGTCGTTACAGAGCTTCAGCTGGGAAAGTCCCCAGAATGACGGATGCATGACGCATTGTTACGACTGTAGCCCGCTGCCTCAGCGGCCCAGGTGCCGCAGCACGAAAGGAAAGAGGTCTTCCAGGTCACGCCTGCACTCCTTATCTCTCCAGTCGAAGCCGTGCTCCAATTCCGCGAATTCTCGATAGACGTGGTCGACACCTGTTTTGTTGAGGAGGTCTGCGATGTTGCGACTTTCCTCGACGAGCACAGCACTGTCACGAGCACCATGGATCTGACTCGTCAGTGAGCGACACGAGACGTTTGAAGGTTCCTTACCAGATAAGTCGGAGGAAAGACTCTGGAGATGCAGAGAGATGGTATCAATGGCCGCAGAGTTGGCGGCAGCATCTCGGGTCGACGTTCCTCGTCCACTCCTTGCAGCTTTGCACTGAGTCCTGGTGTCTCAAGCAGCACATCGAGGAAAGTTGCGTTCTGCAGTAGCCATGAGAACAGGCCTACTCTCGTCACGTCGCTCGTTTCCGTTTCAACCACGATCCCCGCTGTCCGTGTTGCGGTTTCCAGGGGTCGGAAAGGCGTCGGATCTTGGTGGAATGGCATCCAGTGTTGGAACTGCTCCTGCTACTGTTACGAAGTGCTCTGGGCGCAGGGAGAGGTGAACCAACGCTCTTCCTGGTGACGTGATGATCAGACAGGAAATTTCCTCCCATACCGTAGAACACCACGACAGTCTTTGGAGGAGGTTTGAGATGAGCGGCCTGTCTGCTCAGCATCCCGCAGGTCGTGCAGTTCTAGTGGATGCCCACCATGAGGTATGTGAGATATCCGCCTGCGGACTGTCCGACAACTGCCAGATCATCAGTACGAGCAGGGGGCAGACCGACCCCTGCCAGAGCCACGTTCAGGCTCGCTCGTATCCATGATCCGAGCGTCACCACGTCGTCGAGTATATCGTGTGCGGATCCTGGGCATAGCAAAGAGTAGTCGGGAATCAGGACAGTAAAGCCAAACTGCAGCGCTTCGTCTGCTCGTATTAGCGGACAAGATAAACAAGCATCCTGGGCTTACCCAAAAGCCAGTGTGGGAACCATTCGTTCAGGTGACGGGAGCCCGCCGTCAGTCCACCCGAGTGGAAGTAGACGAGCACAGGGGAGTCTGCGCGAAGAGCTTGAGAGGGCGAATGCACGTCGACTCGGAGCTGCAGCAACCCTGCCTGGCTGGGCTGCTGGATAGCTTTGTATACGAAGGTGTTCATAGCGTGGATGGTATCAGGGGGAGCGCATCGCAAAGCATAGTCAGATGTATCACGCCCAGCTGCTCAAATGTTGACGTCGCGATGCTGGTTACTCAGCCGCCCTGGCGCTTGGGCGGTCCGGTGAGCTCATCGAATCCTCTTGAAGCGATGGCTGCCCCGTGAGGATGTTCGAACATCACGAGACTCAACGAGGCTGTTTTAGGACAGAGACTGCCAGTGACCAGAGGGCTGAGGGTCGTTCTGAGTGACATACCATAGTTGAAGAGAAGTTGTATCAGAGCAACAATCGCCACCCATGCAAATAGCGATGAGGCACCTCCCTGTCTCCGTCTCTCTTCGCAGGTGTGGCGGAAAGAGCTGCATGGGCCCGCTCGGGCGGGAACGAGCGAAGCGGGTACAAGCTAGCTAGATCTACGTAGAGCTGCGGGGCGGGCTGGCTGGAGAGCTCGGGATGCTTGATCCTGCTCAGGCGACGAGAGAGATGATAGGATGGATCAACATCGTCGTCCGTGCAGTGCCCTAAGACCCCTCTCCTCTCGTCACGTGATCCATCAAGCACCTCCCTGTCTCCGTCTCTCTTCGCAGGTGTGGCGGAAAGAGCTGCATGGGCCCGCTGTCCCAATGAGCGTAGCGTGTCGGCGCGGGTGATAGCCCGGGGTCGACACCAACAGGAACGGGCCCAAAGGCGCAGCTCATAAGGAAGGTCTCCACACCTGGCCCGGCTGCGGGACGCCGTCGGGTCGGAGAGATGAGGTCGCAGCCGTGCCGCCGAGCAACTTCCGGCCGGCGGACGCGTGTGATGGCGGCCCGGCGTCAACGTAAAGGCGAAAACAGTCGGAGTTCCAGCGGCCGAGAGTCTTGATCTCCGTCGCAGACATGCCGATGGATGCGGCCCACGTTGCAGCGCCCCGTCTGAAGGAGTGGCCAGAGTAGCTGGAGGCCGCGTATCCCGTGGCGTTGAGGGCGCTGCGTAGCGCTTTGGTCAGGAGCGAGCGCGGGAAGTCTCCGTTGGGACTGGCGAACAAGGGGTCCTGCGGCAAGTGGCGCCTGCACGCCAAGTACTGGCGGATCGCTCGGACAGGGCACACGTCTGCGGGTCCGGAGGGGATGACGACCGTGACGCCCGCCCGGAAGGGATCCGTCTTCGAAGCCGGGATGGTGAGCGTTGCCACATCGCCCGCACGCGTGGGGAGTGACAGGCTGCCGCAGGAGAGGTCGAAGCGTGGGTCGAACGCCGTGTAAGTCACCTCACCCATGCGCATAAAGCACGCAAACAGGAGGGTGAATGCGGCAACGATCGAGAGGTGGCCGATGGGGCCACCGAACGCATTGGGATGGGCGCGGATGTACTGGAGTACCTTCCTCAGGATGGGCAGGGTGATCGGCAGGGCCTGGTCCTTGCTCGCGGTGCCGTGATATCTGTGTGCGCCGCGTATAACCCGTTCCACCCTGGCGTTCGTCAGCCCGGACTCGTCCAGTCCCAGGTCGATGTGGTAGCTCCGCAAGGCGGTTACAAGCCTCTTGAGGGCCTTGTTTGCGAGGCCGCCCCTCCGTTGTGCGATCAGGCGTGCTGCGTTGGCGATGAAGGCGGAAACCCGCCACGCGGGAGCGGGAAAGAAGGGCGCGGTCCAGCCGCGCAGGCGAGAGAAATTAACGAATTGTTGGGGGATGTTGCCGTACGAGCGGCGGGTGTTGTGCGAGAGGCCGTGCCAGAGGTAGAGAGCTTCTAGCGCGTCGCCTCCTACCTGGGCCTGCCAGTCACGAGGGGGAGGAGGCAGTCGTGCTCGGGCTGCGAGGCGACAAGGCGCCAGGGGGCAACGGGGCAGAGGGGTATCGTGCGTGGGCGGTGGTGAAGTCGAAGCGAGACATGGCGTCAGCCAGGTCATTCTCTGCGCTGGGAACCCAGGTTGAGGTCAGTGTCATGTGGGCTGCCATGGCCAGGCCGAAGATCTCGCGTATGATGGACTGCGTTGGGCGGTGCCGACAGCTGCCGGTGCGAATCGCCGCCAAGAGCACCGTGTTGTCGACGACGCAGGTGACCTCGCGGTTACGCAGCTCCTCCGTCCAGCGCCGCAGGGCAGTGAGGAGCGCCAGGGCTTCGAGGAACATGATGTCCTTCCCCTTATGCCTCTCTGGGATTGGCAGGGCAAACGTGTCGGAGCAGGATGCTTTGGGTCCAAGGTGGCCGCCCAGGCCGACGGTGGAGGCTGCGTCCGTCCACACCTCGCGGCTGGGGAGGTCATGGGCCAGCAGCGTGCAGCCGTCCCAATTGGAGAGAGTGCGTCGCCACCAGCGGAGCTCCTCCTCCAAGGGGTCTGAGATCCTGCACCAAGGTCCAGGGTCGGCTGTGGTGGCGTCGAAGACGCGTCGAAGGAATGCCCTGCCCCCTGGGCAGACCCGAGTGACAAAGAGGAGGCTGCCCGCGATACTCTGGAGGCGAGTCGTGGGTATAAGGTTGCCGGAGAGTGCGTCGTCGATGTCGAGGATGATGCGCGCCCTCTTCTCCAGCGTGAGCCATGCCTGCGCCGCAGGGCAGTCGATGAGGATACCCAGGATCTCGAGGCGAGGTCCTGTCGTCGTCTTGCCCGGAGAGACTGCGACCCCTAGGCTAGCGCACACCCCGCGGAAAAGGGCTAGGCAAGCCTCGCCCGCCCCCGCCGGGCAGGTTCCAAAGCTGTCGTCCAGGTAGTGGTTGAGGCGAAGGCCAAGGGACTCGCAAACCCAGTGCAGGGCTTCGGCGAGGGTGTTGAAGAGGAAGGGGGATGACCGGCCGCCGAAGTTGAGGGTGAGGTTGACGTACTCGACCCCGTCGAGGTGGAAGCTGAGCAGGCGGACGTCGCGGCTGGCGGTGACGAGGTGGTAGAACGCGTCGGTGAGGTCCGCTTTCCAGACCTCGACCTGGCGTCCATCTTGATGGGCTGCGCGGATGTCCGCATAGACGCCTGTCAAGCCCTCGTATGCCATGGGTATGGCGTTGACATCAATGCCGCCATTGACGGACTCGGCAGGGCGCTGCCTAGGCCAGGAGAGGTGATTGATTGTGCGGTGTTTGCCCCCGTGCTTAGGGACCGCACCGATTGGCGAGAACACCACCAGGAAGGACTCGTGGGGATGAACTTCGCGCGACTGACCCTTCTCCAGGCGTGCCCGTATGCTCTGTCGTACGTGCGCCGACTCCGCCTCGTTCATAGGCAGGTTGCGAACGCGGGTGGCGGGTCGGCCGCTCGCCAGGAGAGGCCCGTCGTAGCCGAGCTTGACGCCGTGTCTGATCATCCCGAGGATGTTCTGGCTCAGTGTCGGGTCGGGGTAGTCGGCTAGGACGTCCTGCCAGGCGGTAGCGTTCAGAGGGGAGGCGGCGGCGGGTCGATCCAGAGGGTCAAAGACGGCAAAGCCGGCGGCGGTATTAGGTCGGGGAGGGGGTAAGGGTGGTATTACAAATCCGAGGGACGTGGCAAGGCTGGCCAGCGCGTCGCGGGTCGGGTTGGGTATGCGCTACGCTATCAGCGTAGGTCCACCGGGGACTACCTGGCGCAGCCAGGGTGCGCGTGTCGGGAGGGGCCGAGGTGTGAGCTGGGGAGGGGACGCGGCCGCTCGCGCCCCAGCTACCGTCGGCCTCGTGAGGGCTTCGCAGAGCACGCCTCACCCCTGCGCGGTGTGATTGCAGTGGGGGTCGCAGCCCACGCCACTGCAGGGGCACAGGGAGCGTAGCTCACCGGTGCTGAGTTGATCCTATATACAAATGTCGTCGCCTGGGGGTCCAGCCCGCAGGCCCTGGCGAGTCCCTATTGGGCCTTGCCCTTCCCTGGGCAGTCGAAGACTCGGTGCGGCTTGCCGCACGCGCTGCACTCGTGCTTCCTACCCTGCGGGCACGGCTCGGAACAGCCGGAGACGTGGTAGCGGACACAGCGTTCGGACGAGGCTGCAGCGGCCGATGTCTGCTTCTTGCGCCGTTTGTTTCCTTCATCGGCGGATGCGGCGGCGGTGGAAGGTGCCGTGACGGCACGCGCCGTCTTGGTACCAGCGACAGATTGGCGCTCTGCTCGCTCCGCCTGCCGGGTGACGCTGTCCTTGCGGATGAGGACATTGCCTGCGGCCGCGTCATAGGCATCGTACCAGAGGGACGTATGGAAGTCGGTGGCGAACCGCTTGCTGGCTACCTTGAGGTGATACCGGACTATGGAGTCCCAGGTGAAGTGCACGCTGTTGTCGATCACCCATTGCGCGTGACTCCACAAGGCGGTGAAGATCTCGGCGGCGGCCTCCGGTTCCCCGCTGCCGTGGATGATGAGGTCGATGAGGTTACCCCAGGCGTAGAGAAACACCCCCAGGTTCGGTATGGCCGCCTTGAAGCGCTCCGCAATTTGCCCCGTGGAGTTCCTAGGCGGCGCTGCGAAGAACTGTCGGGTCTCGGGGTCCATGGAGAGCAAAAGTCTGCCCGAGGGGTCGTCGGCGTTCTCGCGGTAGATCTCCGCCGTCGGCGGTATGAGGAGCGGGAGCTTCTCCGGGGACAAGCGGCCAGCCATGGCAGCCGTGAGGGTTTTCTCGTCCAGGAAGGCGTAGCGCTCCTCGATGCTAGGGCACTCACCATGCACGCCACGGAATGGTACAGGTGGTCCCGGCGGGTCCGTGCCCAGGTCCCCAAAGTCCATGAAGTTATCCTCCTCGACGGTGGTCGGTGCCGGCGCCGTCTGGGGGATGGGAGCACTGCTGCGGTCGAGGATCTGCTGGAGCATGGCCTCCACGCCTCCGAAAGCGCGTGTGAACTCGTCCCGGGTCACGAAAGCGGGCTCGGCTGCAGGCTGCGCAGCGCGGCCCGTGCGGCGAGCCGCTGGCGTGGCCGCTGCTGCTGCTGCTGCCGCTGCCGCGCGGGCTTGTCGGTCCTCGACGGTGATACGGCGGGGGGGCATGCTGCGGGAGGTGGGCTGGCGAGGAAACGAGGTAGCTTGTTGAGGTTCACCGGCAATGCGCTTCAGCTGCACTTCGGACGGGACGGAAGACGTGCGCGTAGAGCGGCTGTTTGTCTCTGGCACGCCGCACTCCTTCTAGGCTTACAGGTCCCGCTGTCCTCTCCAGGCTCCTCCTACTGGTGCAGAGCTCGGGATGCTTGATCCTGCTCAGGCGACGAGAGAGATGATAGGATGGATCAACATCGTCGTCCGTGCAGTGCCCTAAGACCCCTCTCCTCTCGTCACGTGATCCATCAAACGGTACTGTAGTTCCGGCCCGATGGGAATCTCCCGCTCTAACCGATGACTCCCTCTCTTCTACGTCTGCCAAGCAGGGTGATCATAACGCTTGTGCAGTAGGCACAGCATATCGTGACTGTCCAGCACCACCCACGACTTCAGACATGACCTCCATCGAAGTGGGACAGGCCAGTACCAAGCCAAAGCCGAGACGGAAACCCATCCTGGACAAATTGGAACTCCGACCAGCTGGAGATAAGCCTCTTCGCCGTTCACGAACGGGCTGTCTGACCTGGTGAGTCGTCCTCAGCACTGCGCTGTACAGTCGACTGATACCTCGTGCCTGCAGTCGCAAGCGTAGTGAGTTCATACATGCAATCACACCCACCCATCTGCCTGTTGTTGCTAGCCGCGGGCTAACCGATGTCCCGCGGGACCACCAGAAAAGAAATGCCCAGAACAGGTGCGCTTGCCGCTCTTCCCCAACACCTCATCCCCCTTATCTCTGAAACTGTAGCAAAGAGCTCACATGACAGTATGACAACGGCGCTTGCTTGAGGTGCTCGTCCGGCGGCTGGAAGTGTATCCGGGAAGAGGATTTGCCCTTTGAAGCGACCATGCGACGAAGTATAGACGGGCTGGGCAGGTCGCCAGACGGGACAGGAGGGAGCGGTGCCGCCTCTGCTTCCCCAGAGCAGTTGCCACCAAATCCACATCAACATCAAGGGCTGGGGCAGGCGGTGGGGTCGTTGCTCGATCTGGGTTCCCATCATATTCAAGCCCCAGCGATGCCGAGCGGTACGATGGACATGACCACGGAGCAGGACGGTCTGCTCGACCCGACTACTGCGTTACCAGTGGACGACAACTTCTGGACCACACAGTCGCTCGATGCGCTCCTTGGGGCAAGTCTGCCCAACTTCGACCTGTCTCTGTATGAGTCATTCGGCCAGGTCGACCCCAACGACCCGTTCCGATTCTCCCCTGCTTTCCAGTTCCCCACAGACGACACGGCCATGCTCATTGATAAGCCCCAGACACCCCAAGCGTCCAGCTCGCGGACCGGCAGCATTCAGAATCCACCTGTTGTCACACAGGTGGAGATGACGAACGAGCAAGCGGTCCTGTCCGACTTTTGTGAGTCCCCCTATCACGCAGCATGCGCGTCGCTGACAGTTCGAAAGATGATCAGTATCTCCTACCCGCCTGGGCAATCACCTATCCCGAGCGAGCTCGTAAGGCTGTCATTGCTCGGTATCGAGAGATCACCAATGCGCACCATGTGACGCGCCTGTGTCGCCAAGCCGCGGCAGCAGTGTGTGAGTGATGCACGGCAAGCGTGCGCAGCGTTGACACTGATGGTGCAGATCTGATCCTTCTCCGTCGCAGATACTCGCATGGAGTCATATGGGTGGGACACTGGGGTTCGCCTCTGGATTACCTACCGCAAAAGTACATGGCATTGCAAGTCGATCCTGAGACCATTCTGCGCGATGCCACCTTGCTGGTCCGCACCCCAAAGGAGTGAGCCTGCAAAGAATCGTGCACATCAATCATGGGTCTGTGCTGATTCCAGTGACCACATCACCATGGAAGCCCACTTTTGGGCTCTATCCGACCTTCATGTACGTTCTGACCCCTTCCGCGCAATGTAGCTCACTTCGTGTTAGATGGCCGTTGGATCCTTTTGCGAATCAACAAGGTCTTATGCCATCATGGAGATAGCGGAGCGTCTGTTATCGGTCACGTACGGTCCTCAACCCGAAGTCGACTATCTTTCCCTCAATGGCTACCTTCCGTTCTACATGAGAGCATTTGTGACCATCGATTTGAATCGCAGTATCTCTCAACGGCGTCGGACGTTCTTCAAGATCACCGATTCAGCAAAGCTGAACAATGGCCTCTACCTGAATGACGGGTCTCACGACCAGGTACGTTTGCACTTTATACACCAGTGAAGAAGCTGACCTCTGCAAAGTGGTTTGGCCTACCAGCCGGTCTCGTCTTGTGTCTGTCCACCTTGATCAACTTGATCGCGCAGCTCGGCGAATCACCCGATACTAGAGTCTCAGGCGCAGCTTTTGCCTCGTCTCTCGCTATCGAAGCCGACCTTCTAAACTTCCGCTCGCCCTTCGCTGCCAACGACCGGAATGCAGACCGACATCCGCGAGAATGGGCCGGGGAGATGGCTGTCGAGACCGAGATCTGGCGCAATCTGGGCCTCTTGCTCCTTTGGCGACACGTCAACAACCTCTCTGTGCTCTCGCCCACAGTCAGAGACTGCATCGCCCTGCTCCTCAGCCTTCTCAGGTCTCTGCAGCACCTGACTGTCCCTCGGGTCAAAGCAGAGAACAACGTTATCGACTTTTGGACATTAAACTATACGATGCCGATATTCCTTGTTGGGGCGTTATTGGTGAATGCGGAGGACCGTGCATGGTGCAAGCAGAGTCTGCAAAGGCTTGGCGCGGAGAAGAACCTGGAAGACATGGTTATGGCGCTGGACGCGACGTGGGCGGCTACTGATCGTGAAGGGCAAGTGGTGGACTGGTTTGACGAGTGCAAGCGGCTCGACATCTCGGTTGTATTCTTCTGAGCGAGCGATGCATTTCGCTATGGTAACCTTCACTGGGCACTCAAAGCAGATCCGCCAGCTGGACTTCCGAGCCGTTCGACGTCAATGCTGCTTGTAGCACCCTCACGTCGTGCAGGGCGCCCTCGACAGACCCAAAGCCTCAGGGTAAGTGGTTGACCCTTCCTCTAGGTCCAATGGGCTCACCATCTTCTTCCCCGTGGATTGCGGCAAAGAACCTCCGTTGCTCTTCCGCAACGCCCGTCTTGGGGAAGCTCTTGCGCTCGGTATGCGCAGCACCGAACTTTCCCGTCCGAATCTCCACTGAGATAGAGTCAACACCATTGTCCTCAACATCTCGGGAGACGATCTCGCCGTCTGACCCCGTGATACGGAGCTCCCAAGCGGGCTGACATCCGCGTGCGCCATAGTCAATCAAGATCTGCCCATGTATGTCCGCACCGCATCGTGCGACAGCGGCAAGGTAGTCGCTAGGCGCCAGGTGCTCGTTCTGAAGAGTGGTGTAGGCGGACAGATGGGTGATGTGTTTGGGCAGTACCGTGCGGAGGACCGCTGCGTTGTGCTTGCAAGATCAGTCCGTGGCTCGAAGCGCTGAAGTCGAAAGCTCACTACCCCCGCATCAAGTAGGTAGCCGCCTTGGAACTGTCGCTCTTCAGCTCCTTCCCGGCGACAGCAATATGAGCACACCTGAGGCTTTCGACGCCAAGCCGTTTCAAAGTACTTGTTGCCCTCGTCGTCCACGAACAAGACGGACTTGATGAAGAAAGTTCGTACCGAGCCTATGCGGCCACGTTTTACCGCCTCAGCGGCAAATAGATGTGCTGGCTCGACTTCCCAATTCTCGGCGATCCTCCATATCTAGCCCTAAGCAGCTGCGGCTCTCTCTGCCCATCCGAAGAAATGCTACTTACCTGTCCCCGTAGCTTGTATACCTTGTTGTACTCGTCCAGCATCTTTTGTCCTGCTTGGACCGTCGCGGCCACAGGTTTCTCTGACAGGACATGCTTGCCTGCCCGCAGAGCTTGGAGAACGATGTCCGGCTGAGAGTCGATAGGCAGAGCGATGATGACTGCCTCGATGTCGGGTCTGGACAGCAAGGCTTGGAGTGTATTCTCTTGTTGACCGTCCTCACTGTAGGCAAGAGTCTGTTCTTGCAGTGCCGAGGTCTTGTCAAGCTTCTTCCATGCCTGTAGCGCTTTCTGCGCTGAAGAGCTCGACCTGGACCAGATAGCTTTGAGTGAGACTTCTTGCCCCGTGGCGGACTTCAGAAGTGCAGGCAAGTGCGCTGGTATATGAGCTGTCGCTCCCTCGGGTGCTCGTAGCAGAGTCCTACCTTCTGTGGCAAAGATCCCGCCTCCCAGTAGAGCGACACCAATTGGGGCCATTTCGAGTCCAGTGAGACTGATTAACGAGTGGCTGCAAACCATACGCGGGGCTATATGCTCTCAGCAAGTGGGCGCGGCCGAGCGGCAGCGCGAAGGCGCCTTCTGCTCTCCGCCCCTCGTTTTCCTTCGCAGACGCCCGGTGGACAATGGCGGGTACCGTGCATGTCTACGACCCGCTCATACACGATTTGGGTCTACAAGGCCAGGGGAACAAGTGACATGTCATCGCTACTCCTCGTCCAAGTACCGAAATGAGAAGCCCTCAAACTCCCCCACTGCGCCGGCATCATTCATGAGGCCAGACACCATCACTCCAATCGCCCACTTGCAGTCTGTCGACCGCTTGCCACTATCGTCCACTCCAAATGCCTGAACCTCCCTCAAATTCCAGATCTCGCTGTCGGACAGCCTTCTATCCAGTATGGGCGTCCGGCTCTTGGCCCATCGAATGAGGATGGTGTGTCCGGTAATGGTCAACTCTTTCGTCAGGCGGATATAGACCCAGTCGCCCTCTGCGCCCATCGACAGTTCGTTGGGGGCCGGTACGGTCGAGACATCGCAGAATGGTGTGGCTACCACCGCGCTTGCCTATCAGCGCTCATCCGCGGCAACATCGCTGGACTGACTTGATCCATTGTCGCTCGCTAAATGTTTCTGTGCCCGTTTTCAGCCAGTGCGCTTTGGGATCACTGAGGTCGCCTCCGTGCAGGACCATACATGCCTGATCGTACAGGCCGACCAGACCGGAACGCAGCCATACTTCGCATTCGAATGGTCGGGACCCGTCGATGACGCGGTATTTGAACGGCCCGTCTTTGCGGTTCACAAGTACCGGCTCGGGATTGCGCCACCAGTCGACCAGCGGTGGAGCGGTGATGGTCAGTCGCCCGTTCTTGATTGACGTCGACGGGGGCTCTTCTCGGAAAACGAGGTCCTCGAATGAGCTTGCTTGCTTAGAAGTCATAGCTGTAGCGTGTGCCGGGATGCTTGGTGCATGTTGGCGATCATGCATGTGTCGACGAAAGAGATAAGGGTCTGAGGGAGCCCAACCTCACGCACGCGCTTTGCCGCGCGGCGCATTTCGCGCGTAAAGCCTTTCCGCCGGGGCGCCTAGGAGGTTGTCGCCGAACATGCACATTGTAAAAAGCATCCAGAATCAACGTCTCTAGCCTTTGGATACAAGAGACACTCGCTGCCTCGTCCTGACTACTCTTGCGAGCGAGAAACAAGCATTACAAGATGTCTCTTTCCTTCCGCGCCGTCGACACCGAGGGCAAAGAGCTGGGTAGGCAAGTCCCTATCTTCGGCGGTCGCGACCGAGAGCTAATGGGAGTAGTGACTTCGCTCCAGCCGCCGCCGTAATCATCCCATCCTCCGCCAAGACCCTATACATCTCCGGAGTCGTAGGCGACAATGCAGACGGCACCTTTGGTGACTTCAAAACACAAGTGTTCTTGATATTCGAGGTGAGGTTTTTGCTCGGCGAGCACTGCTAACAGCTCAGAAAATCGCGAACATTCTGCTCAAGGCAAACCCAGAGTACAGGACGGCCCAGGAGGCTTGGCGCAACGTGTTCGAAGTCACCGCCTACCACGTCGGGTCTTTGCCTGAACATCTGCCAATCGAGCTTGAGGTGGGACGATCGTTGATCACTGAGCTCCGCTGATGCTGCTTGTGCAGGCAGTCGACAAGTACCTCAAGGGCGCTCATCCTACATGGACCTCGGCCGCGGTGGAGAAGCTGTTCCACGATGGTCAATTGTACGAGGTGCATGTCAAGGCGATCGTCCCATGAGGCTAGGTCCATAGCTCTCATATGCACGGACCCGTAAAGAGTGACGCGGTCAATAAGAAGCAGTCTGACCTGCGGCTACATTCCTCAAACCCCGGACAGGAGCGATATCGATGGGGAATGCAAAGCTCAGGGCATGCAGTCTCAAGTGCTCAGGAGGCCGCAATCAGCTCCCCGACTGCAGCCCACCAATCTCAAATGCGAGCTTGACACTGGCATGTGTAGCATATTCCGTATAGTGCTTCTATACCTTGACCAACGAGCCGTCCGGAAGGATCGTCTTCACAACGCGCCCTGGGGTACCCATGACGAGGCTTCGCGGCGGTACGCTCCTCGTCACCACTGAGCCCGCCGCAATCGTGCTCCCGCGGCCGATGGTCACGCCGGGGAGGATGACAACGCTACCGCAGATCCAGCAGTCTTCTTCGACCATCACTGGCTTACCCCACTCTTCGCCGTTCAGGCCAGCACGAGCCTCTGGCGAGATAGGGTGGTCAGGAGTGTATATCTTGACATCGGGTCCGATCATCGTTCGCGCCCCAATGTAGACTGAGGTCATCTTCGAGATCGATATGCCATTGAGCGTCGCACTCACTGGGGCAGACATCGACAAACGTGCAGTTGGCTCCGATGAAGTTTTCCCCAGCAAGGGTGAGGTTGAATCCCTAGAATACTCAGTCTTGGCGATGGCTCGCATTGGACGGCGACTTACATATTCGCAGAAGAAGCGCTGCACGATCATGCAATTCGGGCCGATGACGGCGTGTTTCCGCCAAAGATCCATGCGCTTCTCGCCGTCGGGCTCGCTGACGATCTTGTCAAGTTTGATAGCGCCGGTGTTGCGGAGACGATCAAGGTAGCTGTCCAAGGCCAGGTACGGCTTGCCTTGAATCATGAGGGACAGCTGCGTGGGATCTTCGTCCCCCTCCGGCGCAGGGATCAGAGGGTTGCTGAGATGCGGAGCGGACATGTTGCCACAGTGTAGAGGGAGAAGCGGGCTCGATTGCAGCTCTTTTGGGTACAGTGGGCGAGGTTCCACTTCCTTTGTGTATGAGGAAGCTGTGCGACACGACCTGAGCAGCGGCGAAATCGACGCGAAGACGAGCCGAAGTCGGCTGGCGCGTTGGCGGGTAGTTGTCAACGGTCGTCTCGCGGTGCGCTTTGACGCTGACAATGCACAGGCGAGTCGGTCATGCATAGGAATGGGGACGAGGAAGACGGTGATCATTCATAGCACCTGTGTGTACAACGTGCAAAGTCTCGTTTACCTGAGTGATCAGCCAAAATGCCGCCTACGCCCAAACCAGCTCCCAGGCTTGCGGAAAACGCTCTCGAGTGAGCCCCTCACACGTCCGACCGCATAGGCAGGACTGACGGAGACTCAGGCTTTTCTCGCTCCGAGGGTGAGAACACATACGCGTGTCTCAAGATGTCCAGACTGACCCGATCAGCAAGGTCGCGGTCGTGACGGGAGCTTCTATCGGTATAGGATTGGCAGTTGCCACGGCGTACGCAGAAGCCGGAGCAGATGTAGCCATGTTGTATGCTCGCAGCAAGGAGACGACAGAGGATCTTGCCGCCGAAATGGGCCAACGGACAGGGAGGAAAGTGAAGGCCTACCAGCTTGATGGTGAGGCTTCCTGCTCCGGATCACATCTCGGTCCCCTGTAGCTTACAAGACTCAAGTGAGAGACTACGAGCAGACCGAAGCACTCGTTCGGACTGTCTTGTCTGACTTTGGACGACTGGACATCTGGGTGACTCTGCTCTTGTCACACGTAGACGGGATGGTCAGCTGATCATCAGGTGGCCAATGCCGGGATCCCCCAAGACGACACAATTCTGGACGGCGACCGGAAGCACTGGGAAGACATCATCCAAGTCAACTACACCGCGGTGGCCTACCAGAGCCAGATCCTGGGTCAAGTCTGGCAAAACGCACCTGGAGGTTCATTCATCATCACCGCCTCTGCGGCCGGGCTCGCCAATATCCGACCTACCAACCAAGGTATATACAACTCCAGCAAAGCAGCGGTGATCGTGCTCGCACGCTCGCTGGCACAGGAGTTTAAGGATTTTGCACGAGTCAACTCTGTCTCGCGTGAGTCATCTCAGACGAGAGCTGATGGTGAGTGGAGCTGACGCCTTGATAGCTGGCTACATGGGCGATGCGCAGGGAGCACCAGAGTCGGAGATCACCAACGCCTTGTCGAGACAGGTTCTCAATAGGACGGGAGAGTATCGCGAGCTTGCTGGGGCTTACATCTTCTTGGCTTCAGACGCGAGCACGTTTTGCACGGGCACTGACATGTGAGTCTGCTTGAAGGTGCATACGTCCTGCACAAAGCTGATGGCCATGCAGAGTCGTCGATGGCGGCTACAGATGCTAAACGTCTTCTTTGAGCCCAGCCAGGGGCCCAATATAGTCGCCTGTATAGGGCCGCGGGCGTCCCAGCAGTGTAGCTTCTGGCTCGTTCATGCATTCACTATGCCTTTGTCTTTCGCAATGTGCTTGACAGCTCGTCCTCCAGGTGCTGTGGATCTGTAGCGTCATCGCTGACTGTGCGTCCGACCCGCTCGTTGTCCAGCACAACATGTCCCACGTTCCAGCAGCATCGTTACTCGTCGGCTGCTAGCCGCGGAGCCGCGCCATGTCCGCCGTATTCACGTGCAATGCTGTCACGGCTGCGCCTCGGAGGAATCGGAGAAGGATGGAAGGGGATGACATGCTGTGGGGGGCGGCTAGACTGGTAAATTCCTGTAGACCAAAGTGCAGATGCCGCGCGGGGCCCGTCCGCCTCCGCCTTGAGTCCGCCGAGAAGCATTAACACCCCCGGATCCCCGTGCAGCCGCCGTACGACCGAGACCCGCGCAATCGGTCTCTTGGATTACCCGACCAGTCAGCAGGTTGAACAAGGGGGGAGACGAGAGAGACGCCAGAGACGACGAGTGCCGGCAGAGAGCGCAGTGATGGACAATACCTCTCCTCCCATTCGATGACGACTCGCCTATATAGAGCAGGCCGGCCTTTGCTGGGCACGCCAATCCCATCCCTCCCATACCACTCAGCGGTACTCCCACGTTCACACCTCTTGACGACAAGCATCCCTGCACGATCAGTCATGAGCAAGTGTCCCGTCAAGCACGCCAACATCGGCGGCGGCGGCGGCCAGCAGGCCAAGGACTGGTGGCCCAACACCGTACGGCTCGACAGCCTCCGGGCCTTCTCTGATCTGGGCACGCCCGTGCCGGACCTCGACTACAAGGCGGCGTTCAACAGCCTCGACTATGAGGGGCTCAAGAAGGACCTGCACGCCCTGATGACCGACTCGCAGGAGTGGTGGCCCGCCGACTTTGGCCACTACGGCGGGCTGTTCATCCGCATGGCGTGGCACAGCGCGGGCACGTACCGCATGTACGACGGACGCGGCGGCGGCGGGCGGGGACAGCAGCGCTTCGCGCCGCTCAACAGCTGGCCCGACAACGTCAGCCTCGACAAGGCGCGGCGACTGCTGTGGCCCATCAAGCAGAAGTACGGCGAGAAGATCTCGTGGGCCGATCTCTACCTCTTGACTGGCAACGTCGCCATCGAGTCGATGGGCCTGCCTACATTCGGCTTTGCCGGCGGTCGTGTCGACACGTACGAGGCCGACCAGTCGACCTACTACGGCGGCGAGACCACATGGCTCGGCAACGACGTCCGATACTCGGACGGCAATGAGGGTCTGGCCGAGTCGGGTGTCGTTGATGGCGACCAGCACAAGAAGGGCCACTCGGACATTCACACGCGCGACCTCGAGCAGCCGCTCGCGGCGGCTCACATGGGCCTGATCTACGTCAACCCAGAGGGACCGGACGGCGTGCCCGACACGGTCGCTTCTGCGCGGGACATCCGCACGACATTCGGCCGCATGGGCATGAACGACGAGGAGACAGTGGCGCTCATCGCTGGCGGCCACTCGTTCGGCAAGACACATGGCGCCGCACCCACCGACAACGTCGGCCCGGAGCCTGAGGGCGCTGGTCTGGAGCAGCAAGGCCTCGGCTGGCAGAACAAGCACGGTTCTGGCAAAGGGCCAGACACTATCACCAGTGGGCTCGAGGTGATCTGGACACACACGCCGACCAAGTGGAGCAACAACTACCTCGAGTACATGTTCAAGTACGACTGGGAGTTGACCAAAAGCCCTGCGGGCGCCAACCAGTGGACCGCCAAGACAACCGACGAGATCATCCCGGACGCGTTCGACTCGTCCAAGAAGCACAAGCCCAGGATGCTCACATCTGACCTGGCGCTGAGGCACGATCCCGAGTACGAGAAGATCTCCCGACGCTTCTTGGAGAACCCGGACCAGCTCGCCGATGCCTTCATCCGAGCCTGGTTCAAGCTCCTGCACCGCGACATGGGTCCGAGGACCCGATGGATCGGCCCCGAGATCCCCAAGGAAGTGCTCATCTGGGAAGACCCTGTCCCTCAGCCCGACCACAAGCTATCCTCGGACGAGATCGCCTCGCTCAAGAAGGAGCTCTTGAACAGTGGCGTCGAGCCGGCGCAGCTGGTGCTCACCGCTTGGGCGTCCGCTGCGTCGTTCAGAAACAGCGACTGGCGAGGCGGCGCCAACGGCGCGCGCATCCGCCTCGAGCCCCAGAGGAACTGGGAAGCCAACAACCCCAAGGTCCTGCAGAAGGTCCTGTCGGCTATCGAGAAGGTCAAGGAGAAGACCGGGACCAAGGCCTCTATCGCAGATCTCATTGTTTTGGCTGGTACAGCCGCCGTCGAGAAGGCTGCCGGAGTCCCTGTCGACTTCAAGGCCGGTCGAGGTGACGCATCCCAGGAGCAGACCGACGCGCACTCTTTCTCGTACCTCGAGCCCCACGCCGACGGCTTCAGGAACTACGGCAAGTCGACCGGCCGCGTCAAGCTCGAGCAGTTCTTGGTCGACCGGGCCAACCTCCTGTCGCTCAGCCCGCCCGAGATGACCGCCCTCATTGGCGGACTGCGCGTTCTCAACGCCAACTACGACGGCTCATCCCATGGCGTTCTCACCAAGCGACCGGGTCAGCTGACCAACGACTTTTTCGTCAACCTGCTCGACATGAACACGGTGTGGAAGCCCACCTCGTTCGACAAGTTCGAGGGCAGCGACCGCAAGTCGGGCGAGAAGAAGTGGACTGCGACCCGTGTGGACTTGTTCTTTGGCTCTCACCCGGAGCTGCGGGCTATCGCCGAGGTGTATGCTAGTGCCGATGGGGAGAAGAAATTTGTCAAGGACTTCATCAAGGCCTGGGAGAAGGTCATGAACCTCGACCGCTTCGATCTGGCTTGATCATGAGTACTGGTAGGAAGGATTAAGTTATGTACGAGATCAAGTAACGATGCCATGCGAAGATTGTGATGCGACGTGATGCCCAAAGAAATGAATCAGTGTCCATAGTAGCATAAGTCCAAGAGGCTGCTATTATCGTCCGTTTCGCCCCCGGCTCACCAGTGTACGATATCTACCATTCATGTCGCCCAGAAGCTATGCCTGCATCACGAGCGTGATGACGATCTGGTTGTTCTCCGTTATGCTTGTCGAATACGCCGAGTTGACGTCCGCAGCCGACGCCGCACCATACACGGTATTCGCGCTTCCAGCCATATACAGATTGATGGACGTCGAGCCCGTCTCGACAAAGGTGAGATCAATATCGTCTGAAGCGTCGAAATCGGAAAAGTCCCAGATGTTGAAGGTCGTGCCGCTGACAGTGACCGTCCCGCTGAACCTGTACACCCTGGACATGAGCACCGCTCGTCGACGAGCCGTCTCAACCAACCCGCTGACTGTCGTGGACTCTTTCGAGTTGATGTAATAGTTGACGGTGTACGCCTCTGCGTAGCTCTTCAAGAGGGCGTTGTCGGCCGGCACGCTGGTCGGCGCGTAGTACGTGTCGGCAGCGGCGAGTGTCTAGCATCAGCATTCCTAATTCTCAGAGATCGAAGCCTAGATGATTTGACTCACTGTCACGGCCAGATGGCCTCCTGAGGCTTTTGTCAGCGCCAAGTAGCCAATGACTGTGGCTGGGTCGATGGCATATGCTACCTCGGCATAGAAGGGCGTGGTGGCGGTGTTACTTGTTCGCGGGGCGAGGACTCGGGTGGGCGTATATAGCTGTTGCGGGGCTCTTGGGGGAAGACCACGCTTGAATCGCTCTCCATTGGACAGTCTGGCAGTGTGGGAGTTGCCGACAAAGGTCGAGGAGTCCTCGGGGAGGACGCGGGCGTCTACCCCGCTCATGCTGAGGAGGGCGACTGTAAGCAGGAGGAGAAGATTCGCGAAGCGGGACATGACGTGAGGGTGTTCTCCGAGGTCAGAGGCTTGTCAGTGAAGCTCTTTGGACTAGAGGTCTCTTATATGTCAGAGACCGAGGCGTAGAGTCATGTTGTTGATGCTGTTGGTAGCTCGCAGCAGGATGGACATTGAGCTGCGAGTGCGACTGCGCGTAGTATACACGACTCAGCCCACACGAATGCAGAGAGACAAGGAGATGGGCATTGTCAAGACCCTTCGGGCTGGACGAGATCGGAAGCGGGTGGGACAGCTGTGCTGCCCGTCGGACAGACAAGTCGAGTCGCCACGATGACGGAGGAAGGGAAGGCGTAGTCGGATGCAGGTCGAGTATTCTCACGCATCCTTTGCTGACCAGGCATGGCTCAGCAATGTTTTGTTGTTTTCAAGGGGTCGGCGCGGTGGCGCAGGTTGAACCGAATATGATAGAACATGCTCCGGGTGCCTGTCAACTCGAGCCTCCGTCCGATGAGGTATGTCAACCAGCCCTCATCAGCTGCGAATGTGGGCGCAGGCTTGGCACTGGTCGTGAGAGGCGTCAACATCGATGATACAATGAGCGCCATAGTGAGCAAACCGGTAGTGAATACAAACGGTTGGGCGAACGTGTAGAATGAGGGTCGAGTGAACGTACTCGATCCGTGCGTATCCACAAAGGTCACGCGTCGCATATTTCAACATTGTATGCGACGCGAGTCGAATGTCCATGAATCTGTCTACCCGACCGCAAAGTCTTACCTGGCCCACCCTCAACGTCGGTCTCACTGTCCATCGGAGAAGACGCGTCTCCTCTTGCCCCACCGCTCCCATCATCCTGTGACCGACTAAACCTGCTGCATCACGAGGGTGATCGTCACCTGATCGGTCTCAGCGATAGACAGCGAGTAGGCGGAATTGATCGCGGCGGCCGAAGGGCCGGTATACAGCTTTCGAGCGTTGTTGGGATCCACGTAGAGGTTGGCGGCCGCGGTCCCCGCGCCCACGTAGGTGAGACCGATGTCGTCGTCGGAATCGAAGTCGGTGAAGTCCCAAGAGTTGATGCCCGCGGCGGTCGACGACGCGATCCCGGTGAAGTCGGTGACTCTGCATGTCAGAAAAGGCGTGCCTCGAATTGGACGTACGTGGTACTGCTGTCGCCACTGCTGCTGCGTACGTAGTAGTAGCGCGCAAGGTAGGTGCAGTAGGTGTACAGGGCGGCGCTGTCGGCTGGGACGTTGGCCGGGGCATAGTACGGGTCGGCGGAGGATATCTACAGAATCAGCGAGGAAGTTGCCGATGCACGGCAGAGGGCAGTCGGACCCACGTCGACCATGGCGACGTACCCGCCCGCGGCGGGGGCGATGGCCAGGTATCCCGTAGGGTCGCTGGTGTATGCCACTTCGGCGTAGTAGGCCGTGGTGACCGTGTTACTGGTACGGGGCGCTAGCACGCGTGTAGGAGTGAACAGCTGTCGGGGTGCGTTGGGAGGTAGACCTCGTCGGAAACGCTCCGCGTTGGACATGAGGGTGCGGGTGCTCGTCGCCTTCATCGCTATGGACGAGTCATCGGGAAGCGCTCGAGCATTGACAAAACCCAGCAGTGCAAAGAGCACCAGGACTACCGAGAGGAGCATCTGGCGGGAAATCATGGTGGAAGAAATCGCGATCTTTCAAGTTGAATGTGAGTGCATGGATCGTGATCAGCTGCGAGGCCGCTTCTTATGTGCGATGCGCCTAGCCTTCTGCTTGTTTACTGTGAGTCGATGTCAACGGACACCACGACCGACCACATGGCCTCTGCCAAGACGACGGTCAACCACCGCGCTGCTCACGGCAAAGCGATGGAGAGGGGGTCCAAGCGGCCAAGAGAGGCTCGTGGCTTGAGAGACGGGCACACGATGAAGTGGCGCACGGGCGTGCTATACCAACCAGCAGGCTCAATCAGTCGTCATGACGAATCATCCGGCCGGTCAAGTACCAGTCAAGTGGAAACACAAAACATTCGTGCAATTGTCGAGCATGATCGTTGTGCGATATCAGTTGACCGCCTGTCGGGACGGCGCGGGGAGGCGTTCTGGGAGCCGAAGATCAAGAACATTCGGAGCGTGCCTCATGGTCCATCGGACGGGTCATGTCAACGCTCACCATTCAGTGGTGTAAATAGCGAGAAGCTGTGCCTGATTGGAGCTTCCGAGGCCGTCTCGCGCAAAATGTCCATGTGCATTCCTCAACTCCCACATCTACAGTACCGGTCGTAGTGATACTTACCCAAACACCCTTCTTAACTCGGGTGCCACACGTGGTTGCCTCATACCAGTTTTGCTTAAACCAGCTGAGCGAGCGTCACGTAAATCTCGTCCGTCTCGGAGAGCGAGGTCGAATAAACGCTGTTGATGGTCGCAGCCGACGGGCCAGCATAGATCATGTACGGCGAGGTCGGACTGGCATAGATGTTGATGGGTGTCGAGCCGGTCGAGACATACGTCAATGCAATGTGGTGTGAGGAGTCAAAGTCGGAAAAGTCGAAGACCTGAGTGCCCGTTGCTGTCGAAACGGTGGTACCAGTGAAGGTGTTGACACTGTCCCCAGTCAGAGGAGCGTATAGCTAGGCGACATGCACTCACCCTGCTGTGCCCGCTGCGACAGACTGAATGTAGAAGTTCCCAGAGTAAGCTGTAGGACTAGTGTACAGCTGCACACTGTCCGCGGGAACGTTGGCAGGGGCATAGTAGGTATCAGCAGACGACGATGTGCTCTGCGTGTCAGCATCTAAGTCTGCGGCGCTTCAGGCATCTTGTGTCTGTAACAAGGAAACGCACGACCCAGGCCAGGTGGCCGCTGGAACCTGGAGTGAGAGCGAGGTAGCCAACAACCGCGGAAGGGGCATCGACATAGGCGATCTCAGCGACGTAGGCGGTCGTCACGACATTACTGGTGCGTGGCGCGAGGGCACGCGCTGCGTGGGTGGGGTCGTACACCTGTCTTGGGCTGTTGGGCGGGAGACCGCGTTTGAAGCGCTCGGCGTTGGACAGACGGGGCTCACGGCGGGCGCGAGTGTGCAGCGTGTCGCTAGGCGGGAGCGAGATGGAATTGACCAGTGTGAGGAATGCCGCCAGGACCACGGTCCCAGATAGTATGGAGTTGCGAAAGAGCATCTTGTCTTGGATCTGTCGTTGGGGTAACTCAGAAGTTGTGTGTCTGGTGTCGGTTAAGGAGTCGAGGAAGCTGTTTGACAACTTGTTCCTTTTAAAGACCTTCAATGAGGTTCGATGTTGTTACCGGTGTTTACATCACGACCGGAGACCGCCTCCGGACTACTGGGGCGTCAGAGGCGGCCTGGCATGCGAGTGGGCACGCCATGATTTCCAGAGTCGCTAGGGATGAGTGATTTGGGAACCGAAAGCTTCCATGAATCAGCGTCCGACAAAGCACAGAGCGAGCGCTCCCGAGTGTAGCTGACTGCTCGTCAGACGGATCAAATGGCGTGGCCTCGCGTGCTAGCGAAAGCAGGTCGAACGCATGGAAGCAGAGACGGCGAGGATCACGGCGGAGATCGGGTGCAATCCGGGTCTCCGTGTTCTTCTGACCAACCCATGGATCATGTCTTTGTTGTTGAATGTTCTGTTGTCTCGGTCCGGAAGCAGCAGGAACGGTTCCTACTGATGGACTCGACGTTTGATCTAGGAGCGAATTTTTTAAATACCACCGATTACAATAAATATTATGACAATTAGCACTCTTTGGGAAACAGTAATCTCCGGTAACACTTTGTGGGGTCCCGGTCGCAAACATTACAAAAAAAGCTAATGAACCGACTTAGAGAAAATAATCTCATTACCCCTAACCTCCTAAACCCCTAACCCCCTAATGCCCCTAACCCCCTAATGTCCACCGCACTTTTCTAATGCCTTTTCCTAATGAGTGTTATTGGAGAAACTTCGGGCAAAAAGAGTGCTAGTTGCGATAATATAATTTGCTGCCGGTGGTATTTAAGAAATTAGCTCTTTAATCTAGGCTTGAGAATCATGCAAGTCACCGCGGCTGGCATCTCAGTCGGGCATGCTCAACGTCATGATGAAGAATGATGTGTGCTCGAACCGCCCGCGCAACACTGCAGCCTGCCAGTCGGTTAACGATCCAGCGGTAAAAGGGTCTGACAGTCACCATGACTCGGTTTCCCTCGGCTTGGACCTGTCAATCCTCCCAGGCTTGTCGCCTCTCTCAAGAAGAAAGAGAAAGCAAAGCAGAACGGTGGATCGAACGCGCATTGTCCATTGAGACAGATCAGACTTAGGGGTATTCCCTCACTTAGTCGTAACGGGCGAACGCATCTTGACTCCATGGTCAGATTCTTATGCGCACCAGTTCTATTATCACGACATGAATGCCCTCGCCGTACGACAGTCTGCTCATGTGGAATTTCAAGCAGCATTCATCAGCTCCGAAACAAAGGCCACCGCCTCCGCATCAAGCTCGAGACCCTCAAAGCCCCATAGACCCAACTCCTGCGCTGCACGTATAGACGCCTCTGTATCGAAGCCGCTCGTGATGCGACCGAAGCGCGTGCCGAGGGTGGTCAGGATATTATGGTATTGCTGGGTCCGTGGACTGTTCAGGAATCGCAGTGCTGTGTCCAGCTCCGTGTCGTCCGTCTTGAGGGCGTGCGGTGTGGACGGGGCAGCCCTTATCATGGTCAGCGCGATGACCTAGGACGCGCAGGGAGTTCCTCGACCCACCACGAGCAGTAGAGTAACGTCAGGCCGCTGAAGAACATAGTCTGAGCACCAGAAAAGCCAGGGAGTATGTCATCTACCAGCCCGTACTCCATCGTCCTGGCTCCAATGGTGATGACTGCTCGGGCTGCGCCCATACAAAGATCGAGCACTTCGGCGGGTGGAGTGGGGAAGCTGGGACTGGGACGATAGAGTAGCAGGGTGGCCTGATGGAAGGCGAGATTGAGGATGAGGCGCTCGACCGTGTCGGCGTTGGTGACGGAGGGTATCTCCTGCGCCCACGAGGCCAAGCGGGTCTGGATTTGGAGGACTCTGGCGGATGTCTCCTCCAGCGTTGTTCCCGGGCGGTCGCGAGGCCGACTGATGTCAGCTTAGGTTGGGGGTGCGGTCATGATCTCAGACTCACGTCGTATATACACATTCAAGGATCTCTCCCAGCAGGCTTCGCTGCTCGATCATGTGCAATGCCGGCTTGTAGTCGATAGTGACCCTCTCGGATCCCAAGAACGTCGCCATCTCCTGTGGCAGATGAACGAGAAGCTCCCGGGGATAGTACTGGTCGATCGCTGTTGTCAGCTAAGAGTATGCGCCTTCACTGAAGGAGCTCACCCTCTTTGCGTATGGCAAGCACCCTGCATACACCCGAGGCGATCTGTCGCTCCAGACAGTACGTCGCCCACCACAGCTTGCGTCCCGGCTCATTGTCTCCTCCTCCATAATGCCTATGATATCCCAGCTCAATACAGAGGCGGATAGCCTGTCCAATGACCTGCCAGCAATTGAGGCTCGGCTTCTCCCACGTCCCCAGACCGTAGACGCAGAGAAGGAGCATCGCCCGCACCGAGTCGACGTTGCTGGCTGCCAGCACTGGATTGATAGTCCCTACTGCCGATCGGTAGTACTCCTCTGGCGAGTACTGATCGTTGGCATCCGGGGCAGCGATGGCGAAGACCATATTGAGCGAGAAGCGGCCGAAATTGTCGAGACGCGTCTTCCGATCGTACAGCGCGACCAGGTCGGTCGCCAGTCTGTTGAGGTCAAGAAAGGGGTACCACCTATGCGTGCGGGCGAGGTATCGCCTGACGTAGATGACTGCCAGTGCACGAGGGGGATATGGGGCACGAAGCACTACTGGGTTGAGACCCTCCATCTCACTGTCGAACGACAGCTCTTCCTGCCCTTCAAGCCGGAGGGCAGAGGTGATGAGTCGGGTGAGGGTCACGCCCGACATACTCCCGACTGCACGTCAGCGTTGAGGCCCAGAGAGAGACGAGGACAGCGTACTGTACGAGCCATTAGCCCGCAGGCTCAGCAGGCCCACTTCCTCGACGAGGGGCTCGATGGAGTACTCCTTCTGCGGCTTGGGCTGGAGCGTCGTGCCTGTCTTGACGCCCGCTATCCAACGATCCGCCTCGTATGTGTGTGCCACCAGCCCCTGCAGCCACTTGATGCGCGCCTCGAGCTGCTCGACATGGCGCTGCGTCCAGAGCACGCAGTCCGAGACGTTGCAGTCGGGGAGTTTCGCCTTGTTGCACGGCCCGCAGGAGGGGATCGCCCCGTCGCACTTGACCTTGCGGGTCTGGCAGCGCGCACAGGACTTGACGAGCCGTGCGCCGGTCGGCAGGGGCGTCTCGTCCGACTCTGGTCTCAAACGAAAGTCTGTAGGCATGTCGCAGGACCGAGATGAGAGAGTTGAAAACAAGGATTGTTCAGCCAGCGTTCTGACTCTTCAGCAGCACCTCGGAAGATAAGTGGGAGATACCAGGGCTATGAAAGACCCTGATATGCTCTCTCGGTGTCGACCGAGTAGAGCCCTGAACATTGCATCTCCATCTCTAGCCAAAGAGGCAATAGGCATCCCTGTTACGGATCAAGCCTCCGGTCGACCTTATCGTCACGATCTCGCAAGGGTTCCAAGCTTTCGAGTGGAAGCGTCACGCAAGCCTTGTCTCCACGGCGACAGTATATCTATGACCTCCGTCGCTGTAAGTACAGCTGTAACTGAGCATTGGCGGCCGCTGACACTAGACAACAAGGTCGTCTTTCGTCGTCGGGCCTTGTTCAGAAGGCGCAAAAGCCGCTGCTTCGCTGAGCACAACATCCTCATCCTTCTCCCCCGCGTCTTTCGCAATCCCAAGCGTCCGCAGACCAAGCACGACAATGACGCTGACTATCGCGTCAGTTGGTACCTGCTCAGGAGAGATGTCTCACCAAACCATGTCGCCGCAGCGTTCAGCCAAAAAGCGCTGCGCGTCCCGTTCAATATACTGCCGGAAGCCTCGTGCCGCTTTGAAATGACCAAGCTGGAGATGGCGACACCCAAGGAACTGCCGATGGTGTATGAGCTCTGGAAGACCGCGCCGCCTACAGATCGCTCGTCCTCCTTGACGAGATTTGCTGCCAGAACGTTTCCAATGCAGATCGTGCTGCGAAGAATGGTCAGTCAGAGGTGACGAGGCTCGGGGGGATGCCCACAAGTCAATGCCCCATGGCAATAGTAGTTGTGCGGTGAAGCCAGTGGCCCAGTAGTTGGCGGAGGCAGGGACGAGGGCGTAGATGACCGACGAGAGCCTAGTGTGATCAGTCAAACTTCGAGTCGAGACCGTGAATGTCTCACGCAGTGATCATCGTACTGGCCATGATGAGTAGCGGCGCTCTCACCCGAGTGGACAGATACATGGCGACGCACTGTCATTGTCATCAGCTTTGCTCTTCTGTAGGTCACGCACATACCCCCGCAATGATACCAAGCAGGTTGCAAGGTAGGAGATGCACCGCATTCATCAATGCCGAGTCGCCCATGACATTCTGGTAGAAGATGGTAGCACAGTAGACCCAGCCGGAGGCGCCGAAGAACGAGAAAAAAGACGCTAGGAGGACGAACGTAAATCGGCCGCGTTGTCGGGTGAAGAGGGAGAACTTTGCAGCGGGCGGGATGGAGGTCGCCTTGCGCTCAAGGTATCGTTCCCATAGCAGAAACAGCCCGAAGAGCAGAATAGACACTACGAGCAGGACAATGACGTCTGCGCAAACGTCAGCGATGTTGAGGACTCTGAGCGAACCCACAAGGTGTATGCCAGCCGGTGCTGACGATGCCAGACTGCACCATGCTGAACATGAAGAGGCTGATTGCTGCCGTGACGAGGAAACCACCTAACCAGTCAAGTCTCGGCAGGGCGGATCCGGTAGTGTTGAGCAGTCGGCCGGGAAAGGCGAGCCAGCCAACACCAAGGGGAATGAGGGAGAGGGCAGCGAGGATGTAGTAGAGGTACGACCACGAGCGATGACTTGCATATGCTCAGCCGAGACCCGATAGCGAGGACAACGACAACGAGGACCTACTGCTTGATTCCGGCGATCCCACCGCCAAGGATGGTCCCGGTGGAAGCACCGATTGGCCCTCCGAGCCCAAAAGCAGCAAAGACCATGCTTCGCTCGGGCTCATGCGTGATGATCTCGCCAATCAGGCCGAATCCAGCTGGGCACGCCAGGGCGAGCCCCAGTCCGGCAAAGGCGCGCATGACGAAGAGAGCGGCGAGCGGCTATTGGGGCATGTCAACGTCTGACACGGGAGGTCCTCTGCCCATACTTGCCTTGACGACGGCCGAGATGATATTGAAGACCAGGAACACGAAGAGGCCAAGCAGGTAACAGAATTTCCGCCCGTATATATCTGCCACTCTGCCGCAGAACAGCAATCCGCTCAGTAGTGAGCTTGAGATCACTGGGTCCAGGACAAGGAAAAGACTTGCCAGCCATAAGCGACGCCATAAGCGGAAACTACCTGCTCTGATCAGCATTGACTTTTGCTTCAGTTGTAGCCTCTAACCCATTGCACCTCAAGTTCGGCCACTCCATAGTCTCGCGCCATTGCGGGGATCGTCAAGGTCACGGCTTGACTCGACACTGCCTTTGAAGCTCTCAGCGTTTCAATTCTCGAGTGTCCTCATCCTGACTTACGCCTAAGAAGTACGTCAGAAGCATGATGCAGGCTAATGTGACGACCCGAAAGACTGACGGCCGCGATGATGCGCGCCGGGCGTTCATGGCTCTCCATGTCAGATCGGCCCCGATAGCTGTGGGGCCATTTGTGACTGGGATGCTGGCATCGGCTACGGGTGTTGGCTCTTCGTTCATGGTTGAGCGGTAGCGGGAGCCGCATCTGCAGCTTCGAGCAGCTTATGAGTGTCGATCCGCAAGTATGCCACACCGAGCACTGACGACCATAGCCGAGTTCCGCACGGTGGTTCCGCAAAAAACCGATACTTATTTGCCGCGATGCCGCGGTCTCTGACCGTAGACGGGACTGCCGAGGAGCACCTTGACACTGAGCACTGACTGCCGGCTCATAGGCTCTTCTCTGGCCACCTGTTTTGAGGAAGGGGCCATCTGCCGGGTCATCTGCATCAAAGTACGAGCGCCTCATGGGGCGTCGACAGGCAAAGCATATGCATGATGCGGTAATACACGTATGACTCACACTGGCTCGAGGACATAGATGCCCTTGAAGTATTGCCGGTTGTACTTGACGCCGTCCTTATGTACAATGTCCTCTGGCATCGTCTGCGACCGCAAAACGCGAGCGACACGCCACTCCTCGGCCGTAGGGATCTGCGACGCGCCGACCGACTCTTCACCCGCCTCGAAACGATCTACGTAGCCCTCGCGTCGGAGCAACGGGGACTGGGTGAGGGGAGCAAGCGACACGTCGTTCTTGGCGGCGCAAAAGAGTCCAATGGTGAGCCGGTGTTCATGTGCCTGATCCGGCGGACATGAGGACACTCGATGTCGCGTAGCAGGCAGGTGACCACCCGAGATGAACTCGAGGACCTCGCCGAGGTTGACGACCATGCCACCGTGTTTGTACGGGACCCAGCGCCACTTGTTGTCGCGGCCAAGAACTTGCAGGGCGGCAATAGGCTGAGAGAGGAGGAGAGTCGTGTTGCCGTAGTCTGCTGATCAGCCGGGCCGGCGAATGGGAGCAGTGGCTCACCCTGATGTCCGTGCATCTGCACGCCGCCGGCGGCTTTGCTTCTTTCCTGGGTACTGGGGTGGAACATCATTTGGCGGAAATAGCCCTCGCCAATGCTGCCGTTGTGAGACTGGACGTTGTCCCACAGCCACGTCTCGGGCAGCTCGAGCATGCGCGAGAGCATGGCGAGGAGACGGTAGTTGACATAGTCGTGTAGATGCTGCGAGTCAGCAGACATACGGGCTTTGTGACAGGGGGTACTCACCTCGTTGAACTCCTTGATGTCCTGGAGGTACGGCCGCATGGCAGCGGGGAGGTGGTCGCCGTCGACGAAGGACGGGCTGTACCAGTTGAATGACTCGACGTTGTCCTTGACACCTTTGGAGATGTCCCAGTAGCCGCGAGGCTTGTACCCGGTGTATTTGCCCGTGTCGAGGTACTTCCACTGCAGTCGCTCCTTCTCCTCGGGCGTGATGTTGTTGTCGATCAGAACATGCTGAGCTATCGCAAACTGCATGTCGATCTGGGGTCAGGCGACACTCATCGCGCCAGGGAGCGGCTCACCTGCTCTTGGGTCAGGCCAAAGTCCTCCAAGAAGAAGAAGCCATCTTCTCGGACGGCCCGCTTGAACTCCTGGAAGACCGCCTCTCGCTCCTCCGGCACAGGCGAGTCCACCTGGGATAGCTTAATGGTGCGCAAGTTGCAGTACTCGATGTCGGCCTTTGTCGTCGGTGGGGCGACATACTTGCGGAACGGGGGCTTGGTAGCGATAGGCATGGTGGTGTTGAACGCGGTACGACCACGACAGGCGGTGTCGAGCGTCTCTTAAGTCCATTCAGTCCCTCCACCTCACCGGTCTCAAGTCCGGGCGTCCCTCAGAGGGCATGGCACGGGGGGTCCCGAAGATGATAAGCGCTCCGGGCAATCCCAATGGACCCGAACGCCCCATGCTCGTCCTTGTCCGTAGCGGATCGCGCCAACCAGGAAGGCAATAACGAGAAGAAGGGCAGAAACTCCCAGGCTTTGCCAAGACGCTATTCACAGGGTGTCACCAGGTTTTCCTCAGGGCCTCGGCATTATCTCGCCCCAATCGACGCCTCAAGCTCTGTAACCCCGAAGGCAGCTGATAACGAGCGAGAGCTCGACTTTGACAGTTCGGCTGTGAGCGAATCCCAAGACAGATATAACCGCATGCTGTTCAGTCGTCTACTTCTCCACGACCCATCCACTCCTCGCTCTCTCAATCGCCATGTCCATCCACTCTGAGACAAAGGTAGACCCCGACGTCGAAGTCAAAGTCCGCTCTGGCACGGCTCTGGACTATGCGGGGGCCTATGGAGACTACCGTTACACGGCTGAAGAGGGTTAGTCACCATCGATCACCACCCCTCCTTTGACCATCCTTTGGGCTTGATTCGCCGATCAAGTCCGTGCGAGCAGGCGTTGCGAGCTAAGCTTCTGGCGCTGCGAGCAAGCGCTGATGACAGTCACTGCCTATGATCTCACTCCGACGCTCAACCGATCCGTCCTTCGCGCGTACGACCTCCGCATCCTTCCCATGGCCATGATAATGTACCTTTTCTCGGCGCTCGACCGTGGAAACGTCAGCAATGCGAAGAGCGATCACATGGACAAGGACCTGGGCTTCACAGGCAACCAATACAATACTATGCTCACTGTCTTCTACGTTCCCTTCTGCCTCTGCGCATACCCTGGGACCTTCCTCACGAAGAAATTTGGCGCCAACATCATGCTCCCGGTGTATATGTTCGGCTGGGGGGTGATGGCCATGTGCAACGCCGCAGTCAAGAAGTGAGCACTGAATTCAGCTCTGTCCTGAGCAGCGTGCTCACGGCTAGCTTCGCCCAATGCTTGGTCGTGCGTCTCCTGCTTGGTATCTTCGAGGGATGCTTTGGCGCATCGCTCATTATGTTCCTGTGAGCCAAGATATTGAGATCACGTGACTTGCTCACTTTAGCGCTTGCTTCTACACACGAGCCGAGCTTGGGAAACGGATGGCGGCTTGGTATTCTATGGTTGCCGTGTCAGGAGCCTTCTCAGGCTTACTGAGCTTCGGGCTGTTCCAGGTGAAGAGCAGCCTCAAGGGATGGCAGCTGCTGTTCTTGCTCGAGGGTGCCCTCACCCTCGTGTGTGCCACTGCGGCCTAGTGCGTTCCTGAACTACGTGATGCCCGCCTGCCACTAATCACTCAGCTTCGTCCTCCCGACCTACCCTGGCAGAGCCAAGTTCCTCTCGCCCGAGCAAAAGACGGCGGGCGTTATGCGACTGCTGCTCGACTCCTCCAACGAGGTCAACGCCGACTTCAACCTCCGCGAGTGGCTGGCTCCCGCTAAGGAATGGGAGACATGGGTGTGGGGCGGTTACTGCTTGGTCAGTCTGCCCAATCAGCTTCCTTCATTTTGCTGATTCTCAGATTTATGGCGTCGCCAACCAGACCGCCTCCGTTTTCCTGACTCAGATCGTCGGGCGCTTCGGCTACAGTACTGTCAAGACGAATCTGCTGACTGTGGGTCCCTACTCGTGCGCCACTGCCGTCCTTTGTAAGTTGTGCACTTTCTACTCTTCAGCGGCTGATGTTCAGGGGCATTCGTGTACTCCTCTGACCGCAATCGCGAGCGTACGCTGCACGTCATGGGCGCCAACCTGCTCGTCGTGATCGGCTGCATCATCCTGGTCTCGATCCCCACCACCAATCACGGCGTCGGATACTTTGCGACTTTCCTCATTGCCAGCGGGGCCTTCATCCCTTCCTGTCTGTGGCAGTCGTTTGTGCAGAACAACACGACCAAGGAGAACTCCAAGGCCTTCCGCTCGTCGGTCATGAACTTTGGCTCGAACGCCGGCGGGATCGTCTCTGCCAACATCTTCCTCTCCAAGTGGGCGCCCAAGTACACCACGCCGTTGATCATCTCCGCGTGCATCGCGTTTACTGGTATCCTCGTTCTCGCCTCTCTTAGGACCTACATGATGATCGACAACAAGCGCAGGAATCAGGCGCAGGGCGTCAACTGGACCAGCTTGGACGTCCCCACTGCGGCGTTGGTCAACGGCAAACGAGACCCCAACTTCAGGCACTTCTTGTAGAGCTACCGCGAGTGTGTGTTCTGGGAGACGTACAGTATAGATGGAGTCTGGGTGGACCGACTCCTGCAAAGAGGCGTTGTTATACATGGTATTGAGTCCGGCAGAGGGTCGCGTCTGGATGGGAGACCTATCGCGTAGCCGGGGCAAGGCGGCTTATGATGGATGTCCCATGCATCCCCTATCGATCGCAGGACGCGCTGGCTCTCGCAAGAAGTAGGTGCTACGAGTAGCTGAGGGCATACACAAACAGTGGGTTTCTCGCATGCATCCGGGCGAGACCTCGAGTCCTTTTGCTCATGCCAAATCCTCTTTCTGCAGCGCCTGCCTGCGCATCTCTGACTCCTCTTCTCGAGCCAAGGCATGGCCGATAGGCGGGTCTTCACACCTCAAACCGTCAGCAAAGGTGCAGGAAGCCACTGAGAGACGACCTCACATGTGTCCGCTACAATTGCAATCCGTGGTGCAGTAGCCAGCTGGCGACGAGCAGCACAGGCAGCAGATGGTGTACTGGGGGCAATCGCTGGACCCCGTACAGACCCTGTGGACTATCCTAGTGATGAGTGTATGATCAGCCACGGTAGAGCAGTAACCTACAGTCTCTCATCAATGCCAGCTCGTGTTACTGTCTTCGCCATACCAAGGCGTAGGCTGAAGACTAGCAAACTCAGCACGGCCAGGTGGGTGGTTCGGAGCATGACCAGAATGAAGCTCGTGCGAATGTCCGAAGGACAACGGGGAAACCTCCTTCTGTCTCGGGTGACTGATATAGACTGCCTCGCAGACAGAGTGGTCCTGCGCGGGGAAACATCCGCACGCAGTCCGTCGGCACTCACCACGACGGAATCTTAGCTCTGAGGCAATGGGATTCCGGTCACCTGTTGCCCGCTCAGCACTTGCTATGAGTGATGAGCGGGCAACAGGTGACCGGAATCCCATTGCCTCAGAGCTAAGATTCCGTCGTGGTAACGTCTCACTCGTCCCGTTCTTCTAGATCGACGTCGGGTATGTAGTGCGAGTATTCCTAAGTGCATGCAACATTCAAACGACGCGCTCCCGGACGGACGGAGGAGGGCACGCAGATCTGATGAATAGATATCGACGAGCTCCTTTGGAGGGCGACATTCCGTTATGCACACATGCATCGACATGCTGCAGGCCAGGGCGGGAAGTGATGGCTGCGCCTCCGCCTAATCCGCCCTGTTGGAGCGCTCAATGTCGGGACGAAGGCAACTGGGATTCAATCAGGGACGAAGGTAGAGGACACTGGACTCACATTTGATCGTAACATAAGCAAGCGGCTTCGCAGAACCCATCGTTCTTGGTCCGGGAACAGCAGATCGTGCTTGATGGGCAATCCGAGTTCTTCTTGCAGGATTGGCGTTTTCTTATTCTAACGGTTAGCGAGAGACGGGGCGAGAATGTCACATCACCCACCGATCGGCATCAGTGTCTAGGCCTAAGGGCTCGCCTCTTTCCAAGGCCAGGCTCATACACACGTCGACTAGAATCATCAGGCCGCCCAGAAAGATCAAGAAGTTGGTGGGTCGCATGACGAGTAAGAGATTATGAGTGACGCCGTCTCGCCATGTACTTGGTTGGTTCTTATACAGACGGGACCATCGCACCGCTTGCGTGACCGCATGGTACTATCCCCATGCTTTTCCGGATCCTCGAACGTTCATGATCCGAAACAAACTAGATATTGCGTCTCTCTTCCTTTTGATCCAGGAAGCTCTTCGGCTCCGCCCCTGCATCCCGGGATAGATAACGGCCTCGGTCCGGCTTCTGCTCTACTTCGACGCGTGGAGCAGCTGTGCGCAGGTGGACGCATGGGGGTCCTTCGTGATTCCCTAACTCAGCCCGAGGCAGCCTGAGAGAGCCTCAAGGGGAGGAGAGTATGGGCGCTCCAGGCGATGGTATCTCACTCTACGTTCGCCGGGCTAGCTTCCAGACTCATTGTGCGGCCACTTTGATACATTTGCACGCGCTACCCAGAAAACCGCTGCCTTTCCGTCGAGGTTCCTCAAGAGAGATCCCGCGAATCGGGGTAGCCATCGCCCCTACCCACTTCCTCATGCTCTTCAGCCGTGACCGGAGGGGGGCAGCTATTCGTTAGCTTGGTCACGGGCATGTGCGTACTCGCACCTATGGCCGATGCAGTTGCAGTCGGTGGTGCAGAACCCCTCGCCGTTGAAGAAGCAGCACTTTTTCCCGGAAGGGCAGCTGCTAGTCTTGCGGCAACTTTTCGGAAAAGCACGTCTGGCTGTGAGCTTGGTGCATGTCACTTCAGGCGTCTGTTTGTAGACTCCGGACAACTCACCCGTGGAGCTCGGGAGAACGAGGTAAGAGGTCGGGGGTGGTATCATGCGGCCCTTTTGCGGAGCAGACCTTCCAGATGACTGCCATACTGCCAAGCACGAGGGGGAAGAGAGTAAACTTCATGTTGCTGCAGTGTTGCCAAGAATGGCGAGTATGACTGTGGAAGACCGAAAGGTGAGTTTCAGTTACTTATCGATCCTAGGAGGTGGAGCAATACTAGAAGAGGTCATGCCGCGTCCTCGCACGGGGCAAGATCGGGGGGATTTCATCGAGTGGCGCTGGTGGAGCACATGAGGGTCCCACACAGATTGTGACGTCCTGGGCGGGGGCAGTCGCCGTGAGGTCTATAGTGCGCATCACACATTCTCAGGCTCTCTTTGTCAAAATGCTTTGTCGTCCTATCAGTAGAAGATTTGCACACATGCGTCCCGGAAATCTCACTTCCGTGAGGATCCTCGGCCTCATGGTCCACATTCCGAAGCAAGATTGCATGGCTAGGGCGAATAGAGTACCCTATGCGAAGAGGTTCCCGGTATGTACATTCCTTCAGGCAAGCTCCCCCGAGGGTGCTTCATGACGGACTTTCACGCTCGCACCCCTCGTACCGGATCTCAAGTGCGGTGGAGGGCAGCTAGGCGTTAGGGCGATAAGCACAGAGTAGGTTGACAATGACCTACCTGAAAGGGTCGCAGTCACAGGCATCTAGGCAAAAACGGCCCTTACAGCAAACCTCACCGAACTGGCACTCCGTGTCCTTCTTGCAACTACGGGATTCTTCTCTCCCCGTCAGCGGTGGGTCCTCAAAGAGTCAGTCATAACTCACCTTCGAATCCCATCAGATGCAGTCCGAGCGTTGATTTGGGCTTCTTCCACCGCAGCGGCCGAGAGTGCCAACAAGACACAGATGAGGCTGAACTTCATGGCGAGGTGGGAGGTGGGTTTGTCCAGTGCAATACCGATTGGGAAAGGCCCTCCCGATCTGCGAAGCCTATTTATATATCTGCGAGTACACAAATTGTGGTGATGTGAGGCCTTTCGCAAGTCGTGTATGGGAGACCCGTGTACCGAAAGGAACTCGTCAGGGTTGATGCAGCGCATGGTCGTCCACACAATCTGTGCCGTGTAATGATTGACGTGCGTGAGATCATGAATGTCACACTGTTGTGACACGATATCAGAAGCTGTGCAGTTCGGGTTGTACGCAGCGTCCTGAGGTCAGGCCGACACTGTGTCGAGAGCAAATACGGGGGAGTCATGCGATAACGGGTGGATGAGCGCATGCCGTCCCCAGTTCCCATTCAGAGCCCGATCGTTGTGGTCATCCCGTGTAGCGGAAACAGGCTGGTTTGTGCTGCTCCAGCCCCCACTTACACAACGCGGGCGCACCAAAGGAGGTTTGCGCCCTCATGGCCGGACCCGGGACTCGTCGCCCCCTTGGTCCCATCGACTGATTTGCACGCGCAGGGCGGCCAAAACGAGTAGAGGATCCAACGAGAGCTCACGTCCCGAAAATCTGTCTCCCTGTCGAGTCTCCATCCGAAGCATCGGGAACATGACATTATAGCTGGTCTTCCTCTTGCACTCGTTGCGTACACACGAATGAGGCGAGGCGTCTTTCGCCATGATCATCGTACAACTGCCGAGTGTTCGTTCACACGAACGTCCTACTGAGCAGCAAGAGTGGGAAGAGATTACTTTTCATCTTCATTCAAAGGAGAAGAACCGGGAGGCTGAGGGTGAGTAACCCACTGATTGAATGGAAGGAAATCGATTGAGATACACCGATACTGATCCTGACTCCTGTCGTCGACCATGGACGACAAATCTCACTTGAACGATACACTGACCGCGCAGGTGACCCACAGGAAGCACCCCGTACAGCTTGTGCCGATACGAGGGCGCCCATCTCAGTGGTGCTTTTTTCGCTCGGCTACTCTGTCCGACCTGAAGGAGCTTAGCATACAGCTCCGTCCAGGGCAGCCGAGCTGCGGGGAGCTCCTTGGCACATCAGTCGGGCCAAAATCTGCATGGCCTTCCAGCTTGAAAGAGCTTAACTCAGCGTTCCTTCAATCAACATCCGGTGATGACTGAGCGCGCATGCCGACGCTCGATTCCCTCTTGACAGCTCTCAGCCTGGGCGGAGGACAGCTGTGCGTAAGGGCTGGGAGTGGATAGTAGCTTTACACTCACTTGCGACCTATGCAAGGGCAGTCGATTGCGCAGTGTCCGGTAGCTGTTCTAAAGCAGCAAATCTCATTCGATGAACACTGCGCGTTCTTGGTGCAGCTCTTACGGCTGTCAAACCTGCTCGTCAACGTGCCATAGTAGGGACATCCCGAGAAAGCTCACCTGTGGAGTACATCAGCTCCAGGACGAGCATTGTTCTTGGGTTCTCCAAGCGCACTTGCCGAGACGGCCAGCAAGAGGAAGACCAGACCGAGTTTCATAGCAGGGTGGCGAGTTGGCGAGTATTGTGAGCTGCATGGGCCGACTACATCGAGTAGGGACAGATTATGTATCTTCTCAAGATTCACAATGACGTCGAGCTGGGTACGTCAGAATCACTTTGTGGGTGACTTGTGTGCGGACAGCGGAACGAACGTCGGCACACTGTGGAGTGCCGCAGTCAAGCAAAGTTGGTGCAGCGCATGGTCATCTACACATGTTGAGCCTCATATCGACCATGCCGCGTTGGCATTCACACGATACCCGCGAGGTGCGTTTTTACGTACACAGGATCATGCGGTCACGAGGCGAAGAGGGGAGGGAAGTTGTCAAGATCCATGAGGAGGGGAACAGAGAAGAGGGAGAGCCGATGTTCCCAAACATGTGTACTCTATAACTATATGTCACAGGGCGCTCACAGGGCGCTGCAGCTTATCAAAGTTATGAGAGTGTCTCGGCGCCTACACTGCGGCCGGATCTGGATGACGGGGGGGATTATCATGTAGCGGACGGCCGTATCCGCAGTCCGACTCTTTCTCGGGCGGCCATCATCCCGCATGAAGGACGCCGTGCCGAAGTGAAATGGGGTGGGGCATGGCCTTGTGAGGTTTGCACACCAGGGATCCCCTGCTTTGGACCTCTTGTACTCAAATTTTCGTTGCATCGTGCCAAGAGTCAGCCCGTACAAGCCCATTATCTCGTTGACAGCCCGGAGGATACACTTGACAGCTGATGGCCTCTAAGGTCAACATGTGGTCGAGAAAGTGCAGAAAGTGCCGTCAGGGTGTCAACTGAGTACCTATCCTTGTCCGATCAGTCAAAAGAATTCAGTCGCTACGACGAGCTCTTTGGCCAAGACAGGTATCTCTTGATAGTAAGCTCTAGTTCTGCGGCTCGGCTTTGGGTGGGAATTTGGTATCATCCGCCAAAATCAACTCGGCCGCAAATTCGTAGCCTCTGATCCCGCAGCCCATCTATCGTCAGCTCTGGGGGGCCAAGCAACGTCTAGGCGGCTCACAATGAGCGCCGTGGCTTTGTCGCGGAAGATAGACTTTTGTCGCCACTCTTCGCGCCCGATATAGTTCCCAACGTGCAGCTATGATCATGAGCTCTGCCAGACAGCGACGAGGCACTCACCTCGACAAATGGAATGTTCACCCCCAGTAGGCAGTCTCGCAACGGGACAGAGTAATGCGTAAATCCACCTGGAATGAGCTTCCAATTCGTCAAGAGTCGCTGGCTGCGGATCTTACCCGGGTTCAGGACGATGGCGTCGGTGCCGTCAAACCGTGCCGCTTGTATGCGGTCAAGTAGAGCCCCTTCCCAATTGCTGTCATTAGCAGAGGGATTCGTGACGCCGGCCGCGGCCTTGACCTTTGCAGGAAAGAGACGGTGCCCCCTCGCTCCTTGACCAACTTGCTGACTTTTGTCTCGACATCCGCTAGAGTGTCATAACCGTAGACTGCATCGTCAACGATCGATGGATGGGCGGGTTGTGCACGAATGAATCACTATGAGGCTCGCGGGTCCCCAACATGTTGAGGTTGGGCCCGTTGAGCACGAGGATGCTCTTCTTGCCGTCGAGCATTGTCACGTCGCAGTGAGAGGAAGCTGCTTCGGTGTCGTCGCAAGGACATGCGTACACGTCATGACGAATGGACGTCAACTGCAGAGGGTACTTAATCATCCGAATCGGACCGGAAATTCAACAGGTCTCTTAGCAGGATTACATCCATACCGGGACTGCTGATTGTTCGAGATTCAATCTTGCAACTACCAACCACTTCGCATCGTACACAACTACACCACCGCCGTCCCTGCCTCCCACACATACGTATTTGCCATCTGGACTCACAGACAATGCACGCATATGCGACATGCCAGGCCAAAGGAATAGCGGAGAACCCATCGTGCCATCTTCATCAAGCTCCAAGACCGCGAGGGCGTCTCGTTCTCGATGGGGGGAGTTTCGGTTGGCACAAATGAGCCTGTTGCCCTGCAGAACGAGACCAGCGGCCAGCATAGGAACAGTCGAAAGGTGTTTCTCGTCGGAGGGTGGGAATATGGGCACGCGTTGGATGCATCTGGAGCGTTCATCCGAGCCCAGCAGGGGGAGGGTATGGAGCGTGACGTGATGCGACATCTCCCCGATGATGTACAGCAGCCTCCCTCATAAATGAGCTTGACTTTCGAGCGGTGTTCCAAGCATACCGTTCGGGTGAACAACTCCATGTCTCGGCCCTTCTCCCTCGATGAAGTCTTCCAGCATGTCTGCGAGATGGAAGCCGGTCGAAGGCGAGTAAGCGAGACGGAAGACCTTGTTGCACCCCTGATCGGGCACAATTATCTCTTCATCGTGTATGATGATCTGGCAGTCAGTGCGCCTGGCTGTAAAGTGAATTGTAGGGCTTGCCTGGTGGCAATGCGCGGCCCACTGTCGCTTGTGACTCTGCTTAGTGTAGGGGGCTCTCCAGATGTGAGCCGGCTCGTCCGTAACGAACCGACCGTCACTATCTATTGGAAGATAGCTCACGCCGCCTCCGAGGAACTGGGGTCATAACGCTGCTGAGGATGCCGCTTGGGAGCTTACATGTGCGATATGCAGGCCCGAGAGGTCGGGCGCAAATTGAACATGACACGGATCGTCTAGGCCAGTCTTAGCAACGCCGATCGTCGTGAAGGAGCCGTCCGACGAGACTCGTGAGAGGGTAATCTCCCCTCCTCCCGGCGGTCTTGTCACGCTATAGACAAGATTTCGGTGTGTTCTGGTCGTTACACCCTAGCTCTTCTCGTTGGCAAAGCGCGTCTCACGGATGCTGTTCTACCCAGTCCGGTGACTTTCCGATGACAGACCCGGCGAGCGCGCTGAGCGATCCTGCCCCAACGTCCAGCTCGGCCGAGATAATCTCCTCCCCCATCGTACCAAAGACAAGACGCCGCTTGTCCCCCATCTTGCTAGTATCAGTAGCAAGAGCCGATAGACACATGAGAAAACATCATCATCACTCATGGCATGAGCGGCGGCGCTGCAACTAAGCGTTCTGCTAAACATTTTTTCGCTTAATCCTCCAGATCTCGGCCTTCTTCTACATCGATGCATGGTCGAAGATGCGAATGCGGACTCAATGCTAGGTATAGGGTATGATCTCCACCTATGCTGGCGCAGGCCGTATGCGCTCTCCTTCGGCCGTGACGTTCTGGATCCGCATCTCCCGCTCACGCCATTTCTCGCCATACCGGTACGTCAAGTAAAGGAGGAAGGTGGCGATCCACTGACCGTTCAGCACCGTCCCGTGTCATGTCAATCAATACTCACGCAGACGATCGCCCATATGGTCAGATTCAGACCCCAGCCAATGGCGTCTGACATCGGTGTGACAAAGGCAGAAGCTGCGGCTGAGAGACAGAAACGTGACACTGATGTGATGAGCTGCGTTACGATACGTATGGTGTACACACGGTTGCTGACTGCCATGACCTCAGCGCTCCTGCGAGGCATGCAGTCGATGAGGCTGAATCAGCGCTGATACATTGTTTCCGGTCACTCACTACGTGTTCAGCGGGGTGGATACCAGCTGGGTCGACATCCCGGCGAAGAAGTTGAAGACGAGCATCGGCCCAATTCCACCAGCTCTAATCGTCAATCTTGGGCGCCCTTTCGAGCGCTCCTTACCGATATTGAACAACCCATCCGAACCCAACTACACGCTCAGCGCAATCCAACGGTCAGACGCCAAACTTACTGCAGGACAAGGGCACGACGACCCCAATGCCGGAAAAGACTGGCAGGAGCCTGTCCTCTGGCCGTCGATAGCCTCGTTTGACAATACGCCTTCGCACGATCGCATCCGCCCATGCTAGCTGTAAGGGACTCTTGCGGCAAAGATTGCCAGCAGCTCACGACCGGCCACGCGTGAGCCGACAATGTTGCCAGCCCCGCCAACGAGATATAGGCAACCCACCACAGCGACCTGGGTTCAGCCTGGTACATTCTGAGGGGCTCACATTGGTGATATGGTACTCTGTTTGCTTTCAGTCAGTGAAAGTCTTTTGCTTCGATAGTCAGACCTACCGATATGCTGCCAAGAGGTATCTGCGGTCAGTAACACCTCATTAATCAGTTCATGAGAAACTCACGATGAACAGATAGATGCACATCAACGTGATCCCCGAAACGAAGGTCTACTGATCAGCTTCGTTGAGCAGAGGAGCGTACGATCGACACACCATGCACACGATGTTCGGCCATCGCAGAAGTTTGAGTATCCGTAGAGGGTTGATGCGGTGAAAAACGAACGGTTTGCCTTTGGCCTTGCGGAGTAGGTCGTGGGGTAAAGGCGGGTGGGCAGTCTCGGGGAGCAGAAAGAATATGAGCAGGACAGCAATAAGCTGTGCGCCCCCCAGGCAGTATCTGTCGTCAGGGCGGGTCATTTCCGGCGACATACTGGCAAGCCCTCCAGCCGTGCGAGATGTACTGCGCAAAGACGCCTCCCAATACCGGAGAGATAGACGGGCCGAGAAGAGTCTGTGGTCAGGATGTTCCTTCCCGATGCTCCTTGGTGATGACTCACTCCGCTGTAGTACATCGCCATGGCTGTTGCGCGCTCGGTTGGCCTGAGGTCAGGGTATACCATGTAGGCATACTCACCTGTAGATGTCCCCCACTGTGCCCGCTCCCACTGACACGACCGAGCTCGTTCCTGTACTCAGCGAACGACCGATTCTACCAATCCACTCACCGATTGCCTGTAAGATTCGGGTGACCACGAGCTCAGGTACGTTCTTGCTGAATCCTACACCAATGCTAGCGACCATACCGATTGGCATGCTCGCCAGATAGACGAAACGACGCCCGTAGAAGCTAGCAAAGGGCGACCAGAACAGCGGCGCTATGCCCATCATCAATACATATACCGCAACAGTGATGTTGATGACATTGACGGTCGAGTGAAGATCGCTAGCCACTTGTGGGATAGCGGGGAGCAGTACAGTACCGGCCAAAGCTGATGTCAGTGACTATACCATCATGTTCGGTACCTACGTGACTGGAAACCTGCAAATGCGACTATGAAGATGATATTTCGCTTCTTCCTCGGCGAGAAACGATTGTAGATAGTATCGTCTTCTACTGCCGACTTGGGGCCTTTCCCACTCTGGACGGCAGGAATGATGTCCTCTTCGATACCTGCCTGGATGTTTCGGCATGATTTGCGCGACGTCGTGCGGTCCACACGGCCACCGAGGTTCGAGGTCGTCAGCGTCAAGACCGGGTTGAGTGCGAAGTCCTGCGAAGGAGCCGGCACGACGTCCGGTTCTTCGATTTCGGACATGATATTGTCTGACCCATGAATGACGGGTTGGTCACCTCAATACACACAAGAAGAAAGTTTGACATCAAAATGCGCAAACGGCAACCCAGGCTCGCCCGGCTAAATAGGCGCTTTGCTGGAAACAGAGCAACGGTCCGGTCCATAGCTAGTGCATTTGGGCAATGGAACAGTCATTCCAAAGAGACGTCGGACTCGGGAGAGATGCATTCATGTGTAGGACGGACTGACGAGACGTACACAACACGCCTACAGAATCGCCTGTGCGTTTGGTGGACTGGCGATACCGCCCGGGATGTTTAGGGGCATGCTGGCGAAGAAGAAAGTCCAACGATTCAGCCGATCACACTCCGCGGCCAGCTTTCTGAGGTCGAACATCTCCCCAATGGGCAGTCCCCACCCACCAAGGAAAACTTCGTGGATTTGCAGATCCGTGCCCATCGGTTGACTAAAGGTCTCATACCCGACGCTTCACATCAGCAGCGAAGCTTACAGCGGACGAGAGACCGACCTGTCACAGGCGACAGCGGCAATCTGTCAGGATTGTGGCACTGAGACTGTGGCGGAATGAGACAAGGCCAAGTGCCACACGGCCTGACTCAGCCAACCGCCCACTTGCCTCATCCGGGTGAAGTAGCCGAACTGCTAAATGCGGCACTCGGACTGTCTAGTATAGTTGAACGGTTTTCGAATACATATAGTAGACATTCGAGTAGAGAAGATCTCTAGTCGAATGTATCTCTTGTACTCTCAGTCTACTTCTAGTAACCCTACTCGATTGCATACTCCCTGCGAGGCAACCTCGACTTCCCAGCTCGACGCGGACTATCCTACGTCCGGTCTTGACATTAGATACATTCGACTATACTCGCACTGAGTATTGCAAGTCGAGGAACATGAGTGCTTCCACTCGCCAACTACGGTCGCATGTCGACCCGGACTCGGAGGACCTCGACACTCCTACGGAGGTTGAGGAACTCCGACGTCAGATACTCGAGCTTCGCCAAGCCAAGGAGCAGAGCGACTCGGCCCTAGCGGCCGCCCGTCTCGCATTGGCCGAACGGGCCACCCCGGCAACCACTCATCACACGGGAGCCGCGCAAGGTACACCCCTGGAAGAGATCACGGACACGGATCTCGACCACGACCACTCGCCGCTCGAGTCCGCTCAGAGGATTTCGAACGCGACGAGATCCTTCAAGGTGAACCCCCCAGATGAATATCACGGTGACCGCGATAAGCTACCGCAATACATTACCCAGGTACGAATGTACCTTAGTATGCAAGGCGGTGGCCTGGACTCGCGGAGGCAAGTCATTTGGGCGGCATCCTACCTACGGGGAAATGCCCTTCGTTGGTGGGAACCGTACTTCAACAGGCCGAAAATCGAACAACCCCTTTTTTGCTCCGACTTGGACCATTTCATTTCCGAGTTACAGGACATGTTCGGCGACCCGGATAGGCACCGAATTGCGGTGCAGCGACTCAAGAAACTGTCGCAAACCCGCACGGTCTCGGAATACTATGCACGATTCCTGGCGATCTCAGCCGATGTGGAGTATGAGGACCGTAGCCTACGAGACATGTTCGAGTCGGGTCTGCGACCCGAGATCCGCCTGGCCATAGCGAATCGCGAGCACGAGCCCAGATCCCTAAAAGAGCTGGCGGACGTAGCGATTCGTCTCAATGTACAGCAGGACAGTGTCCGCAACAACTTGCTGCAGCGCGAGCCGGAGCGAGCTACCTCGAAAAGGTTCGGCGAGGCGCCGGCGACAACTCACTCTTGCGACCGCGCCGACAGACCTTCGAGGGACTACGTTCGATCCCCGAATCCGCCCTCTCGACCCCCGACCAACCAGAGATATCGGAAGGACGACGGACACTCGAGGGGTAGGATCTCGCCCAGCGAAAGACAGCGACGGATGGACAAAAACCTGTGTCTATACTGTGAGAGCCCGGATCACATTGTAGCCAACTGCCCCACGGCCCCGAAAACGCGAGCTCCTCGAAACAGCCCCGCATCGGGGGCGAACGCAGTCCGCCTCAATGGTATTAGACACGAATCACCGAATGCGAACGCCAACCTCGATCATACGAAATTCGACAAAGACGATTCGGAAAACAAGTTGGCGTACCCCAGCCCCGCGGCGGCGAGGTACGCCTCAGCGTGACCGCCACCTTCGCCGCACTCCCAATCTCGACGCCAGCTATTCCTGATACCCCAGACCTTTTCCATATACCTGTCGCGATCGCAAACAAACAATCACTAGTCTCCCGAGCGCTGCTCGACACCGGGGCCTCCCGGAACTTTATAGAGAAAACCTACGCCATCGAGTCGGAACTCGAATTGCGCCCTTCTAGAATCAAACAGACCCTACGATTAGCGGATGGCTCCCGCAGCGCTATCGAACAAGAGGTTACCCTCACCCTCTTGCTAGGGGAAGGGTTCCAGCCTTACACAGCTACATTTCTGGTCGCCAGACTAGATGTGGGCCCCATCATCCTTGGGGTGCCATTCTTCAAAGAAGTCAAGCCAACGCTCGACTGGGATAACCTGGCCATTCAACCTCCTCCCTCGAGATCACACCAGGGCAAGTCGGGAAAACTAAAAGCAATCTCCCTCATCTCGGCCGAGGCATTCGAACAGATTACGGACGAACCCAAGGGGGCGATCTACCTACGAGCCATCTCCGTGGACCCACCTCGGATGGAGGAAGTGGTACCTACGGAATACCACGAGTTCCTGGATGTCTTCTCGGAGTCGGAGGCCACCAAGCTACCTCCTCATAGGCCTTTCGACCACCGCATCCCGCTACTCGACGGCGCTGAGCCGACATTCGGCCCGATCTACTCGCTGTCCGTGACCGAACAGGAGGCCCTCCGAGACTACTTGGATACGAACCTCAAGAAAGGCTTTATCGTACCTTCGGAGTCGCCAGCGGCCTCGCCAATTTTATTCGTAAAGAAGAAAGACGGATCCTTACGCCTCTGCGTGGACTACCGCAAGTTGAATAACATAACCGTCAAGAACCGTTATCCCCTACCGTTGATCGGAGATCTACTAGACCAACTCCGTGCGGCCACTATCTACTCAAAAATAGACCTACGTGGCGCGTACAACCTCCTCCGGATCGCCGCCGGGGAAGAATGGAAAACCGCATTCAGAACTCGGTTCGGGCTGTTCGAGTACCGAGTGATGCCATTCGGCCTCACGAATGCCCCAGCCTCATTCCAACACTTGATGAACCACATATTCCGCGATGTGCTGGACATTTTCGTCATAGTCTATCTGGACGACATACTTATCTTCTCGAAGTCACGGAGCGAGCACGAGAGGCACGTCAAAGAAGTCCTACAACGACTGCGGAAATTCGAACTGTTCGCAAAACACGACAAGTGCCAGTTCCATACCGACTCCGTAGAGTTCCTGGGCTACATCGTTGACCCGAAGGGCGTATCGATGGACCCGAACAAGGTGCGAGCGGTGTCGGCATGGCCAGCACCTCGGAACGTCACGGAAGTCCAATCCTTCCTGGGTTTTGCAAACTTCTATCGAAGGTTCATAGCAGGGTTCGCCAAGGTAGCTAAGCCACTGCACGAACTCACTCGGAAGTCGACCCCGTTCTCCTGGTCGGAACCGCACCAGGCGGCGTTCGACCTGCTCAAGACGAAAATGACGACCGGACCCGTCCTGAAACACTATGACCCAGACCAGGAATGCGTGGTAGAGACCGACGCGTCCGATTTCGCGATCGGGGCAGTCATATCCCAGAAAGACGGGGAGAATGGGCTGCGCCCAGTCGCATATTCGAGTCGAGTCATGTCGCCAGCCAAGTTGAACTACCCGATACACGACAAGGAATTCTTGGCAATCGTGTACGCTTTCAAGGAATGGCGACACTACCTGGAAGGTGCCCGACACCGGACACAAGTGCTCACCGACCACCGCAGCCTGGAAACCTTCTTGTCAACCAAGCAACTGACCCGACGACAGGCACGATGGGCAGAGATGATGGCAGACTTCAACTTCGAGATCTCCTATCGTTCGGGGAAGCAAAGTACTAAACCGGACGCCCTCAGTCGAAGACCGGATTACCTCCCCACCGACTCGACAGCCACGAGCCTGTCTCAGGAACTCAACGGACACAATTTCCGACCGCTCCTGTTCTCAGAACAGTTGCTACTCTCCCTACAAGTACAGCTGCTGGGCAAGACGCCGTCCGACTTGTACGAAGGGGACGACGAGCTAGGATCATTGATCGCGGACGGAAAAGTAACCCAAGACACGCAAGGATACTATAGACACTCGAAAGCATACTACTGTCCCTCGAAGTCTCGGACAGAGGTCATCGAGGCACATCATGATATAGTCTCGGCCGGTCACCCTGGACCCCGAAAGACTTATCAGGCAATTAGGCAACACTGGTGGTGGCCGAACATCAAGACGGATGTAGAGAAATCTGCGGCGGAGTGCGAGAAGTGCCAAAGAAACAAGCCCTCGAGACAGAAACCGTACGGCCTCCTTCGACCGCTCGAACCGCCACTACGACCATGGGCAGACCTGTCTGTGGACTTCATAGTCGACCTGCCCACCTCGAATACCTACGACTCCATCATGGTTGTCGTGGATCGCTTCTCGAAGATGGCAGTATTCGCGCCCTGTCACAAGTCGATCACCGCTAAAGGAATGTCCGAAATCTTCACGGATAGAGTATATACTCGTTTCGGCATACCCGACAGCATAGTGTCGGATCGTGGGAGTCTGTTCGTATCCAAATTCTGGAAAGCCTTCTGCCAAGGCCTAGGAACCAACCTGCGCTACTCGACAGCATACCACCCACAAACAGACGGACAAACCGAGAGAACGAACCAGTGGCTGGAACAGTACCTACGCAACTATGTGAACCTCGAACAAGACAATTGGGTGCCCCTACTGCCGCACGCGGAGTTCTGCTACAATAGCACGCACCACGCCTCGCTGGGTATGAGCCCCCTGGAGGCCTACACCGGGAGAGCATATCGTACGACCCTAGTCGATCCGCCAGGAGACCTGTCCGACCTGCAAGTTCCAGCAGCCGCCGACCGGGTTCAGCAGCTAGAACAGCTGCACCATCGAATACGAGGGAACTTGCTCAGAGCCCAAGAAGGGTGGAAGAAGCAATACGATAAGCGTCGACGTACACCGGACTTCCAAGTAGGGGACAAAGTCTGGCTAAATGGCAAGAACTTGCGCACGCTCCGTCCGACTAGGAAATTCGACCACCGTCACGTAGGACCGTACTCCATACTAGAAAGGATAAACGAGAACGCATATAAACTGGACCTGCCTCCGGAATTGGTCGCCAATCGAGTTCACCCAGTCTTCAACGTAGAGCTCTTGTCGCACGTTCGTGGGGCTCGAGTCGAAGCGCAACCCGCGCTGGTCGCTCCGCCACCAGCCCCACACACTAGCGAGGAGGAGCTTTACGAAGTCGAAGGGGTACTGAAACGAGCTCGACGATCCCGGGGTAAGGCAAGACAACTCGAGGACCAGGTCCTTGTGAAATGGAAGGGGTACCAACAACCGACCTGGCAACCAACAGACTCTCTAAAGGGGGACCCGCGGTTCGAGTCGTGGATGAAGGGCATCGAGGACAGCCAAGTCGAATCCCTAGTATCCGATGCGAAACGCATAAGGCGCGCCCCGCGCTGGAGAACGGAGTCGGCATGAGGTCTCTGCATAAAATACAACCTGGACTACAATCACTTGCGGCGGCCGCGCTTCGTCTTGAGGGCGCCAAGCGCGGCGCGCTGTGGCGCCTTCGCCTCACTGGCAGTCTTCTCCTTGGTCTGCAGTCGGGTCGTGCGGTGCGGGATGTCGGATTCCGACTCGAGGGACTCAGCTCGGGCAGACAGAAGTCGAGTAACCGAGTGGTGCCGGTCGGGAGACGAGTGAATGGAGGGCGCGGGCGAATCCTCCAATAGCCGCTTCAAACCACCCCCACCGACCACCGAGGGACCCGCAACCCCCTCCTCAGCGCCTTCGGCCATCGCGTCGTCCAAAGAGCTCCAGTCGAGTGTAGACACCAACGGAGGATCACCCGAGTCTAGCAGAGCGACTTGAGACTCGCCGCGGAATGCAGTCCGGTTCAAATGCTGCAAGTCAGATCTCGACAAGACCAAGACGAAATCCGACTACACTTACCTGATATTCGGAGTAATTGATTCTATAGATCTCCAAGATAGCATTACGGGCCAGACCGGGTTTCGCGTCTGCAAGTAGAGCTGCCGCCTGGCGGTGAATCCCTGCGATAACACCCTTACGACGAACGACCTCGTCGGCAGGGAGGACGAGTTGAGCTCGGGGCCCAAGAGCGGTGTTGGGCGAAAGGGTGCAGTGTTTCGACTTGAGCATACACCCAAGACACCTATACGTCAGCGAAAATCGAGTACGGTAAGTCGAAAACATACTTCTGCGCCACATACCGCCTACCATCGACCTCCACAACCGGGCAGACGCAGAGTAGACCCGAGTAGCCCGACATGGGAGGGCGATTATGGGACACACAGGCTGCACAACGCTCCACCCCCATCAGGACGCCCCACGAGCCGGAGTCGAGCGCTTCGAGGATGTTCGACCCGGTATCCGCGGTGTCGCCAGTACGAGTCGAAATGTACGACTCGATCCACGAGTAGAAGGACTCGATCCTCGAGTCGTCGTGTCCAACGACCTCCGGTTCTTTCAGCGGGTACCGATACACGCGATTCAGACGCTTGACCACCAACTCTTCGCCTTCAACCCTCGGGAACACCCCACTAGGAGTTCGACCTGCCTTGGTCGGCGAAGGAGTAGGGATCGGCTGACCCGGGCTCGAGTCGGGGGCCGAGCCGAACAAGTCGCTCAGACCGACCTCAGTAGCCGAAGACACGACTTTGGCAGGCGGAGATGCGGCCTTAGGGAAGCCCAAAGGGCGATGAGCATGACCCTTTTGACTCGCCGGTGTCTCGGGAATGCTGCTCGAGCCGAAGGGTGGTTGACGAGAGATAGGAGAAGGATCCAAGATGTGTTTCTTGGGTGAGAGACGACCGATGGGAGCAAGGGGAGCCTTGAAAGGCGATTGAATAGGCGGGAATACCGACTCAGCACGAGCAGGAGTCGACTTTACGGGAGAGGAACCCTAACAGCTTAACTCGAAGTTCGTCTACTGGCATTCGACTCACGGATTTATCCCTTTCTCGACGTAAAGCCGCCTTCCCCGCAGCAACCAGCTTGTCGACCTCAAACTTGAAAATGGCATTTTCGGGCTGCGCTTCGAGGTTCTCTCGAGCGGCCTGGAGTTGAATTCGATAGTCGTCCGCAGAGGCCGTACCGAGGTACGCCTCATCGTAGGCATCTTGTATGCCCTGCTCAACATTGAATCCGGCCAGCTCGTCGTCGACCATGATGAGAACAGTACGAAAGACGACTCAAGAAAGACGAAGTCCGGACACAACAACCAGAACAACAACTTGCATGAAGGGGTAAACAACGGCGTCTCTCGGGCTTACGGGCGTGGCATCTACCTCAACGAACCGAACACACAGTGCCAAAGGACGCAACGTCGAATAAAGGATGTCAACAACCGAGGATGTCGGGTCGACATCAAAGAAGAGGGGGGCGACTGTCAGGATTGTGGCACTGAGACTGTGGCGGAATGAGACAAGGCCAAGTGCCACACGGCCTGACTCAGCCAACCGCCCACTTGCCTCATCCGGGTGAAGTAGCCGAACTGCTAAATGCGGCACTCGGACTGTCTAGTATAGTTGAACGGTTTTCGAATACATATAGTAGACATTCGAGTAGAGAAGATCTCTAGTCGAATGTATCTCTTGTACTCTCAGTCTACTTCTAGTAACCCTACTCGATTGCATACTCCCTGCGAGGCAACCTCGACTTCCCAGCTCGACGCGGACTATCCTACGTCCGGTCTTGACACAATCCCGTTGTCCCAGTGAAATTTCATCATCTCGACGGTGTGGTCCACGCCCACGTTGCCCTTGCGGACCTTAAGCCAGTCTTTGTACTCCTCCCAGGTGGTCTTGCTGCAGTGGTCGAGCCATGCCTCGGTGAAACCCATACGAACCACTAGGACATCGCCGCCTTTGAATGTGACGTTTTCTGCCTTGGCCACCTCCTCCAATAGCGGCACGGAGATTACCGTCCTCGAGTTGAACAGATCGTATCCCTCTGGGAAATACTTCTGCTTCGCCTCGGGATGAAGCTTGAAGTGTCTGGCGACGTCGAGAAGGACACCTCTGGACGTGATCGGGTGATCGGCGTAAACTGCTTTCAGCACCGGAAAGGCTTTCGAGCATACTACGCACTCTGGATTCCGAAACGATGGCATTGAAGGTCGATTGCCTCGCTCTTGGGCATGTCATGCATATACCTGCTGTCAGCCTCAAAGCTTGCCCCCGGGCGCCGCCCACCTGCGTCGACCGGATCCCTTGGGGAAGTCTTGATAGCAAAAGTGTCGGAACCCATCCCACTGAGTGCTTGACTGAGTGTTTATATGGACGACATCGTCATTCGAGGCGTACTTTCCAGTCTCATCCCGCACCAGCCTAAAAGTCAGATTGCGCCCGCATGGAGAGGACTCACATCTCCCGTGAGAACAGGATGCGATCCCCGTGTAACGGTCGGCCATTCAGCGGGAGACTGCTTGTCAGACCGTTCACCTTGGCACGCAAAGCACTGACTTCAGGTTGATAGCAATGCCCTCTTTGATCTCGTCTCGTCCCCGCTTAACAGCCCCGGCGTCGATGAGGTTGAGGCGACCGAGCTCATTGTTTTTGCCCCAAGCCCCCCAGGCATTTAGAGGTGGACCGTTCTTGTCGAAGGGGAGCTCCTCGAAGGTGCACGGATTCACGCCAAGCGTCATTTGGCCGTCTCTGCGTGTCTTCGGCTTCAAAGTCTGACCGGCTCAGATGCCAAGTACGACTGTAACTTGACGTATCGAGACAGCCGGACATTCTGCCGAGGCTGTCACGTCGTGATCCAACCGCTTTGGGCCCCGGCACACATGAGTACAGCACAACCATTTTGGACTTGGCAGTGCGCTGTTGAATTCTGTAACTTTGTTGGCCGGTCTTTCGGGCCCCGATCAACTGCTACCGGTGCCATGGAGACCGGTGAGGCCCCATTCTACAGCAGATCCGGGTCTCCCGAACTGTCCCCGCGGGGAGAAGGACATAAGAAGGGGACGGATGCTGTGCGAAGCGCGCGCGCTCGCCCACGGACCATTTCCAACGCAGCCGAAGATGACTGGTGCTACTCACTTCAAAGGCAAATCCTACGAAGGGATTCCCAGTGAGTTCTGTCCCCTCTCCAATTACTTTGGCTGAGACCAGACAACACTGCAGCGTCATGGTGGAACGACCCTGGACTGCGGACTAACGTCTATCATTGGTAAGTTCCGTGCACAACGTCCGCCCACGGGACCTCCTAAGTCGTCAGTATCGGCTGCTGCATGTGTGTCTACTACCTCGTGAGCGTCAACTGCCATTGGTGAAGAGCATTCATGTTGATGTGCAGGGCTGTGAGCTTCCAAAGACCCGACTCGAGAGTGACAAATAACCTGCAGATGACCAGTCGCTCCTCAACGGTCTTCAGTCGATGCCAGAGTGGAAAGACTACTTTGGTCACCCAGCTGGTAACAAACTCGGTCTCATCGCGGCGGCCATCTTCTTGCCGGGCATTCCCTTCCCAGTGTTCGGAGACTGGCTGGCCATGCGATATGGTCGTCGCGTGCCGATCTGGTTGGGCTCTATCTTGATCATCATCGGGGCGATAATGAACGCGCTATCCAAGTCGACTGGGATGTTCATAGGCTGTGCGTCACGTACGGTACCCGACCTTGTCCGACTGACTTGTAGCCAGAGTGATCCTGGGGGCAGGTGGATCGATTACAAAGGTGGGCGCCCCACCGCTCTTGCAGGAGATTGCGCACCCTCGTATCCGAGGCATCCTGGGGACTTGCTACTACGGGTTCTACTACACTGGTTCGACGCTGTCCGCCCTGATGTGCAGTGAGTGAAATGTGCCTCGCTGGATGCGTCTGCTGATGTCTAGTCGCGGGGCTGTACATTCCCAATACTTGGAGCTGGCGCATGCCGTGTCTCCTCCAGATTCTCGGCCCAATCGCGGTACTGGCAATCACATGCACGGCACCCGAGTCCCCTCGCTGGCTCATCAAGCAAGGTCGCCATGAAGAAGCCAAGGCGATCATGACAAAGTATCACGCCAACGGTGCGGTGGGCGATCCTCTGGTGGAGTGGGAGTATCGCGAGATCGTCGCAGTCCTGGATGAGGAAGGCCACATGAAGAAATCGTCCTGGGTGAACCCCGTTCTTGTCCCTCTAATCAGCATCACTAACATGCAGCTCGACTTCTTCCGCACGCCCGGCAACATTCGAAGATTCATCGTGTTGTGCACTCTTGGAATCGGCAGTAATTGGGTTGGGAACGGTATCGTGTCATAGTGAGCAGCGCCGTCAGAGCCCGAAATCCTGCTGACCCAAGCTTCTTATCTCCTGCACTTGCTCAGGTCGGAGTTACCAAGCCGGTGCAGCAGACGGCCATCAATGCTGGCTTGGCCGTTTGGAACCTGATCCTCGCGCAGCTCGCGGGCTGGAACGTGGACAGGATTGGCCGTCGACCCTTGCTCATGATCTCGACCAGCGGCATGTTGGTCTCGTACGCGCTTGTCATGGCGATGGGGGCGTCGTTCTCGCATGGCAAGGGCAAATCGTACGGGATAGCGTCAATCCCTTTCATGTTCTTCTTCTATGGGTGAGTAGAGCGGCCGAGATGGCGCTTCCTGACTCATTCCAGATTCTACGATATCGCATGGACGCCGTTGCCGGTCTCGTACGCCACCGAGATCATGCCATTCTCGATGAGGTCTAAGGGCGTTGCCGTCGTCGTCCTGACGCAGAACACCAGCAACGCGTTCAATCAGTTCGTCAATCCAATCGCACTGGCAGCAATTACCTGGAAATAGTGAGTATGGGTGCGGGTGGGGATGGTGAGAATCATCACTGATTATAGCTATGGCGTCTACCTCGCGGCCGACGCCTTCTTCTTGTTCATGATCTGGTACTTCTTCCCCGAAACGAAGAATCTCACTATCGAAGAGGTCTCCCTGATTTTCGACATCGGTCGAGCTGGTGGCCGGACTCAGGCCGTGCAGCATATTCAGCAGCTCACGCATGCCGAGGAGTCGGGACTGCCCATTGAGAATGCTGGAGACAAAGGTGAATACGAGCACAAAGATTAGCTGGCCGAGGCGCCACATACAGTATCTTGTGTCTCACTTCGTACAGCCTGCCCCAGTGATCAGATACATCCAGTTGACGAATGCAATCAACCGTGAACGCGAGAGTGTTTCGGAGCTATGGATTGGTGTTCAAATGGTTCAATGACCGCTTGAATGACCGCTTGTTGAAGTCCATTGGCAATCCGCCGCCGATCTGCCAGGAGCGGCGCTCGGTTCAGGCACACGTATGTATAACCAGATCCGACGCCACCTCCAGCGGTTCCTGCGGGGCCGTCGTGGCCCTTCACGGGGTATCAAAACAAGATCTTAGTCCCCCAAGCTGCACGCAAGAGTACGCAGTCGAAAGACAGCCAAAATGTCCGCCTATAATCGCTTAATTACTTGGTGCCGTGCGTTTATGCTGATCGGCTAGCCCACTACCGGCGACCCCACAATCACCTGCTTTTGCTCACTGCCCATTGGATCTCTCGCACGCGTAGTATATAACGTCAACATGAAGAACTATTCGCCTGTCTCAGGACTCCCGGCATCATGGTAGCGACATACGCTGACATTCCCAGTGGGTTTGCCGCCTCACCAGAGGCGAACTTGAGCTGAGAAGCAGACAACACTGCCGCGCAGTGGTGGCGCGATCCCGGTCTGCGCAAGAATGTGTTCCACCTGTGAGCTATGTGATCTGTCTTTGGGGTAGCCGAGCTGACCACAGGGCTGCATGCTGTATGTGTGTCTTCTACCTGGGATATGATCAGGCACTTTTGACCGGTCTACAATCCCTGCCAACTTGGAACAAGTTAGTACCCCAACGCCTAGAGCTATACGGCAGAGCGACTGGGCTAACGCTCAGATACTTTCATAGTCCCTCGGGGAACAAGTTGGGACTGATCACTGCCGCGCTCTACGTGGGACCACTCGCTTCGACGTTCGTGGCAGACAAGATTAATCAGCGGTATGGACGCAAGGTCGTCATCTACATCGGCTCAGTAATCATCATCGCCGGTGCACTGCTCACGACCTTTGCCAAGAGCACCGGTCAATTCGTGGGTGGCCGGGTCATATTGGGTGCCGGGGGTGGCGCAACGAAAGTCGTGGCTTCCGCCCTACTTCAAGAGATCGCTCACCCCCGACTGCGAGCTATCGCAGGCGCATTCTACTACGGAACATACTACGTCGGGGCAACCTTGTCTGGGTGGCTCTGCGTGGCCGGGTTGTACGTCGACAATGACTGGGGATGGCGATTCCCGTGCCTCGTTCAGATCTTTGGGCCTATCGTCGTAATGATCGCCATCCTCACAGCTCCAGAGTCGCCCCGGTTTCTCGTCAAGAAAGGGAAAGTGGAACAAGCACGAGGCATTCTTGCCAAGTATCACGCCAACGGCGATCTCGAAGACCCTCTCGTCGAGTTCGAACTCCGCGAGATCGAGGCATCCATCGGCGCAGAAGCCAACGAGTCCTCCTGGGCCGAATTTGTCCGGACACCTGGTGGCAGGCGGAGGGCTATCTGCATCATCACGCTCTGCATTGGTACCGCGTGGAACGGCAACGGCTTGGTATCGTACTACCTGACACCGGTCCTGAAGACCGTCGGTGTCACACAGCCAATCCGGACAGCTTCACTGAACGCCGGACTGCAGGCTTTCAACCTCATCATGGCTTGGTGGTCGGCCATGAACGTCGAGCGCTGGGGTCGACGCACGCTTTTCTTTGTGTCGGAGACTGGTATGCTGTTTAGCTACGCCATCGTCATGGGTCTCTCTGCGGGTTTTGCCGAGACGAAGAAATCTGGAGTCGGCTTGGCCGTCATCCCCTTCTTGTTCATCTACTTTGCCTTTTACGATATCGCGTGGACACCTCTGCCGTATACCTACACGACGGAAATCTGTCCGTTTGGCCTTCGCACCAAAGGATTGGCGCTCTTCACCACGGTGCAACAGCCCTTCATCGCGTTCAACCAGTTTGTCAATCCCATCGCCCTGAAAAACATCGCGTGGAAGTACTACGCCGTCTACCTGGCCATACAGGCGTCTTACCTCGTCTTCATCTACTTCCTTTACCCCGAGACGAAGGGTATGTCGCTGGAGGAAGTGGGCGTGGTCTTTGATTCCGGCCACCGACACGCTCGACAGAAGGCCAAGGACAAGATGAATGCTCGGGTCGCCGCATTTGAGCAGAATGCCTTGCAGGAGAAGATGGAGCACGCGCAAGAGCATGTCGAGGATGTCAAGGCGGACGAAACGAGGGTCGAGGCGGCCGACAAATCGCGCATGGTGTGATTCGAGTCGAGGCAAAATGACGGGCCATGGCTCTATAAGAGTGGAACAGCTTTGTACATACTGAGGCGTAGTTAGTCCAAGTCTGGGAAATGGAAATCCGATGTTTGTCGTCAGAAGAAATGTGTATGTATGTGAGTCTCGCAGAATGGGGCAAAGGCTGGGGGCAAACATGTCCACCCCGCCTATGTATGTACAGCTGCATGCTCCTTTAGATCTACCGAGTCTTGACACCCTCGGCCAGCACGTGCACCCCATTCGACCCAACAGCGGGCGGGATGCCAACCTTGCTCTCCATCTGAGCATGGCGCTGACGATTGTACATCTCTGCAATGTCAGATGAACCCTCAGAGCGGATACGAATGTACTTCGCCAGAACAACCTGTCGTTGTCGCCAATATCAACCGGCTCTATGGTCACTGTTCCTTCTGGAGTGAAGACGAGTTGCTGCGGGTCCGCGGCAGTCAACAGAGGCCAACCTGAAGTCAGACTTAAATTCCCAGGTCAGACTTGCCTTCTGCTATATCTCCACCGGCGAACCGGCACACCACGTCAGAGATATTCTTGGCTGATCGCCCCTCGATAGAGTCGTCTTCGCCGTTCCACAGGACGTCGACATCGAAGAGAAATGGCAGGCTTACGGAGTGACTACAGTCAGCAAAGACTCTTCGGCCAGGACCTCACCATGGCCCGAGATTGGTATCTTTATCTATCTTGTCTATCGAAGTTTGGATCAGGTAGCGATGCACATTGACACCCTGGTTCGCTAGGGTATCCGCGAGCTCGTCGATCGGTGCATTGAACAGGAAGTCGGTGATCAGCTTCGAACCGGAGAGCGTGTTCCACTTGGTCAAGTCGCCACCGGTATAGTGCTGCCTGATCTCGTCGTTGGCCTGCGGGAACAAAGCAAGGGCAAAGTCTTGCGATGGAGGCGGGAAGATCAACTCGAACAGATTCCCCTCGCTCGCCATGGAGCCGAGAAGGATGGCGTCGATACCTTTGTTGAGCTTCCCAGCACGGATCATGGCAAGAGGGTGGTCTGTGTAGATCGCTCCGGGTCCATGTTCAAGGGCAAGTCGCGAAGCACGTGGTGGGAAGTCGTTGAATGCAGTGACCAGGGTATCAACGTCGATGGCGCGCAGTGCTGCCAGTCGAGAAGCGGCCGTCGGATGTGTGTCGGTGGTGATGCCGTGTACAGCGAGCATGTTCTGATAGACTGCTTCGGCGTCGCTGGCAGACAGGGGCGGCTGGGATCAGTCGAAGCGCCTCACAGCAGACACGGGACCTACCATAGTGCTGACCGCTCCAGACTGCAAGATGACACGCTTGAATAGGGGCGCCGGGTGCAGGCACAAAAGGTTGCACAACACCGAGCCTGATTGGTCAGCTAGGTCTTCATAAGCGGCTGGACACATACCGGCGCTCTCGCCATAGATCGTGATGTTGGCTGGGTCACCCCCGAAAGCTTCGAGGTTGACCTTCAGCCATTCAAGCCACGAAACACAATCGTATAATCCTTGTGATCAGCCCCCTGTTTGCTCGACTGAAAACAATACTGACCGAAGTTACCAGTCACTTGGCCAGCCTCTTCCGCCAAATCTTTGGAAGAGAGGAATCCCAAGACATTCAGGCGGTAATTGGCAGATACGACGATGACTCTGCGGCCTCGCTCAGCCTGCTTTCGGATGAGACGAGTAGGATCGTAGACCATGTCGGCAGAATTTCCGAAGACCAGACCGCCGCCACTACATTGGTGAGCAAGAGTCAGGACGATCTGGTATCGCTCACTGGATCCAAGCCTGAGGTCAGTCAAGCACGAACGGACTTGTGAACACTCACCAAGACAGGAAGCTTCTCGCCGGGCTTGTAGTCACCCGGCGCAAAGACATTCGTCACGAACGACGTCTCACTTGAAGCGAGCCGTGAGCCTCGGTGCGGAAGACCGTGATTGGTGAAAAGAATGTGGCCATTCCTATCTTCGGGTGCGGGGAACGTGGTCCTGCTCCTTCAGCACATCGTGACTCGAACGTCCACCTCGACTTGCCCAAAATCGTAGCATTCCATCGGCTCGCTCCACGGCGTATGCGGCACACTGCGTTTCCACCTCTCGGCTTGAGCGTATGGGATACCCTTGACAGTCAGTTCACATGTTCTCGCTCCCATAGACCAAGCCCACCAGCCACTTCGCAACTGGTGGGAGCCCGCCGTCCTCCCCTTTCAGGACTTCGGGCGCTTTCGATTCATTGGCGAAGGAAAAGGTATCCGCAAAGCCCAACACCGGGCCCGTAGTTGTGTTGACGAGAAGACCAGTCATCTTGCCTCCGAGTACAGCAACGTCTACACCTCACCTAGCTGAGCCTCATGAAGTTATACCCCAGAAGCATTCGTACGTATGTTACGATTCAGCCAGGTCGCATAGAATTGAGCCGGAATGTGGGGTGACGGAGCCCCTCTCCGCGGCCGAAGCCGGCATGAGACACTTTGGGTCGCGCGCCTAGAGACGCGCGGCAGCAGAGGTGCACGGAACGCCGAGACCGAGCCGGTTGGAATGTTACCGAAGTGCTGGTAAGGCGGGAACAAACACGAAACAGGCTGATCTTGGATTCCGCCTGAACCCAACTCCCCGCCTTTCTCCACAGATAAGAATGCGGGTTCTGACCGCATTCGGCGACGGGTCCCCACAGACAGGTATATTTTGCCTCCCAACTCAGCACCAGCAAAACCCCAGACCCAAGCGAGATGTCGTCCAAGGAGGAGTTGGCTCAAAGCCTGCCGCACTGGTCTTCATGGCGAAGTAAGTCTCGTCGGTCTGACAATTGTTGACACTGGCCAGACAATGTCAACGACAAATGGTACAAGGACCCGTCCCTGCGACGCTGCCTTCTCAATGTGATGCTACTCTATGGTTCCGTCTTTGCCTACGGGTACGACAACTCGGTAATCTCTTCCGTGCAGGCTCTCCCATACTGGGGCATGTGAGCACATTCCCGGCACGCCTGTTCCTAGCTGAGACGTAGCTACTTTAACCAGCCGTCCGGCATCAGGCTGGGTCTCATTACCTCGGGATATTTGTTCCGTGAGTAGCCTCTCGTCCAGCTTGACCCTTGCTGACCTACCCAGCGCAGATTGCGTAAGACAGCTATTGTAGGCCTCTGTCCGTGGCTCACATCAAAGATTCTCCTTCTTGGGCAGTTACCTCGCCGACAAGTTGGGCAGAAAGCCGACCATTGCCATGTCCGCGACACTTGGCGTACGCGCTTGTTTGTCAATCCTTCCCTTAGAGGCTGACAGTCAGATTGTGGGTCCCTGCATCACGGCATTCGGCAACAACATCGGAACCTTTGTGGCCGGCCGTGTCCTCACTGGGTGATTCAAGTTATGCTGCAGGTTAGTAGCACTACTGAGACTCAGGTGTTCGACTGGATGGTACTTGGTGACCGCTCTGCCGCTCATCGCTGAGATATCTCACCCGCGATTCCGGGCGCGGTCGCAAGCCACCATCTACACCGGTTTTGCAGTCGGCGGGTTCATCTGCGGCTGGGTCGGATACGGCTGCGCCACCTGGGCGAGCAACTGGTCTTGGCGCGTAACGACGTTCCTGCAATGCCTGGGCAGTGTCCCCCTCTTCTTCTGGGCCCTTACTCCATGGATGGCCGAGTCGCCTCGATGGCTCGTGCGTCAGGGACGACGACAGCAGGCTATCGCCCTTCTCGCCCACCTGCACTCCAATGGCGACGAGAACGACGAGCTCGTGCTGAACGAGATGGCGGAGATCGTTGCGGCCGTCGAGCTCGACCAGACTACGCAGCGAGCGTCCATTTCAGAGTTCTTCGCCACCCCGGGAAACCGAAAGAGGCTCTTGTCGCTGATCTGGTTTGCGTGGTACCTTTCGATGGCTGGCGTGAGTCTCTCTTGACGAGTCTGGATCCAACTGAGCGCCAGCAAAACTTGTTCGCGTACTACCTACCAGTCATACTGGAGAGTGTAGGCTTTACATCGTTCATTCAAATCCAAGGATTCCAAGCCGGACTGTCCGCCCTCATTGGTGTTGTTTCCTTCATCGCGTCTCAGCTCGTCGAGCGTGTAGGCCGCAAGTCGCTGGTGATGACTTCTGTGACGGGTGTGTCGATCAGCTTCACAATCTTCACTGCCCTATGTGTGAGTATCTACCCCTTGCAGTGCGCTGTACTCCGGGCTGAAGCCGCAGGCGCACTTCTCTGCGACTAACAGCCACGCCACCGCCATCGGAGTGGTCGTCATGATTTTCGTGTTCTGCCTGTTCCTCGTCATGGGATCTTACAATATTGCCTTCCTCTGTGAGTACTCTTGTGATCATGCCCCCCAGAAGCTCTGACACATAGACATGCCTGAAATCCTGCCATTCAACCTGAGGACCACGGGGATGGCTATTTACACCATCTCAACCAACATGGGCGCTGTTTACAACGGTCTCGGTGAGTCAACAGATTCAGCTCGGCAAGTACTTTGCTAATGACAGTGAACCCCGTCGCTATCGAAGCGATCGCTTGGAAGTATTACCTAGTCTTCGTGGTGCTCAACTGGATATCCGTCGTCATCGCCTATTTCCTGCTCGTCGAGACCAAGGGTCTCACCCTGGAAGACATTGCGGTGCTGTTCGACGGAGAGCAGGCCAGCGTTGTCAGGGGCGATATCCACGAGAAGCTCGACGAGGAACTCAAGGCTGACCGTGATCACCATGTGGAGAACGCCGAGAAGAATGACGTTGTCCCGCAAGCCCAATGATGGATATGAAGAGGTCTGGCGTTGTCGATACTGTAGCTTGCTTCATCGTCATCGGGTGCAAGTGGTATAATACTGGCTTGACAGTGATTCGCATGCAACCACCGCTACAGAATCTGTCTTGTACTGTGCGTGCAGAGACTCTGCATAAACCTCTAGAAACCCAATGTCTACAGTACTGCCAAGCGAGTTATCCTATTCTAGCCATCGCTCTAACCAGCTCCATGGTATAAGACCCCATCTCATTCTTGCAATCAGAGGATTGCTTGACGACATAGAGTGAAGGACTCACCAGCTGAAGGAACATGGTCAAGCACTGCTTGACATAGGGCAGTAGCTCTTCCCGGAAGGTCCTGCCTTTTGACGAAAGCGCCGACCCGTACTTCACTATCACTTCGACGGCAGTCAAAGTTATAGGGAATATGCGGAATGCAAAGTCGAGCGCTGGGTCGAGTTGCAACGTGATACCAGACTCGCGAAAGTCCCAGATCGCTTGCAGATTGTCGAGAACAAACTCGACGCGGAGTAACGGGTGAGAGTGGTCGAGCTTGATCAAGCCATGGCTGTGGCAAAGGTTCCATACGATACTGCAATCATCAATCTCTCATGTGTCAGTGACAATGACCCACTCTCGGAGCCAGCCGAGGTTGATGATTAGGCTGTGCATCTCCCCTGGCGGTCCTTCGGGACGGGTGTCGAACAAGTTGAGTCTGCCACAGATCGTATCGTCGAAGAGCTCGCCCAATTCCTCCTGCAACGTGATGGCCGACTGTTCCGTCCACAGATGACAACCGCCCTCAGAGGCGACGTCGCATTGCTCCCGCCAACACACTAGGACCCGCTCATCCACCAGACTCAGCATGCGGGCGTGAAACTCAGGGAAGTGAGCTAAAGCTGAGGCCGGCAGGCGAGAGCGAAACTCGCTCGTGAGCTCCCAGGGGTTGCCCGGGAAGCGAAGACGTTGCGGATGTGTGTCCGACGGTCGCTGCAGGCAAACGTGAAGCCTCTCTGCGTTGCACAGCGTAAAGTACAGCTTGAGACGGGGCGTACGCCACGTCGGGTCGGCTGGATCTGCGCTCTTCCAATCGTCAATGCGAAGGACCTGTGCGCGGGTAAGCGCCTGTTGCAGGTGCGTCCATGCCATCTGCTGATCACCGATAAAGGTGTAGGCCATGAAGAGGATGTGGGACGACACGACGTCGGCGATGGTTGTGCCTCCATGGCAGTCGGACAGAGAGCTTGCCTCGTTGGCGCGGTTGAAGTACGCTTTGATGAGCGAAGAATCAGGCCGGCGCTCTCTGTTGGTCGCGAGACGCAAGGCATAAGAGGTGGCCATGGCGCACATGGCCAAGACCAGAGCGCGGAAGCTCATGGACCGCTCGTGATGACGCTCCCTAAACGCCGCAAATGTTGCCTTCTCTTCAACATGGGGTGTGTACCACCACAACAAAGAGAAGAAGGTATGCAGCTTGGGGAGAACCAGGTCGTCGGTTTCCGGCATGGGGACCCAGTACAGCATGTGCGACGTGGAGGTGGATTCTGCACTCAGCATGTGTGGCTTCGACCCCAATGAGGGCTGACTGCAAGCGGTTCGGACGATAGATTCCACCTCGACCCCCTCTATCCACTCCAGTGGTATGTCTGAAAGGGATCTCTGATCTGCCTGCCCTTGTCAGAGTGTCCAACAATATGCAAGGAGCAGGTTTCACCGACTGCGTCTCGCTGCCGTTGTCTGTGTGCCAGTCTTCGAACGTCCAGTCAGACCATGACATGGGGATGCCCAGCAGAGTCTCGATCGACCAGCCAGCGACCCCGCGGCTCACTCCCGCCGAGGGATCGACGCTGGCAACTGTGCCGGATGGTGTCGCTGCAACCGTTGTCCACGGCGTACGCTGGTCCGAAGGGATGGTGGAAGGGGGCGGGTCGGTCGGCGGTGCAGATTCCACTGTCGCCGCAGTGTCAGGGCCTGGCAGGGGTGTAGTGAGTATTCCATGGCCAGACGCGGGCCTCTTAGGCTTGGGGCCGCGCTTGAGCGAGATCTGCCGTCAGACACCAAACTCTCATGACCCTCTTCCTACCCACACGTGACCATGTGCATCGTTCGCCGGTGCGCGAGCACTCGGCACACCGAGAGAGTGGCTCTGCTGAGGAGGCTGTCAGAGTGCACTGGTGCCATCAGCTCTGACGCGGTGAGGACGAGACACAACGCGCTTTGCTTCGCCTTCGATGACACTGGTCTCAGCATGGCACTATTGGCTCCGAGCAGTCTTCACGCACCTGGTCGCATGCGCGAGAGAGCCGGGGCAGTCCACTGCTTCGCCTCCGCTTGGATGGGCCAGCATCCGATTCGGCATCCAACATGGTGTCGAGAGGACTAGATGACAAAGCAACTGCAGCGACGGAGGGAATTCAGCCGGTATTGAAAGCGGGTTCAGCCTTGTTTATGCCGACGGGCACACTCCCGAGATCCCTTCACCCCTCTTGCGACTTCATTTGGTACAGAAATAGACGTTATGGATGGCCCGACAGATCGTATGGTGATGTAAGCTGAGCGCTGAGTCAAAGGAGGGGGCCGAGGTCCGTGCAGAACACAGAGCTGAAGCTGATTCTACTGTCCATGGGCGATGTGAGCTTCGGGACCGGCCGATGAGGGGCCCTGAAGTTGACCTGCGGCCTGTGGGGTAGGCAAGACTGGGTTACAGGATTCGTCCGACCGATCACCGTCTTTCGAACGAGTTCAACATGACCTTATCATCGGCACATGCGAAGCACTGCAAAGTTATTTCATGGAGGGCACCGAGATATTGGGCTCGATAGATGAGGTCATTGTCTTACCTGGTCCCAGTCAACCCACTCGTACACAGCACACCTTCGTCCCGTGGGCGAATGTTTAGACCCCATCATAGCAGCGCAGGCTGGAGGTGCGCAACAAGATCGCTGGGGTACTCACCCGTCTTCCATGAGTACACAGACAACCCTGAGCAAACAACTTGATCAACCTCCTATCCGAGGTGGAAGCCTTGTATTCCATGAAGGACGTCGCTTCGAATTTCGCGCCAGAAGAACAGCAGTGGTACCAGGAGCACGGCCCACACCGACCGTCATCTTAGAGTTGTTCTATCGGTAAGGGGGAAGACTGACTGGACTGTGAATGTAACTCTGAATGCAATTGTACAGTACCAATGGACGCCGACGTTGCCGAGCCTTGGACAGGCGGGGCAAACTCGCCTATACATGTATGCACACGCCTCAGTCTAGTACTGCTTCGTTCTGGAGATGCAAAAGTCGAGAGCAGGCTTGTACACCTCATCCCACCATACCTCGCAAATGTCCCTTTTCCACTTCTTGAGAGTCCCGATCGTTTCCTCACCGTCACCATGATACATCCCGCGAGCGAGGAGCAGCTGTGTGTCCACCCCGAGCTCTTTCAGTCTGTCGTAGGCCATCTGCGTCTGCACATTGGGGATCAGCTCGTCCAGTTCGGCCTTGATGAGGACCGTTGGTGGCCATTGAGGCGCGAAGCTATCAATGGGGTTCTTGTGTGAGGGGATCGTGTGCCCGACGGGCTCCTCAAGCCAGTCGGGGAGTAGCGCCCCTCGCTTCATGACTGCTTCCCACATGATGCGCCGGGGTCGGGCCGGCTGGTCGAATTCGCCTCGGATGTTGAACCTGGTGGCCGTTGGGCCATCGAGTACGGTACGCAAAGCCGTCTGCTCCTCTGGAGAGAGGAGCTCCGAAGCCCGCTTGATAATCTCGTCAAAAGATATGGCTTCCCCGCTGGAGGAGAGGGGGGCATTGAAGTCGGTAATGGGGTACAGAACGTAGATAGCCTTCGGGAGCGGCTTGTTCTGCGCCAAGAGGTCCATGGTCTGTACTTAGTGAAGTCATTGGCCAGAGAGACGGGACATGCCAGGTACCAAGAGGCGATACCCCCGCCGCTACCGCCATAGTAAAAGATCATGTCCCCGTTCACCTTGCCCAAGTCTCCCAGAGCCTTGTTCAGGCCGTCTGGAGATCTAATCCAGTCGTACGCTGCGACGCAGTCCTCTCTCTGGTCGGCAAGCTTCGCACTGCGCACGTAAGCCTGATTCGGACCAGAGCCTTCAAATGTACTGAGGCCAAAGTCGATACTCGATGGATACAACGGCGAATCCATGTTTCAGCAGGTACGCATTGTGCTCGCTGAAGATCCACTGGCTGTCGCCAAACGTGAACGCTCCGCCGTAAATAGCCAGGGCTGACGATCAGCCAGCATCCCGATACGCTTCTCGAGCAACTCGCCTACAGGCCACCCGGTGAAGCCATTCTTGGTGGTTTTGTCAGGTAGATACACGTCGGCCCAGACCCCGCCCCCTTCGCAGTTGTCATACTCCTTGTACAGGAAGCGGTGGAAGGGGATGCCCTCGAAGGATACGCCTGTTACAGCTGTCATGACGTCGAGAAAGGCTTGTTCGAAGGGGCATGTCGACCTGGCAGCTCGAGATATCATTAGCTACCGGAAGCCCGGACGATCGTTGCATCCGAACAGCGACTGGTCGATGTCGGACTTGCTGACTCAATGATCCGCAACGTCCCGGCATCCGTCGAGGACAGCTGCGCTCGTGCCGACGTAACGTCTCGGACAGATACCGGACTAATTTAAGGTGCAATGCTGGAACTCCGCGAAAGCACCGCATGCCCATGCGGGTCTAGGTTCTTTTCTCTCCGCACTAGCGACAACGAGGGGCGCCTGTACAGGCCGTACCTCCTCACCAGGCTGGACCCCTCACCCCGCTTCTTGCTTTGGCGAGTCATGAGTTAGCGTTACAAGAGACTGGATTCACGGCATCACACAGCCAATGCATGTTGTATAGCGTTGGCAAGAGAGGGACTATCCTGCTTCAAGTCCGGGTGTGAAAATGGTCTCGACAACGACCCACTTGTACTCTGCGTCTTCCGTCCGACCTTCTTTAGCTATCAAGCTCGCAGTTCCGCAACATGCTCCCTGGATAGGTTGGCCTCGGGTTTGGCCACGTCCTCTGTCATCTCAATCGCCGGGAGTTTGACGTCGGCTGCCTCTGAGATGAGGGCATCGTTGCCGTCGAAGAGAATGGCAATCTCCTCCAAGGTCTTGCCCTTGGTTTCGACGAGCACAAAGTAGCCGATGACCCCAAGAATAGCATCCCCGACGATGTAGAGAATGTAGTACTTCCAGCCGATGGCACCCAAAGCTATACCGTTTACTACAAGTCAGCGTGGTCAAATGCACGGGAATGCACTTGCCATAAGCACCGAACACCTGGCCGCAGGCCTGGAGTACCGAGAACAAACCCATGCCTTTTGTGCGCAGAGCATATGGGAGTATCTCCGGAAGATCTGGGTGAGGCCGTCAGTTGTAGGGTATGCACCGATGCCGGGCGACTCACAGAGGTACGGGAAGGGATTGAAGCAGAAGAGGAATGCCAAAATAAACAGGAAGATGAAGGGGATGGCAGTAATGCCCGTGTTCTTGTTACCAGTGTGATCGTACCCAGCCTGCGGATCAGCTTTGCGTTCTCAATGAGTAGGCGCAACTGACCGAAAGACCTGTGGTGATGGTGAAAAACAAGACCATCATGGTCAACGAGACGAGAGCTGTGATGCGACGACCCCATCGCGCCAGCAGTTGGGCACCACCGAGGCAGCAAACCCAGGCGAGGACTGAGAAGCCGCCCAGGATGCCTTGGATCTCCACGAATTTCGTTACGCCCACACTGACCAATATGGGTGTGAAGTAGTAAGCGGCGATGTTGTTCTGTTGATGAGACGAGGCCCCTAAGGGGTAGAATCGGCAGAGGACCTACCCCGACCATTGAGGACGCCCATGCCACCCACACGATGTTCCAGAACCTTTTGCGGTTACCTTTGGTTTTGAAAAAGTCCATGTAGCTCGTTTGCGACGCTTGGGCGTCCAGCTCGACGGCGACGACGATCTCTCTGAACTCGTTCACCACAAGCTCGTCGTGCTCATCCCCGTTCGCGTGAAAATCGGCCAAGATCCTAAGAGCCCGTTGATGTTGGCCCTTCCTGATGAGATAGCGAGGCGATTCAGCCATCCAAGGGGTAGCACTCCAGAAGATGATGGGCACGCAACCAAGCCCCTGCAGGATGGTCATGATCCTCCAGCCCCATTCGGACTCCCAGTTGACAAAGCCAAAGCCGAGCCAGCCAACCAGGAAGTTGCCGATGAAATAGGTCGTGAAGAAGGATCCCTGGGCTACGGCGCGGAATCGCGGATGCGCGATCTCTGAGATGAGAGGGGCGGCCGTGGTTTGGAAGATGGCACAGGAGATACCCGTCCAAATACGTCCGCCGATGTAAGTGCCTACAGAATTCCCAAATCCAGAAAGGAGGGGTCCGGCGATCTCCCACATCAGTGACGCCACAATGTCGTGCAGATACTCACACCACAGACTGCCCCAATGAAGATGATGAGGCGTCGACCGTAGCGGTCGCCTATGTAGGCGGCAGGTATAGGAAACACGAGCTGTGCTGGGCCATCAGCAGAGTCTCGAGTGGGGAAGATTGACTTGCGGAAAGCGTAGCCGGCCACGATGGCACCTAGGATACCTCCAGACGGGTTATTGAAGTAGCTGCGGCTTGAGTACAGATGCTCTCTTTATGGACAAGATTGACCGACCTCAACCAAGACGGCAGAGCTTGGGAGCTATTGATGATGCCACTGTCGTAGCCGTTGGCAAAGACGGACCCGTAGAGGATCAAGATGTTGAGCATGCACTTGCGGAGCCCTCGATCGCGCCACCATTGTGGGTGAGCGCCGTCTTGGACGATCAGCAAAGTTGACCTTGGACGGCAGCTTTCACACGTACTCTGCCAATTCTTCCAGTCGGCGTCGGACATGTCGTCTCCGCAAATATCGTGTGGGGATTTGAAGTGGAGTCTACTTGAGGGGCTACCCGGGCCTCCATGATTCTGCCTATATATGTGCAAGTGCTGAGTGTAGAAGAGCGAAGCAAAGAGGGGTGGTTCCAGGTAATCTGTCCGAGGAGGGTGGGCCGGAGCCGCCGGTCCGACGAGGGTAGGTGACGGATAATTGACGGACCATTTTCAGTTGCATCTCACCGCCGGTCTAGATCATCGTTGCTATACTCGAGTGTTCGACCGCGCAATACAGGCAAAACCGTGGTCACAGACTATCTGCGGGGCACTCGCGGGACTCCTCCTCGTCCCGACAACATACCGAAAGTGTTTTCCTTTGTCATTCTCCTTGGGTCTGAATTCCTCCCCTCCGCCTTCACTCTCGGCGTTCAACCGGACAATGTCTACCGATCACCCGCTCCCGATCGTAGCCCAGAGCATGCCGGATACCTCGTGGGAAGCTAGCCCTGCTCAGTACTATGGCAAAGGGAGCTTGACCGCGTGTGACCAAGTGACTTTGAGCCTCGCCGCTAGGAAGGGGCTGACCATGTAGTGTTTCCACAGGAAGATCAAGGCCAGTCTGGCAAAAGGTCCTTTGCGCGCGCTATGCTAACGCCCAGTGCCACGCCACACAAGGTGGGTCGTCAAAGGCATCTGCAGGATCCGCCTGCATAGCTTGTGAGAAGGCAGACATAACATGCACATGGTCGAGAGTATGTACTTGGCCCCATTTGAGCGGCCGTCTCTGTTCTTTTGGGTGATGTGTAGACGGCTCAGCGCCGAGGTCGGAAGCGCAAAGACACCAATCCGGTCATTCAACCGCGCAGCAAGCCCTATGAAGGCGCCGTGCAAGCCACAGATTCCGGAACGCACCGGCGTGATCTCTCGTCGAGCGGTACTGCAGAGTTGGGCATCGCGACGCCCAGAATGCCATGGGATCCCCTCAGCGGGACAGACCAGCCTGCCGACTTCTTCTCCGCTCCCTTCAGCCAAACGCAACAGAGCTTCGCCATATCGCCTCAGCAGCCCGGGGAGGCGTTCGCCATGCCTCAGGAGCCGTCCTGGCCATGGGAGTTGGGGCTCGCTGATAAACGCCCCACCCCACCGCAGGTTATGCCAATGTCCGCCTCCGACATCGAACCGGCTTCTCCCGGCTCGGCGGCGTGGGCGATGCTGCTGGCCGGCATGTCCAACTCGCTGACAACCTTGGGCCCGCCATTATCGTTCGAAGACAGCTTTTCCGAATATCTTCCTGCCCCGCCGACTGCACGGCCTGTGCATATCAATTGGCACTCTGTAGACCCCTCAGATCACGGGGACGCTGAGTCAAGTACCATCAGTCCTTCAGCTCCGATCCAGACTGAATCATCGACAAAGCGGACATCATTGGCAGCCGAGTCCGTGGTCCGAGCTGCTGCAGGTGAGCGAGAACACGTCAGGTCGGGCTCACAGTTAGGTATAGGGACCGACCCCGCTTTGATGGCCTCGCTACCTCCATTTCCAGAGTCAAAGAAGACGATGCGAGATCGCCTTCCCCACTTGTTCGATCTGGAGCTGATATACCTTCCCATGCTGCATCTTGAGGAATTCCTCGAGGCTTTCGATTCCGATATGCAGGACAGATCCATCCATTTTCGCGCTCTGCTGCTGAGTGTTCTGGCGATGAACGCGCTGCGACGGGGCAATCAGCCTATGGAGGACACGACGACGGGGCCGGGATCGATTGCCACTTACATCCCCATGGATGAACACGTCAGGCTCGCCTACATCCGCGATGCACAACGTGCCAACTCGTTGACGGATTCCGAGGGTCTGGTGACAGTAGCGAGTGTGGTGACAGCCCTGCACCTGTTTCTCGGCTTTGAGTGGGCCAATGATCATGATCGATCGTGGGACTGCCTGCAACAGGCTTTGGTCCGCGCGCAAAAGCTCTCTCTTGAGCATCTGGCATTGATCGGTACCGAAGAAGGGGAACACGGTGCCATGTGTGACGGGGTAATACGAGAGGCCGAATGGTGGGTGTCGAGGCTTAGACTATACTATCTCTTGTGAGCTCAACCCACGCCGACGCATCAGGAGGAAAGGGCTGACTCCAAGAGTACTGCTCGAACGAGCCCACGCCCTGATACGGAACATCAACATCCGTCGCCGATCCCCACTGAGACTCCCAGGTCGTCCATGGCAAGAGACGACTCGGCTCCGCTCGCTCATCCCGTCGTATGCGCTGAATGGCCTGCAAGTGGGGCACGTTCGAAGCTTTGATCTGGTGGACGACAAGTGGATCCTATGTCGCCTCGAAAGGACACCGTGTCGGAACTGGAGCGCGGATGAGGCTGCTGCATTACAGGAAGAGCTCGGTGCACATCTCGACGACGTGATCAACGGCCACTTCTCTATGCGTCTCAAGGATGAATTGGCTGTTGGAGGACAAGTGAACAACATCCTCACAATCGCGTGGCTGAGAGAGTAAGTGATTCCTTCCTCGTGTCTAAGCGGGGATTCACCAGAAGCTCCCTGTATCAAGTATGCTTGACGCATTCCTTCATCGATCCAGCGTCTCACCACCGGTCACTACGCCCGAGCTTTGTCTCGGACAATCTGCGCCAAGCCATCTTGGGACCGATCTCAAAGCGATTGATGTATCCAGGCATCTCCACGGATGTCTCGGGGGACAATGCCGGTAAACTGCACGCCCTCACGATGAACGCCATAAAGACTTTGGAGATGGTCAAAGCACGGCAGTCCACAATCATCACTCCGGCATCGTCAGGACCACGCAGCGCTTCGGACACTATTGTCGAGTCGGTACAGGAGTCTGCTCTGGTGCGGGATCTGACATTCGTGATATTTAAGGGGATTGGGCTGCTGCTGCTCGTCGTGAGTCATGCTTTGGAGGCATGTGTGTGCGATGCTGATTTTGGCGGGCACGAGATAATGTGGCTGTGACCCAGCTTGTTCATGCCGCTGCTCGCGCGACGTAGGCTTCGTGTACGTGGCACTATTGCCAGTGTGAGATGTTCAGCGGCGCCAGCGAATGAGGGTGGTGTAGCTTGGTGGACTTCACTGAGGCATTTGCCGTATTTGCAAATACCCTCTTTTCCTTCTCCTGCTCAGCCAATTGCATACCAAACACTCGTACAGACACGGCGCTTTGGGATGAATCGGCGCACGGCCCTTGGAGAGGATGGCGATGCATCATCAAGGGCAGTGGCAAGGGTCGCATCCCTGCGCTGAGACAAGGGTTACGAAGCTTTTTCGGCTGCATCGGTCGCCGCAACTGGCGTCGGGTGGGGGGTGCCGGCGGTCATCGAGCTGCATTTCCAATAGTCATGACCTGATACGCAGTCTTGACTTGGCATACTCATGCAAAGGGTTCGTTCACTCTGGAGATATGACATACCCCTCGTTCCGTCCGCCCCGAGCCCCGAACGCGCCTACTATCGACCCCGAGTCGACGCCGAGACACCCCGAGCCCGCACCAAGTCTTCTAGAATACAATCAGTCACTCACCATCCTCTCTGTCCCGCTGCCCTCCTTGGCTCCCCAATCGGAGACGGGTCATTTGCGGGACGCGGGCCGTACCCCGAGTCGCCACTCGGGTAACGACCACTTCCAGATAAGCTTACGTTGGCGACTAAGTATAACTACCCTGCGCATCTGGCAATGTGAAGCCCGGCCCGCCAGCAGTATAAGCAGCAGCCCTACACGCCCGCCAGTACCCACATTCGACCCAGAACACCCGACAGCCAGGCCAGCGACATCATCATGGGCTTCAGAAGCGACTGGGCGCAAGCGACGCCGTATCTCGGTTTCTGCGTCTTTACCTTTTGCTGGGCTAATGTCATCTTCGGCCTGTGAGTGGCCAATCCGTCTCCCCGAACCCAACACTGTACACCTCGCCACACTCACCTTACACAAGGGCATCCACACCACGTACACTTGGAGTCTCAGAGCTGACCTACAAGCGACACATCGACTTTTGGTTCCCTCCAGGCGCTCCCGTCGTGGTTGGGCCAGTTCGGCCACAATGGCGCCCTCTCGACCCTCGACAAGGCGCTGGCCAACTCGAGTCAGTGTTCAGCCTTGCTCCCTGCTTCACGCAAACTGACCAGCAAGTCATCTACGTCGGCCGTCTTGCCGGTACTCTGACCTTTGAGCCCATCGCCGAGCGATTCGGCTATAAGATGCTTCTTGCCGCCATCGCCGTCGTGCAGGTCGTCTCCGTCATCAGTAAGTCTTTTCTTACCAATGCCTGCGAGCACCTGTTAATCCTTCTACAGTCCAGCTCACCGCCGGCAACTTCCACGCTTTCATCGCTGGACGAACAGTCTCGTACGTCGCCGTCGGCTGGATCGACGGCACCATCTCCTCGTACGCCTCGGAAATCGCGCCCGCCGCTCTGCGTGGTTTCTTCGCCGGTCTCCTCGCGCCCATGGCCAACATCGCCTCGGTGTGGGGCGCGGGCATGTGCCAGCACTACGCCAAGGAGGTGCGCAAGGTCGGGTGGATGGTGCCCATTGGCATCCAGCTCATCCCTGTCGTGCTCATCGCCGTGTGCTGGCCGTTCGCATGCGAGTCGCCCCGTTGGCTTGTGGCGCACGGGAAATCCGAGAGCGCCCTCAAGGCTCTGAAGAAACTGCGGCGCAAGGTCGACGTGGACTCGGGGGCTTGCGACGAGGAGCTCGAGGCCATCGCATATGCCATCGAGTACGACCGTGCGCACGCCACGGCCCGCTGGAGGGACCTGTTCACCAAGACGGCGAGGAAGCAGTTCATCTACACCATCCTGTTCTTCTGGTTCTACCCTTCTACCGGAAACGCTTTCTACAACGCGTACGGAACGACTTTCTTCAAGAGCATCGGCCTCGGGAACGCCTCTTTCTCCTACGCCATTGGATGTCAGTGCATGGGTGCCGTTGGCGGTCTCACTGGATTGTTCCTCACCGACCGCATTGGACGTCGACCTTTGCTTATCGTCGGCTCGGCCCTGCTTGTGCTCTTCGACGGTCTCGCCGCCGGTCTGGCGTCCAAGACTCACCGCACCACGACGGACAACCGGGTGGTCGTCGCCTGCTGGATGCTCATGCTCTGGTCGGCCAAGCTCTCGTGGGCCACACACGCTTACATCGTCGTGCCCGAGATGGGCGGTATCCGCATGCGCAAGAAGCGTGAGGCTTTCCGTTTCCTCACATTCATAGAGCAACGTATTGACTTGCAGTGGTCATGGTGGGCACGACCGTGGATGTGCTCGGCAACTGGCTTTGGGGTTTCTCGTCGCCGTACATCCAAGTCCACCCCGCCACCAAGGGCCCGAAGATTGGTTACCTCTTCATGGGCTTTGCCGGCATGGCCTTGATCTTCGCCATCTTCTTCGCGCCCGAGCTGAGAGGCCGTTCGCTCGAAGAGGTCGACGAGCTCTTCTCCAAGTTCCGCTGGGCGTGGGAGTACAAGGGCTACCAGACCACCGGAGTCGGCGCGGCCGTCGCGCACGCCGAGCACGCCGAGCACGACCACGACAAAGCTGTGGAGGATCACAACGTCGAGGAAGAGGAGAAGGGCAGGCTCGCGACCGAACGCGTGGTCTCCGCGGCAGCTTAGGCTAGCCGCGGATCGTACTGCAAGCAACCTGTCAATCACTCAGCGGGAGATCGGGGAATGGCATCATGGTCGGGGTCAGGTGTCAATGGAGTCTTTGCTCTGCTTTGCACAGGGTTGTTGGAATTGTAAAATCGTCGCTCTCATTGGCTGGCCGTTGTGTTGCGGTCTGTGATGCATGGTTGTCGACTCCAAACGCAGACACTGACGTCGGCGGCCTGCGCCTGTGAGCTCGGGGGACTCGGGGACATCCATCATCCAACGTTTGCTCTGCTCTCGGAGTTGGGGCCCAAGGGCGATACATTTGTCTTCCCCGCCCCTCAGGCTCGGCATTCACGTCCCCCGCGGGTCCCCTTGCCCCCTGCAGGACACAGCATGAGGGTGGTGCTGCCCTGCCCAGGGATATGGCCCGTTGCAACGCCACGGATGCGTCGGCGCCCGCGCAAAGACCGAACGACGGGCATCGGCTCATCACGGGCGCTGCAGTGCGTTTTGGCCCTCTTGACCTGCCCATGGCTGTTTGCATCGGCAGCATTGGTGCAGCAAGAGCGATGGGGGTTTCCAGCAGAGGTCGACGTGCTCACTCTGGGCGTTCGGGAACTGCAGCAGTATCTCAGCAATGGCACCATCACCAGTGTGCAGCTGGTACAGAAGTACCTGGTCAGCCTCCCGACAAGCACAGACTGCTCTCGCACACGCTGACACGGGTAGGACAACATAGCCGCAAACGATCATGCCGGGCTTGAGCTGCGTGCTGTCACCGAGACGGCCCCCTACGACAACATCATGGCCTTGGCGAGGGAGGCGGATGACTTGCGTGCCAACGGGGTGAGAAGCGGCTGTCCCTGCGCGACTCTGAGCAAGACTGAATGCAGACCGTCCTCTCCGAGCTTCACGGCATCCCCATGCTGTTCAAGGATAACATTGGCACCGATCCTTTGCTTGGCATGAATACCACTGCGGGCAACTTCGGGTTCCTCACGTCCGTTCCGCCTGGCGACTGCCATGTCGCCGCAAAGCTTCGAGCCAAGGGTGTCCTCATCATCGGAAAGGCCAACTTGTCCGAGCTCGCCAACTACAAGGGGAACATCACGAACGGATGGTCGGCGCGTGGGGGCCAGACGCAATCGGCCTACGTTGTTGGCGGATTCGCCGCCGGAGGAGACCCTTGCGGGTCCTCGAGTGGTTCGGCAGTCGGGACCAGCGCCGGAATGGCAGCTGCAGCATTGGGAAGTGAGACGGATGGGTCGTTGGTATGTCCCGCCAACCGCGCGGCACTATATACTATCCGTATGTCGGTCGGTTTGAGCTCGCGAACCGGGGTCATCCCAATATCCAGTACGCAGGACACGGTTGGCCCGATGGCAAAGTCGACCTACGACGCAGCGCTCATCCTGGAGAATATGGTGGGCATCGACCCAAACGATACAGCTACTGCTGCTGCCGAAGGTCACATCGAGTCGAACTATACGCAATACACTTACCCAGAGTGTGGAGCTACGTTTGAAGGGAAGAGCCTTGTGGTCCCGTCTTTCTTTCTGAACGAGACTATCAGTGGCAACCCGCCAGCCATCAACACGGCGCTGTATGGCGCTCTCAGCCAGATGTCAGATCTCGGGGCGAGCGTCACTTACGACGTCTATATACCCTCCCAGGACGACCTGCTGACTTCAAATGCCGAAACTATCGTGCTTGGAACAGACTTCAAGGTAGACCTGGCGACGTACTTTGCTCAGTGCGCTTCCTCACAGCTCAAATCGCTGGCGGACCTCATCAAATTCAACGACGCGCATGCGGACATCGAGTTCGCTCCCGGTGAATGCTGCCAGCAAACACTTATCAACGCGGTGCAAACCACCGGGACAAACACGACCGTCTACAGGGATGCGCGTGCCGAGGAGATCGATATCGGGCGTACTCGAGGCATCGACTCCGTTCTAGATCACTACGGTGCAGATGCGATGGTTCTTCCCACGGAGGGTCTCGGCTCGACCCTGGCTGGAAATGCCCAGTATCCTATGGCCAGCGTTCCTCTGGGGTATCTTGAAAGTGGGCAGCCGTTTGGCATGGCCTTCATCGGAAGGAGGTGGAGCGAGCCGTTACTGATCAATTTGATGGCGGCCTGGGAAGCGGCTTCTCCGCCGCGCCAAGTCCCAAGTCAGCTGCAGTGACAAAGACTTTAGTCTTCACGAGCCGAGACCGGGGTGTTCAGAAGGCATGTGCATTGCAGACGACTGCGAGCTGCATAGACACGGCCTGGGAGTCTGATACTTGTATAGAAGGTAGACGAGACTATAGTTTGTGACTAAAGCACGTCATTCTACATAGTTCGTGTGCTCTCGACACCCATGCGCAGCCCCTTCGGTGTGAGTACTTGATGGGAGGTGAGATGGCGTCTCGAGTGAAGCTGTCCGTCCGTGGTCTCTAAAGTTTGCGTTGGGCGTCATATCGACAGCTCATTTGGGTGTCTGTATACTGCGATCCCAACTACCCGTAAACTCCGCGGGACAGAAGAGCCAGCTCGGAAAGATCCGAACCCAGTTAATCTGCCGACCTAAAGTCCGGCAGGTCTGAAGGTACCACTTCCACTTCTCAACATGTGTCCGACGCGCAGAATAGCATTGGTGACTGGCGCCTCGTCTGGTATCGGTAGAGCCACGGCTATCGCACTCAATGCGGCGAGCTGGACAGTCGTCGTCACTGCTCGTAGGAAGGAAGCGCTGGAGGAGACGATTTCTCTCATGCCCGCCGACAGTAGACGTCACTCTCTGGTCATCTGCGGGGACGTGACGGACGAGAAAGATATACGGCGGATATTCTCAGAGGTGCGGACGACGTATGGTACGCTTACGCAGGAGGAGTATACGGTCATAGCTGACGACAGGGCGACTGGACTTGCTATTCAACGTATGTTGTGCACCGCTTGTAGGTCGAAGCGCTCATGAGAGCAGAATGCTGGGGTCAGCTCGCCAAAGATACCAATGGAAGAGCTCGATGCGGTGACGGTTCAATCGGTGTTATCGGTCAATGTGATGGGGCCATTCCTGTGCTCGCAAGAAGCGATCAAGTTGATGAAAGCTCAGCAGCCGATGGGCGGGCGGTGGGCTTTGCCCGGTTTGGGCTAGAGGGAGCGCTCATGAAACCAGTATAATCAACAATGGCTCCGTCTCTGCCTACGTCCCTCGGGTGTACTCGGCTCCGTACACCATGTCGAAACACGCCATTAGTGCACTGACCAAGTGCATCGCGTTGGACAACAGAGAGTACAACATCGCGTGCTCCCAGCTGGACATTGGTGAGCCTTACTACGACGGTGTTGGTACCGCAGGGGTGCTCATTGGACCAAGGCAATGCGTCTACCGTCATGACTGAGAAGAAGACCACCGATGGTATCATGCAGCCCGGGGGAGCAGTCCAGCTTGAACCGTGATTCACCGTCTGCCTGCATCTTTCGTCTTTTAACGAGCAGATCGTACGAGGTGGAATACGCCGCTGCGGGGGTTGTATATATGGCGAGCTTGCCATTGCATGTGAACGTGCTGAATCAGGTAAGAGCTTTGATGGACTCCCCACATATAGCTCTTTGCTCTGCGCTCATGTCAAACAGACGCTCATGGCGACCAACATGCCCTATGTCGGACGGGGTTGAACATGTAGACTCGAATCAATGCATCTAATACCTCAGCCCAGCGTTCAGGCTAGTTTGTCTGTTCAGAACACCGCTTGCTCCCCCGTGCTCCTTTCGATTCTCTCGCTTACTTTCTCGACGGGGTCTCGCGTCCAGCTGGCAATGGTGCAGCCGGAATGAAGAATGGCTCCCCGTGGATCCGAGGAGATCTCCGACCAGCCGGGGAAACGGATTCCGAATGGTACAAAAGATCAAACCATGCGATAATCTACTTCTCCACTCTATCACAACACATCAAGCAAGACGAGCGCCATGGCCGACTCTGAGCAGAAGCACTTGATCTCAGCAGACAACGCGCGTCGCTTTGTACATGACGTCCTCGTTGGCAATGGCGTGCCGGATGCCAGTGCTGCCATCGTAGCCAAATGTTTGATAGAGGCGGATTTGAGAGGTGTAGACACGCACGGTAGGCCTCATACCTAGCTGATGATATGTTTGAGCTGACATGAAACACAGGTGCCAACCGTATACCAAGCTATATGAAGCGTGTCCGGCAAGGGGTGCTCAATGTCAAAGGCTCGCCCGTCCTCAAGGACATTACACCTGTTGTCTGTCAAGTAGATGGGCAGAACTGTGAGCCTGCAGTATACATGGATGCTATCGAAGCTCACGTCCGTTTCAGGCTTTGGGTTCCTTTCTGCTACACTGGCCATGGAGCGGTGTATCAAAATGGCCAAAGAGTACGGAATCGGTATGGCGTCCATCAAGCATTCCAACCACTTCGGCATGTCCGCCAGCTTTGTCCTCCAGGCCGCCGAGGCAGACATGATGAGTTTGGTATTCACCAACTCGTCCCCAGCCGTGGGCTCCATCACTGAAGTATGACATGTAGGGCTGACCGCAGATGCCTGCCTGGGGCGGCCGGACCAAACTCATGGGCGTGAGCCCAATCGCGGCGGGTGCACCTGCCGGTCCGGACGGCGTGCCATTCGTCATGGATATGGCCCCGTCTGTTGCGGCTCGGGGCAAAGTGTATCGAGCCTTGAGACGAGGGGAGAAGATACCCCTGGACTGGGCGCTCGACGGGGAGGGCAAGCAGACGGACGATCCCGCCAGAGCGCTGGAAGGCGTCATGCTGCCCATGGGAGGGTGGGCTCACCCACCAAGCCTACAGCCTGGCTGACGGGCAGCTTCAAAGGATCTGCCCTGGCGATCTTCATGGACGTCTTCTCTGGCGTGCTCTCCGGCTCCGCATTTGCGGTAAGCTCTGCCTCTCGACCAGGTATATGGTGTGGCAGGTGAGAGTGACTGATGGGCAGGGCGAGGTCGTGGGTCCTTACGACCCGTCGCGCGAGGCGGACGTCGGACACTTCATCATGGCCATCAAGCCCGACCTCTTCATGCCTCTTGACGAGTTCAAGGCCAGGATGAAGTACCTGTACGAACGAGTTACCGGCGCAGACAAGATGTATGGCGTGGACCGGATCTACTTCCCGGGCGAGCTAGAGATCCTGCAGCACAAGGCGAGTCCAACGGGACGCATGCATGCGGTGTCGCTGACCCTGCAGCAACGCCAAGAACACGGTATTCCATGGACTCAAGGGGAGATTGACGCGTTGAACGCCGAGGCGGACCTCGTCGGAGCTCCCCGTCTCGTCGTGTGATGACATTCAAGGCAATGCATGTGTTCACGGGACGCACATAATAGCGCATGCACATCTGACGAGCTGCGTAGGACACGCACTTATCTCGATGCGCCCCTGAGTTGAAGTAGAGCATCCGATCCCATGGTGTTCTGATCACCCTGGGAGCTGTCCCAGATAGTGGACCCGTCTCCGCCTGTCGCAAGGGCCGCCGCAATCAAGTTCTCTGATATCGCCGTGGCAGATTGGGGTGTAGCTTGGGCAACATAAGGTGGGGCTTGAAGATCGGTGGGTATTGTGTCGGGATTCGCAGGACTGTGGCTGCTCGTCATCTGGAAGGCGATACCAAGAGGATTGGATAGGGGCAGGTCGCTGATCCCTGGTGGGGGTTAGGACGATATATCCAGTGATAGCAAGACTCACACCGAGACCGCTGCCCGGAGACACCCCTCGTTTGGGGCAACGCCTGGGAGAATCCAAGATTGGTATCGTCCCCTTCACCCAGCTCGATGTCAAGACGCTGCGCGGCGTGTTCCAAAATCTCCAGCGAGCGTAGTGACGAGGAGAAACGCAGACTGAGGTCTTGAAGCAGTTTGGCTGCCAGCCTGACGGCGGCCATGCAGTCTTGGTGGGAGGCCGAGGGAAAGTATTTGGACAGGTAGATGGCAGGCAAGATTGCCCGGCCTATCTGGCTAATCTGGTAGCTGCATATCGAGCCAATATCTGACGCTCTTCAGCCACCCGTCATCCCTATGCTGGGAGCGGCACTGACCTGTCAATTGACCTCGTTGGAGGATCTTGCGCTGCGAGGCCAAGAGATCCTGCGACCACCGCAGCATCTCGGGGAGATATTGGCTAGAGGGCGCCTGCACTCCGATATCGCTATTTCGCTGGCTGTTGAGCTACGCTGAAGGACCAGAGAAGAGACATGCTCACCACTGTGAAGAGGTGGCGATAGATGAAGACTCTAATGAACGCAGCCGTCGTCCTTAAACGCTCTACATGACAGTAGTACATGTTGTCGTCCTCCAAAGACTCCGTCCGCGGCGGCAGGCCCTCTGACTTGAATCGCTCAATCACTGTCTCTCAGTCATTTTAGAAACTCTACCGGCAAGGCTCACGGTCAAGTTCAGCTTCAAAGGAGAAAGGGCGATGCTCGGCCTCGCAGTCGTCTCTATGGATAGCCGTTTCTTTGTATCTCCGAGTCGAGGAGGAGAGTCGATTGAGTACAGAAGAATGTGTGCAACTCGGAATGTTGACCTTGTGCAGAACCCGCTCGAGCACCATGTACAGCCGTACACAGGCGCGGTGATGAGCCAAGAAGCTCGGCTCTTTCGGGTCCAGCCGCTCGTGAAACGTGATGTCTTCCGCGTTGATCTCTTCAACATCGAGTTCTGTAGGTCAATTCTTGCTCAAAGACTGGTCAATAGCATACATACCAGATAATCTTAGCATGATTGACCGCCCATACGCTGCGGATATCCTTGATGGCTCAGTCTCGGGGAGCACGTCAGGCCAGGCGAGCTCACTTGTCCCCGCAGTATACAGCCCACAATGTTCGGTTGCGTACTTCCACATCCGGAGCATCGAAGGTCTGCGAGTAGGCATCGACGCTATGGTCAGGCAACGGTGGTCAGAGGCTACAAGAGACACTGGGCCCTACCTTCGATGAAGTCCGATGTCCATAGCACGCGAGACCGCCTCGTTGATGAGAGAGTGACCCATGGAGACGCCATACGGCCCAGAGCCTCCGAAGCAGTACATTGACATGTAGAACAGAGCCTGAATGGCTGTTACACAAGACCAGTCGGCGGTAGGATGGCGTGCGCGAACTTCGGCGACTGTATTCACTCAGTCATCTTTCACAAATGGCATGAGCAGCCTACACAACTCGTAGTAGGCCACATGCGGCTTAGCGGGGTCCGCCCGCCGTGACCCGTTGCTCTCGCGATCGGCGATGGCGCATACACTAAGCAACAGGCAGATGAACTCGGGTCTGCAGCGATCCCGGGTGTCTTGAACTGTGGAGATGAAGTCTTTCAGCAAGAAGGTTGGCCAGAGGAGGTAGGCTGTCTGTTGGAAGTGTCGAAACAAGATCCATACCTATTCGTCAGTACGGCGCGCCCGACACATAGCACCACGAACAGTCTGAAGACCGATCGCATTGCTGACGATCTCCCATGTTGACTCGTCAATCACTGGCGACAGGCGCGGACTGGGCGGTCGCGACAAGTCGGGAGGGAGCAGTGGATTGGCCGGCATGTCAACAAAGAAATTGAGAAGTTCGTCCATTTGGGCATTGACGAGTTTGTGGTGTTCTGGGAGGTACGCCAACGCGCCGAGTCCTGAGCTCATGCTGAGTGACTTGAGCAGTCCGCGCTCGTTCCTATACAGCGAGTCGAAGGGAAAAGCCAAGCGGAGTAGCCTATCATCACGCGGCCGGTGCGGCCAGTCGGCCCCGACACCGCTGGACTTTGGGCCGGCTGTAGGCAGGGCTGAGGTTGATGCAGTCGCTGCTGCCGGTGTGACGCGTTCCCCGAGAACAAGAAGATCTTGCAAATCGCCTGGTGTATGAAGTGTTGACATATCCGCTCCCCGACCTCCTTCTTGTCCGGAGACGGGCGAGTCGCCCGGTCGCCAGTCTTCACATGCCACGTTCGCAGCGATGCACGCGGCACATGGTCGCTGATCATGGCACTGGCTGCATCAACACTGGGTCCCCGCTCGCCGGCCCCTCTGGGCCCCTCACACACCTTTGTCTTTCGCTCGCGACACCGATTGCAGGCCTGGCGTATCCGAGACCGCTTCGCTGGCCGGTCCAGCATGTCCAGTGAACGACCTGATTCTGGAGTCATCCGAGGAGAAGAACGGAATACACCGAAAGATTCAAGTAGGCGGTGCGAAAAGTCGGTCGATGGCTTTCGGAAAGATCCGAGCCATTCGGGGAGATGACCATTGGTTGACGCATGGGGGCCATCATGAAGGTGACAGACGTCTCTCTTCTCAGTCGACAGCACGGGCAGCAACATGAACGGCTTTAGCAACGGAGATACGAGCGGCGGGCATCATGTGTTGGTAGACGAGCCCATGGGCATGCGGAAAGGTGGGTTCAGCTCTTTGTGACAAATGAGCCCGGTTCAAAGACAGGATTGACTAACTACGGCGATGTGGACTTCTCAGTATTCCTCAGGAAAGCTTTTATCAAGGGTGCAGGCTACTCGGACGATGCACTAGATCGCAAGATCATTGGCATCGTAAATACGCATGTAGGCTGTCCTGTTGCACGTCCCGACCTCCTGCACTAACGTGTATCACAGAGCGGGTTCAACCCATGCCACGCAAACGTCCCCCAGCTGCTGGAAGCCGTGAAGCGCGGTATCATGCTGCAAGGGGCTCTGCCAATCCCGTTCCCGACGATCTCACTACACGAGTCCTTTGCGTATCCGACATCTATGTTCTTACGGTTCGTCTGCACACCGTGGACGATTAGCGTCGCTGATTTCAGGAACCTGATGAGCATGGACACGGAGGAGATGATTAAAGCCGCGCCAATGGACGCAGTCGTCCTGATCGGCGGATGCGACAAGACCGTACCGGCTCAGCTCATGGGAGCTATATCTGCCGACGTGCCGGCCATTCAGCTAGTCGTTGGGCCGATGGTCACCGGGTCTCATCGAGGGACACGAGTCGGAGCATGCACCGACTGCCGAGGCTATTGGGGGAAGTATAGAGCAGGGGAGATCGATATTGAGGAGATTGCCGATGTGGGAAATGAGCTGGTGCCGAGCGCAGGTGTGAGCAACCAGCTCTTCGCTTTGAACGAGGCTGATCGCCGCAGACGTGCGGGGTGATGGGAACTGCCTCAACGATGGCCTGCATGTCCGAAGCCCTCGGAATCGCACCGCTCGGCAGTGCTTGTCCGCCGGCCAACGGATCACAACGACTACGTGTGGCCGAGATGGCCGGCCGACTCGCCGTGACAAGTCCAATGAAGCCGAGCCAGGTGCTCACTCGCGAATCTTTTGAGAATGCCATTACAGTGCTACAGGCACTGGGAGGCAGCACGAATGCCGTAGTGCACCTTCTGGCCATTGCTGGACGCATGCCTAGCGTGTCGATTACCCTAGAGGGTATGTTCATTTTGGGGCGCGAGCTCGGCTGACCGGAGCAGACATCGATAGGATAGGCAGAAAGACCCCGTTATTGGTCGACTTGAAGCCAAGTGGGCAGAACTACATGGAGGATCTCTACAAGGTACGGTGCGAAGAGGGTCGAGGGCAGGTGATTGGGGCTGACGCATAGGCGGGAGGTGTTCCAGTGATTCTGCGCGAACTGCGATCGCTCCTTCATCTCACTGCCATGACAGTGACGGGTCAGACATTGGGCGAGGCGCTGGATTGCTACCCTTCATCATTCACCCAATCGATCGTCCGATCATTGTCAAATCCACTGGCGGCCCATTCATCCCTCGTAGTCTTGCGAGGAAACTTGGCACCTGACGGCTGCGTGCTCAAGCAGTCGGCGATGTCCCCTTCCCTCAGGCAACACCGTGGCCGGGCTTGCGTATTCAAGAACGCCGATGATCTCATAGCGCGTATCGACGATCCAGACCTCCCTGTCGAACCCAGCAGCGTGTAAGTCATACCAGGCAGTGTCAAAGCAAGTGCTGATCTCTTCAGCCTGGTCCTGCAGAACATCGGTCCAGTCGGCCATCCGGGCATGCCTGAAGCAGGCTATATACCAATTCCTAAGAAGCTCGCCAGGCAGGGAATCAAGGACATGGTCCGTATCTCTGATGGACGCATGTCAGGGACTGCCAGCGGCGCTGTCGTTCTGCATGTTGCGCCCGAAGCGGCTGTGGGTGGACCACTTGCGATCGTTCATGACGGCGACCTTGTCGAGCTCGACGTCGAGAGCCGGAAGTTGCATCTCGATATCAGCGACGAAGAAGTGGAGAGACGACTCCGTGTGTGGCGACATGAGCAAGCCGAGTCGGGCAGGATGAAGGGAAACAAGAAAGATCGTGGCTACAGGCGGCTCTATCGCGAGCGCGTCTTGCAGGCGGATCAGGGGGCTGACTTTGATTTCTTGCGCGGGACAGAAGATGAGTGATATATCATGCATGATGTTCTTCTGGGTATTCTCGCTCCGTTTTGGGCCGTCTGGTCAGGTTATGAAAGGCTCGTCTGCTCCGCGATTGTCCTGCTCTGAGAAGAACCCATCCGCTATGCGGCCAGTGACGAAGCACCCGATCTCCTTGAAGACGTCCGATCTGGCCTGGGCAGCAGGGCTCTGGCGGACCTCGGCCCGGGCTACGATTTGCAAGCCCTGATGACCGAGATGAGCGGCGGGCGCAGGTGTCGCATTCGGCCACGGCAGCTCGCCGTTCACAAAGTCGACCCATATTCTGCCTACAATGTTGGTCATCTCGAGGTGCTGGCTCATACCGCGTTCTGCGAGATAGTCATTCCAGTTTCGGAAGAGATACAAGTGATCGATCGAGTGCGAGGCGAGACCTTTGTAAATGGACTCGTCGAATGGGTTGGGTAGAGCCAGGTGATACCGGAAAGAGGTGGGCCACGAATCCGTCAACGCGTCGGTGGGCATCCAGTAACGCATGTGCTGGGCGCAGTGCGACATGGCGTCCACAACGCTGGGATCGGAGGTGGACGAGTCCTCTGTGAGATCGTACATGGCAAGAATCTCTGCTGCTCTCGCTGGTCCCAGCTCGGCTGAGAGACTGCGCGCAAGCTTCTTTACACCTTCTCGCTTACACCGTGTCAGAAAGACGCTCCTCTTGAATAATATAAGCGGTAGCCTCTGGGATAGTGCGGGTTGAACCCACTTCGTCTGCATTGTCCCCAACCAAGATGGCGTCGGCTCTTGGAACCACCGTGCGAAATTCTCGGCGTTCGTCGTAGAACTCGGGCGGACAGAAGACCCCATCCATGAAGTAGCCCCAGGTGTAGACCTGTCTCGTCAGCGCTTGTCTCCTACGACTCATGCAGAGAGATCGACATTTGCGTCTCTATAGCCAGAAAGCATCAAATCCTCAGCCTTGACGGCACGCATAGCTTCTACACGTCCCTTCGGAGTAGACTCGGTGATGCCGTTGCCTGCCAACATGGCGTGCCATGCCCGATCATACCGCTGCATGGACCATATATGTCGGCTCGCCAACGGTCCACTTTGTATGATGGCCCGCGCAAACTTCCTGGGCTGATCCGCGAGATGGGTGTCGGCGGCGATCTGAGCATGCGTGGAGTCTGTCGATAAGCACAGAGGTATCGACTCCCATCAACGCTCACATCCACCACTGCTCTGCCCGGCGATGGTCACGCGCCTCGGCTGAATGGATGAGCGGCTGGTCGAGAGACTGTCGATGACACTCACGTCACCGCCAAAGCCCGCAATGTGATGCTGAATCCAGTCTAGAGCAACGGATTGATCGTGCAGGCTATAGTTGCCCCGGTACAGAGGATCGTCATTGACGTGATCAAGGTCCTGAAAGGTTGGCAGTGTCCCGTGGATGGAACGGAACTCCTTGCGCGCGACCCGCTGGACTGACCGAAGAGTAAAGCAGACCAAATGTCCCGTATCTCCAGCTTTCCAAATTCAGCACGACCTGTTTGCAGCATTCGTAAGGCAGAGACTCACTTCACAGCGATGACCATGATAGGTTTCCCATACTCGATTGACCAAGCCACCAGCGAAGCCGGGTCGCAGGCCGGCTCAGAGGCAGACCCATGCAGGTTTGCTCCTCTAACGGTCAGGGCTTGCCTCACTGCATGATGTCGGCCTTGAGCTCACCCATGGAAGTAGACGTAGATCGGTAGCAGATGGGTCGACTTGACTGGAGTAACAATGTTCAGATTGAGACAATCAAACTCGTGCTCGGATATGGGAGGATGCTCCAGACGCGGGCCATACTCTTTAGAGACATCAAGATGCCTCTGAACACAGCGCGGTCTGAATGTTACAGGCCACAGTGACGGGAGAGAAACAGCTCTCACCCGTGAGACGTGGCACGATAGGTAGGGGGGAGGTCGTCTCGCCTAGTCGCGTACGTCCAGCGTTTGGTGACGCGGCCGTAAGGGATCCCGTTGAAAGCTACCACAACCCCGTCGGAGACACCAGTGACGGCGCTCTTCAGGGTCGCGTGCTCCACTGTGTGGGCGGTCTGGAGGGATGACGGCATATCGAGAGGTCGTGGCACTCGACGCAGCGCAGGAAATTGCCATTCGGAAGAGACAGAGCCATCCCAGCTATGCATGCTCTCTGGGACAGAGGACCAGACATCGTCCCGAGGAACGGAGACATCCGAGGAGACGGTTCTCCGGCTCGGACCATCCTCGTCGAGGTTGCCGAGAAAACGGAGAGATCCTGTCTCTCTTCTAGCACACGGAGTCACCAGGGCGACGGGCTACGTATAAAGGGCTGCTTCACGCCTCACTATGGGTGCCCCACGAGGCCCCGCCTGCTGATCCACTCATTGCAGCATGTCTTCGATCTTCACTGGGATCGTCCGTCCGTGGAAGGAGGTACCGCGTCAGTGTCTGAATCGCACGCTGCTCTTGTCGGTATGGACCTTTGGTATCATGGGCGCCATGGGCGGTACGTACAACAAGTCTCATACAGAGTCGACCTCGAGCTCATTGTGCTACAGGGATGGACGACGGCACGATATCGGGTATCATCACACTGCCTTCGTATGATGCGCGCTTCCACCTTTCGACCAAGTACCACTCCGCCAGCGGGTTGGCCAACATCAAAGGCAAGCCACGTTCCCGCTCCGGGCCGTAGTCTGAATCCCTAGGCAACATCATATCCCTGGCACAGATCGGGGCGGCGATCGGTGCCGCCTTCACGTTCTTGGTCTTGGAGAAGCTCGGTCGCCTGTGGGCTCTGCGCCTCAGCTGCGCTATCAACCTGGTCGTCAGTGGACTTGTCCCTTGGCATACCGCCATTGCTGATCAATAAGGGCTCGATCATACAAATTACTGCCAAAAACAGCATTGGTCAGATCTACGTCGGCCGGCTGCTTCTTGGTGCTGCATACGGTGTCTCTGGCGTCACATGCCCCACATACATCGCTGAGATCGCTCCTAAAGCGATTCGAGGCGCGTGCGGCATTTGCTGTGAGTACATTGGACGATGGTGGGAGCATATTCTGAGACGCGTAGATGGCGGATCATACTTCATCGGATTGATCGTCGGGTACTTTGCGAGTGCGTTGAACGGCGATGTCTCACCTAACCGAGCGTTTCGCTGATTTCAATAGACTATGGTGCCTCTGTACATCTCCCCAAGACAAGCGACATCCAGTGGCGAATGCCGTTGTCCCTCACTTTCTTCTTTCCCTTCATCGTGTCAGTCCCATTGCCATTCAGACTGCTGCTCATCTGCTAATTGGCAGGTTGATTTCGTCACTTGGCGCTGTGGAGTCGCCTCGATGGCTGATGAAGACAAAAAGAGAGACGAGAGCTCTGTCCACCTTGCACCGCCTGCGCGGTGTCTCTGTCGACCATCCGTTGGTTCTGACCGAGGCGCAAGGTATCGAGTTCCAACTCGAGAGGGAACGCGAGGCCACTGCTGCTCACGGGGCTTTGGCGTTGGTGAAAGAGATGTTTGGCGTAGCGTCCATGCGCTACAGACTCCTTCTTGCGCTTGGAGTGGGTCTTTTCGGGCAGTGGTGCGTAACAGTACCCTCGAACTAATTCGCTGTCAGCTGACCAGCAGGGGTGGCGGGGGTGCGTTCACCGCGTATGCCCCAGAGCTCTTTGAGTTGCTGGGCGTGACGGGGAACACGGGCTTATTCACCACTGGTATCTACGGCATTGTAAAGGTTGGCTCTCGCTTCGTCAGCAGTAAACAGGTCCTTGACTCATCCCGCAGCTCGTCATCTCTCTCATTTGCGCCTTGTTTGTGCTCGATCGCTTGGGCCGCAAACAGGCCTTGTTCGGCGGGATCAGCCTACAAGTGATCGCGGCGACCTACATCGCCGTCTTCCTCGCTACGACTGGCGACATTCCAGCAGCCGATCAGAACAGCACACAGAGAGCCGCCGCACGCGGCGCCATCGGAATGGTCTTTGTCCAAGGCACCAGCTGGCGAGTGGTTCCTTTTCCTCCCATAGACTTGGCTGACACGGCGGTAGGGCTCTCGGGTGGAATGCGGTCCAGCACCCTATCAACGCGGAGATATTCCCACTTCGCCTCCGAGCGCTAGGGACGAGTATGTCTGTCTGTTTCCGCACCTTGATGAACTATGGCGCGAACAAGGCGCTTCCCAGTATGCGTGAGTGATACATGCCATACCCCAAGGCAGATGGGCTGACGTAGCAGTCATTGGCATCAAAGGGTCAGTCATTATCCCGACAGGACAAGTCGATTCGGTAGGCTGACCAAACAGCACAGGGACGTTCTTCTTCTTCGCAGCCGAGGGTATCCTCGCCATCCTCTTCGTCTGGATCTTCTTGCCGGACACCAAGGGCCGAGAGCTCGAAGAGCTGGACGCCCTATTCGAGCTCCCATGGTACAAGATCGGCCGCTCTGGCCGTCGTATCGCAGACGAACAAGCTCTGGGCTTGAACGTATACCAGGCGGAGGGAAAAATAGGCGAAGAGATGCGGGACGATGTGGGAGAGCGCGATAACGACAACAAGCCGGTCGAGACGTTCATCGAGCGCGCCTGATGACGAAGTGATAAGCGCGGGACAGACGAGTTCGTTATAGTGATTGAACGGGATAGTAAGCCGGATGATGACAGAATGCAGAACTGTGAAGGTCTTAAGGATCATCATTTGAATCAGCCAGCGCGGAGACATGCGAGAGAGAAGTCACCCCGGAAACCCTGTCATGTATATGTGGCATGCCTGTTCATACCTTTGTCACTGTCCCGTCCGCCTCGATGCGTTTGGTCACTCGTGCCGGATTACCCATAGCGACACTGCGAGGCGGCACATCCTTTGTGACCACGGCCCCCGCGCCGATGGTGCATCCGTCTCCGATGGTCACACCAGGGAGTACAACCACGCCGCTTCCGATCCAGCAGTCCGCGCCGATCGTTATAGGCTTGCACATCTCAGGACCGGAGAGCCCGTCCCGCTCTTCGGGCGACAGTGGGTGGAAGGGAGTAAGTAGGAGGACTGCACCGCCGATGAGGGTGCGGGGACCGATGGTGACTGGTCTTCAGTCACAGCATAGAGTCACCGCCTAGTGCGATCAGACGGGCCGGAAGATACCCGCCGTTGGTGTTGAGGTCGAGAAGAATACAGGCTCACTGGGCGCCACGTCGATGAACTGGCAATTCGCTCCTACGCACACATCCGGCCCGATCGTGATGTTGAACCCGCTAGGCGATCAATCACCACCCAAGCTGCGAAGGGCCCCGTGGGGGCGGTGCCACGATGTCAAGGCACGGACAAGGAGCGGTGAGATGTACACGGGCGACCCACTACTCCAGCACATGCCCCTGCAAGCCCCACACCTTCTCCGGCTCCTCCATGTTCAGGAACCCCTCGTATATCTTCTGCCGCTTCGTTGTGCTCGGCTCGGCATTGGCGCGGTATACCAGCTCGATGGCGCGCTCGCGCATCCGGGTGAGAAAGGGGTCACTGGCGTCGTTGGGCTTGCCTGCGCGCATGAGCTTGAGCTGATCGTATGACTCGCCGTGCTCGAGCGGGGGAATGGACGAGGGGAGTTGATCGTCAGACATGTTGTGCGCCAGGCGATGTCAAGTTTCGTGAGCAAGATGTGAGTATACACGCGCGTGTCATTGTTGTGACAGTGCCGCCGGAGCATCTTCGGTTAAACTCAAGTGGCGAGTGGCAGGTGTGGCGCGAATCTCACCCTCCTTTGGGGTTGTAGATATGATCTCTGGCTGCCCAGAGCTTTGTACGCATATCAATCGTCTTCATCGCAGTTTACACGCCTTACAGGGACCGACCGACACTGAGGAATGACGTCCTATGATGCCCTCGCCCCTCCCGATTCTCCCTCGCAAAGAACGGAACAAACGTCACCTCGTGTCCGGTTCTCTTCCACTCGTTACTCGAATCACGGGCGAGAACGGTCTGCGTCCTCAGAAAGATCATTGGCACATCTGCTATGTCGCTCTCGAGTTCTTCAAAGACCGCGTCGTCGGGTAAGCCAAGCTGCTCAAAGTGAGGATACATCACCTCGATATCGGGATTATCGGCATCTTCCGCGCAGTAGACGATGGGTCCTCGTGCGACAGTGACCACAGCAGGTTTCGTCTCTGCATGCGAATGTAGAAGCCGCACCGGCATGGCGAAGGTGATATCGAACGCCATGGAGTCGGAGCATTCGACCTGGATGTAGCCCGCTTGGAGCTGAGAAGTAGAGGCTGAGCTCTGGTTCTTCAGTAGTCGCGGTCACACAAAAAGGTTCAAGTGCTCACTGTAAAGCCTTTCGCCCAACTTGGTACTGGGAGATTGATTCGAAGCGTAGAGCCTGGAGGCAAGGTCACATCGAAACTGACGCCGGGTTGCCAAGGTAATCGCGTCTTCATCTCCAATCTAGCATGTCGCCCGTCGGCCATTGATATAGTACGCGCGGCGGAGGCGTATATGTGAACGTTGAGGATGGCATCGTGCTGCCCGTCCAGGCATGCCGTCCAGAGGTATCCACCGAGCATGCCGATGGTTCGGGACAGGTTCGGAGGACAGCAGCACACTGCGACATTAACAGTCATGTTTCGAAGCGACATTTAATCGGCTTACCTTCGTACCAGCGGTCGCGGGTACAGCTTTCCGAACCGCAAGAAGCCAGCTTATTCCAGTAATAGAATGATTCGGCGTCGAGCGAGGCGCCGCCGAGGACGTTGTTATACAAGCATGTCTCAAGTGTGTCTCGATATTCGGCATCAAGTGAGAAAGACAGCAGCCGCTCCGCTACCATCATGGCAGAGATCGATGCGCAAGTTTCGGCGTAGCATCCACCTTCTTCGGTTGATTGGGGAAGGTAGTGAGGCTGTTCGTGAAACCCCTCAATCTGTTCCGTCAGACAGATCCTATCCGGCAGCGTTCACCATGCTCACGAGGGGATCAGACCCAAAGCCGCCGGTCACGTACATCTTGGTCCGGATAGCATCGCGGAACAAGCGATGTGCATCGTCCAGAAAATCACTGTCAATATCGGCCGCGGCGGTAAGGAGGTAGAAGGCCTGTACCGAATGCCCGACCATGACTTCTTGCTCGTGCACAGGCTTGTGTGACTGGGAGTACCTGTTCCTTAGGATAGCCACGCTGGCAAAGCTGACGAGAGCGTACGAATGATCTCCGAGATCTGCGATCCAGCTGGGGAATCTGTTGTCCCCTCGCTGATCCGCCTCCCAGTCGAGATACACCAAGCCCCCTAGCTTGTCGGGGCGCCTTCCACGCTCTTCCAAGAGATATCGAGCGAAGGCCAGATGGCCTGGATCTTTAGTCACGCGATACAAGCGCAACGCGGCAAGCTCCAGCTCTGGGTGTCCGGGATAACCTGGTCGTTGATGGGAGCCGTGTCCAAAATTGTCCATGAAGCATTGAAGATTCTGTTGATCAGATTGACGGCAGTCCACTGTGAGGACCTGCCTTGATCATGATGTCTAAAAGCTCCTGAGATCCCGTCAAGTGATAATGAGCCAGGGCGGCTTCGATCAGATGGCCACAAGAGTCTGCCCGATGAGTACGAACGGGAACAAGCCACATCCACTCACATCCCTCACACATATCCCTCAGGTTCTTGAGCTTCCCATCCTTATCCGCCATTTGGAAATAGGGATTCAAGTAGCCGTCGGGCTCCTGGGCAGTCTTCATCTCCTTGAGGAGTTTGTCGATGGCTTTGCGATAGTCTTGCGCGTGAGTAAAGGCCCTCGGAGGCTTGGCCAGGAAGTAGCAGACAGCCTCCATCCTGCGGATCAGCGATGTCGAGGAAAAGGAACAGTCGACTTGCCACTTTCCAACGTCACTCGCCCAGATAAAGCCGGGTGGGCTGCCTCCGGGCTGACCGCAATCAGCCTAAGACACGTTATTGAAGCGACGAGCACCAACGGCCGAACACCCGTTCTTGCTCCGCTTGGCGTCGTACGATGGGTGCCATTCGAGCTTGAACGAGTCGTAGGCTCCTGACTCTTTGAGACGGTCTAGCTGAGTCTCGAGCACTCGTTCAGCAAAGAGGGTCCTGACTTTCCCGAAGAAGGACTCTTCATCGATCTCCTGCACCCCCATCAGCAAGTTCTAACATTGCCTATGTCAGGCTCACGGTCTCGACGAAGGACACTTGAGGTGGTGAGCGCCGTAGCAGATCAAGTGCTGCCATGGTCCAGAGCGTTTCGCGACGAGAGAGACGATGGTGAACCGGTCAACGTTTCATGACGTCGCGTCTTGGTCGAGCGACACCGCTCGCCTAACGTCCGCCTGATCGGCGAAGGAGGACTTGACGACTTCCTTCTGTTGGGCGAATAACCCGCTCAAGGTTGCTCTTTCGGCGAGGCCTGCTGGGTCAGTCTATGTTTAGCCAAGCGGCGACACAAAAGCCTGCTCTCGGATTCCAGCGCGGCGACACGTTAATTACACACGCCGCGTTCGGCAGATCGGCAGAGCTGTTCCTGTAGGCGCGATGCGCGGACCTTCCCGGTTTATCCGACTGACCCCCGCATCAGAACGGCCAAGCCCGAAGAGAACCCCAAGGAGCCCCGGCGAATCGTCTCTTCCTCCGCCGAGCGATGATCGTTTTGTATTGTAAATCTTGTAAACCCTTCGACGACGGCGGGCTCCTCACGGCCAAGCTTGCCGCTCAGACTCCCTTCGGCGAACATGTAGTGAGCTGCGGTCGAAGCTCAAAAATTGGGCATCATCGCCATTGATGTCCATCTCTCCCGACTTGAGGATATATCCTAGCCAAGACTCATAGTCTCGATCACCATCTTCGCCTTGGCAGATCCCATCTGACCTTACTGAGACGGTCACAGCACATTTGAGAGCAAGTTACGATGTTCCACCTCGACATCGGGGCAGCAAGTTTCTGGTTCATGGTCCTCTGCGCCTCGGTAGCCGGAGTATCAGGACTCATGTTTGGTTACGACAGCGGTTCGTCCTTCACTGTCGCCTGTTGATGACGGCAACTGACCTGTGCAGGAATTATTACAGACACCATTGCGCAGACGGTCTTCCTCGACTACTTCAAGAAACCCCGCGCGTCCATCATAGGCACTATCGTCGCTATGCTACAGGCGGGCGCCACCATCGGTTCCGGAGCTGCAGGACCGATGAACGACGCGTGGGGCCGCAAGAAATCAATGATGTTCGGCGCCGCATGTGGTGTGATCGGTGCGGCCCTTCAAGCAGGTGCAGTGTCCGTGGGCATGCTGATCGTCGGTCGGCTGGTCATTGGGTTCGCCATTGGGGTGCTCACCATGGTCGTCCCCGTCTATCAGGTGGGTTCTGGACAAAGCGAGCAATGGGACGAGCTAAGCATGTGCAGGCAGAGATTGCCCCACCCAATGCCCGGGCCTTCATCATGAGTATCGAGTCCATCATGACTGCTCTCGGTTATGTGATCGCCAACTGGGTCGGGTATGGCGCATCATTCTCCAATACTTCCTTCCAGTGGCGATTCCCTCTCGCCGTTCAGGTCCTGTTCGCCCTTCTCGTACTCTGTGCCGCTCCGTTCCTCCCAGGTATGCCCGATCAGAACCTCATGGCGGAGTATGCCTCATTCACAGAGTCTCCTCGCTGGTTGATTGAGAAGGGCCGCGAAGAAAAGGCCTACTCCCTGGTCCGGAAACTACACTACACCGGGCTGAACGACGAATTCGTTCGAAGAGAGTTCCAAGAGATGCGAGACCAAATATTGGCAGAGCAGGCCAACACGGTCCGCAGCTACCGAGAAGCATTCAGCAAACCCTCGTGGCGGAAGCGCATCTTCTTGGCGTGCGGCGTGTGGATAGGTGTGTCGCTGTCTGGGATTACCGTGCTCAATTTCTACCGTGAGCTGGCTGCCTCCCATCTTCTGTTCCAATGAACTGACCTCCCAGTGAGCGACTTTATCAAGAACCTCGGATATAGCACTAAACAGGCGCTGCTGCTCACTGGGTGCTATGGCTTTGTCGGACCTGTGTCCTGCCTCATCGCCATGATCTGGCTGGACCGCCTGCCCCGCGTCAAGATGCTCTGGGGTGGGAACCTCGGAATGGCTGCCATCATCGCGACACTTGCTGGGCTCACATCTGCCACGGTCAAGAATCCGGGCGGTACCCTGTCCGCCCAACGCGCAGGGATCGCCATGCTGTTCATCTACTCGTTTGTGTACTCGGCGACGTACGGACCAATCAGCTGGATCTACCCCGTCGAGATATTCCCACAGCAAATACGCAGTGTAGGCTTCTCTATCTCCAACGTTGTCAACTACGCCACCATGGTCATGTTCTCCCAAGTTACGCCAATTGGTCTGGCCAATATTGGGTGGAAATACTACTTCTTTTTCGTCGCCTCTAATCTGGCTATGGGCCTGATCGTCTTCCTGTTCTACCCCGAGACGAAAGGAAAATCGCTCGAGCAGATGGATGAGCTATTCGGCGACCAGCTCATACCGCACGCACTCGAAGACCCGAAGGCTGCAGATACCCTGCACCTTGAACGACAAGAAGCTGTCGAGGGCGATGCGGAGAAGCACCTGGAAGCTACGGTGCTCTAAGGGATGGCGAGTTGAATGTACCCTGAGTAAACACATTGAGAGTTGACGGTTTGTAGTCTTGCAATCTCTTCGCAATGCAAGCGATCTTTCTATATGGAGTAACACTGGCTCAGAATCCTCGAGAGGATCCTTTGAGGTGGCCTGGTGGTGGGTAGACGAAATTCTTGGTACGAGCGCCACTCTTTTTACGACAAGAACTGCCTCTGTGGGACGTACGACGGGTGTCTCCGAACAAGTAATCGTGCGCACCTCGCTGTAGCAATGAGACAAGTTGTGCAGAGTTGCAGATAGCCCTCATCGTCGTGTTGTTCATGAGCCCCCCTTCAGGTGATCCTCCCCACAGCTTGAACAAGCTTTGAGAGTGCTGCCTGATCCCTGACCTGCGAGTGGGTCAGCCACGGATCGGCAATTGGCACATGTCACTCGCCGCAAGACACAGAATACCCATCGATTTGATGATGACGTCTGTGAGACTTTTGACCAGATCTCCTTCGCCCGAATCTTCCCGACCCATCCTCTGACCGCGAGGCGTCGAGCCTTGTAGCGCCCTCTGTTGGTCCCGAAGCAACTCGACCGTCCGTACCGCGGTCATTGTGATGTCCTGCAGCTTGACCAGCACTTCGCCCACATGGTCGGTGCCCGCTATCTGATGATACTCGGTCCTCAGTCTCGGAGCGGAGACCGCTTGTCGCATATTGTGAAGCACAAAGCTGGGGCGCATGGCGGCGTAGGGGGAGGACTCGTGCACGAGCGAGTGACTGAGGCATATGCGGAAGATGATGCTGCGTCGGGTCAGCTTCGGCTCGCCAAGTGATGTCTAGCTCACTCTCGAAGCCACGCAACGGTGACTGCTGTCACGATGAGTCTCATGCCCTCGTGATTGTCTTTGGTCACGCCGAATCGGCTGTTGACAATGTCGTCAAAGTGTTCTCCCAGCTCGTTTTGTACTTTAGCCGCGTGTTCTGGGGTCCAGTCACGGCATGTGTCATGGCTTCTGTAGCATCTGATCCATCTGTCGTCCACCAGGTCATACGTCCTTATCAATCCGGTCTGAAGGCCATTCAGGGCGAAGTCAGGTAAGGCGGTACGTAGGTGTTGCGTCTCGATCCATGGTCGCCCGGGGAGGCGCAAAGCCTGATTGTGATACATCGACGCCGGTCGAAGGAGAGCGTGTGCCCGCTCGATCAGGATCCTACCCAGCGTATTAGCACGTAGCATTTCATTTCTATACTCACAGCAAGTAATATAGCCGCAGACGAGTTGCCCACCAAGCTACCCCTCTCAAAGGCGCTTCGGATGCATCGAACGGGTCCCGGCCTTCCACGTCGACATTCCCTAAGCGATCTATCTTCAGAGCTTGAGCACGAGTTATCGCCTGTTGTAGGTAGTCCCAAGACCGTTGGTGGTCCTTGAGCCACTCGAATGCCAGAAAGAGATGAAGAGACGTGACAACATCCGCGATCGAAGACTCGCCATCCGAGTCGGCGAGGGCGTTCGCGCGCTGGGCATCTCGCAAATAAGTCGACTTGAGCGACTCGGAATTGGGCAGGCCTCTGAAATGGCTCTGCTGGCTATCGCTGAGATGTGAGACGACCGTCATCGCACACATGCTGAGGACCAGTGCTCGAAAATGAATGGACCGCTCATACGCTGCCTCTTCAAGAGCAGTCATCATCTCTTCAAAATGCAAGACGGGTAGCACCGGTCCAAGCCATTGAAAATGAGCTTTGATCCTCTCTCGTATGCCGTCTGGGGGTTCTGGCAAGGGCGGCATGGCGTGCAGTAGGATCGGATCGCCTATTTGCTCTGCGCCACCTTATCAGCATCGTCATAGCTTATGTAGTCATGAATGCTCTCACCCGTAGCGCATAGCACTACCGACTCGGCTGTCAGCGTCGTCGGCGCAGCTGCCAGAAGGGCAGAGCCGTGCAAAAAGTTGGTCTGAGAGCCATCGGCGTATCCCTGTTCGGACCCTACGCTTTCCAAGGAGTGCCAGTTGATGTGGACCTGTTCTACTTGCTCCTCGATCCGAGCTGCCTGGGAGATGTCGAAAGGCGCTGATACAGTTGTCTGGTCGCTCACCATGGGCAGGATAGACCAGAATAGCTGCCATGCTGCGGTGGCATCCGTCCCGCTGAGTGACGTGAAGCTGGTGTCGATCGGGAGCTCCTCGATGGTCCGTGTGGCAGAGAGAGCTGTGGGGGTGGATGTCCAGTTATACGGATGAGCGGGAGGCAATCCCGTCTGGGGCGGCACATGAGAGGGCCCAGAACGCAGTTGTTGTCCAGGCGAGAAGATCGGATCAAGACTCGCTGCAACGAGACCCGGATCTTGACCCAGAGTCAGCTCCTCAGGCCAAGCAAACGAGACAGGGTCGAGCGTCAAGTCCCGTCGCTCAGTGACAGACGACTGAGGGTTGGGCGATGAGCTGGGGCCGGCTACAGAGGATGAACCGGCCTGTGCCGTGACGTCAGTATCATGCTGCGTGCGCGGCTGTATGATGGGATGTCGGCTTTTGCGCTTTGGCCCTCGGCGCTGGGCGGGCTGATGACGGTCAGAGGTCAGTCGATAACGGCGATAGTGATACGAACTCTGGACCAGGTGCAGGCGATTTCGGCTCTTTCGCAGCCGTAGCAGATGTCAGTACCGAGGTTGGACGGGCGGCACTTGCGCGTTGGTAAGCCAGCAGGTCCAACGGACGTGTGACGGATGTCTCACTTTGATTTTCCGATGATTACACTGCAGACATCAGCTGTCGTGTGTACTCGAGGGAAGGGACGGGGTGACTGACCTGATCACAGGCCTGGGCAGGTCTGGTCCCTTCGGTCCCGCTGACCCGGTTGCTGGCCCCACGGGCTCGCCCTCGTTCCAGGCGGCCTAGTGATCCCGACCGGGCCGCGGAATGTAACGGCCGATCTGCTGAATCCTGTGGAACAGGACCAGCGACCATGTTGGTCCAGCCCTCCAGTGAATTCAGTCACCCAGTGCAGTGGTCAAAACGACATGGAGAAAGGGCGATTGAGGGTCAATAGACGGCTAAATAGTATATAGGCTGGGCAGCGGCACGGGGTCAGTCACCGATCGAGGGAACTCTTGGCCGCCGGCGACCGTTAAGGTGCTACCGCACTAATTTGGCCGTCATTTCCCCGTCAGCCTCTCCTCTTGCGCGTTACCAGAGGCCTGGTCCTCTCCACAACCCGGCCCGGCCATCCGACGCGTGAGTACTTGCTGCAAAGTTGCAAGTGTTCTGGTCCTCTGGCCCATGACATACATATACGGGCTGGGCCCCAGCAGCTCCGCGCGGCCCCACCTCGTTCAGAGATCTACATCCTCTACACAACATGTCTAGCGGGCACAGTGACTGGAAGACTTGGCAGAGTGAGTCGAGCGGACACACCATGATGAGAAGCTCACCTTTGGGTAGACAACGCGCACCACCAGTGGTGGCGCGATGCCGGTCTGCGCAAATGTATGCTCAATATCTTGATCTTGTACGGATCCGTCTTCGCAAACGGCTATGACAGTGGTGTGATCAGTTCTGCACAAGCCTTGCCCTCTTGGGTCGAGTGAGTAGTCTTTCACCTTTGCCCTTCGAAGCTGATGGAGAGATACTTCCACTCGCCCCACGGCCAGAAACTTGGAGCCATGGTGGCGGCATACTCTTTCCGTGAGTGACGTGTGAATGAGATCGAGTTCCTTCTCTGAAGTCCAGCTCAACTGGTCTTCCCTTTGCTCGCAACATGGCTTGCCGACCGATACGGACGAAAGCCCATCATTGCCGTGGCTGCTGTCTGTGGCGTACGTGTCATGATGCTTGGTCGTCACCAACGCGCTGCTGACGCTCTTGCAGATCGCTGGGCCCATGCTGTCAGGCTTTGGCAACTCGTTTGGTACTTACATCGGTGGTCGTCTGTGGACTGGGTAGGTCTGAGATATGGGCTTGGCTGGAGGTACTGACGTAGGCAGTATCGCCTGTGCCATCTTCCAGGTCACAGCTGCCCCGCTCATCGCCGAGATCGCGCATCCGCGATTCAGAGCTGTTGTGACGGGCTCGTTCCTCTCCACATACTTCATCGGGTCCATCACTGTCGGCTGGCTCGGCTTTGGCTTTGTGTACTGGGACTCGGAGTGGGCGTGGCGCGTCGCCACCCTGCTCCAATGTCTCGGCTGCGTCCCCATCATCTTCTGGTGCTTCACGCCGTGGATGGCCGAATCTCCCCGTTACCTGATCAAGAAAGGCCAACAGGAGCGCGCCATGAAAATTCTCGCCGACTTCCACGCCAACGGCGACACCACAGACGAGTTGGTCGTTAACGAGTTCAAAGAGATCGTGCTCGCCGTCGAGCTGGATCGCGAGGCGGACAAGACTACTTACATGGACTTCTTCCGCACGCCCGGAAACAAGAAGCGGTTCTGGCTCGTATGCTGGGTCGCTTGGATCACCTCAATGGCCGGCGTAAATCATGTGCCGAGCTTCGCTGCCTTTGCTCACGCGCAGAACAACCTGGCCGCCTACTATCTTGTACCGATCTTGGAAGGCGTAGGGTAAGGACCATTTTTTATTGCAAAGGCGCTTGGGCTGATGTTCGGTATCACGGACTATGCAAAGCTCCAGGGTGTCAGTGCAGGCCTCAGCGGCGCAGCGTGGTTCAGCGCCATTGCGGGTGCCCAGGTCTTCGAGAAATGGGGCAGACGCAAGACCATGTTCCTCGCTTTGGTGCTCATGCTTGTCTTCTTCTCCATCACCACAGGACTTACGGTGAGCATCGCCCGATGCGGCGCCGGACCCGGTGGAGACAAGCTGATCGGTGACAGGCTGGCTACGTGCACACCGGAAACTCGGGCATCGGCATCGCCTCGATCCCTTTCCTCTTCCTCTTCCTGCTCGCGTTTGTTTTCGCCTTCAACCCGATCGCGTACATGTGTAAGTTCTCTGCGTCCCCGTGCATCTGCATCAACTGAAGGTATAGATCTTCCGGAGATCCTGCCGTATCAATTGAGGACTAAAGGGATGGCTGTTTTCTCGGTGCTCTCTGCAGGTGGACAGGTATTCAACGCATACGGTGCGACAATCAGTCCATCACTGATGTATGTCAAGCTGATTTCCTCAGTCAACTCGATCGCCCTCACCGCCATTGGCTACAAGTATTACATCGTCTTCATCGTCTGCGATGCTGTAATGCTCGTGATCGGCTACTTCATTGTGGTCGAGACGAAGGGTTTGACGCTTGAAGAGATCGCGATCGTCTTTGACGGGCACGACGCTCTGATATCCGAGGGATTGGAGAAGGTCGACAAGCCGCTCCACATGGAGAACGAGGACAACAAGATTGCAGAGGACGAAAAGGCCTTGCAGTGATCCACCGAATCAGAAATTGCGGGTGACCATGAGCAGGAGTCCACATAGGCAGATGTATACGGTGTCTCCAGGATTACTACACTCTTGAATACCACTGCACGTGACGGCAGCTATATCGCGGAGTTTCTTGCTTGATCACTGCCGAAGAAACTATCAGGAGCGAGACGCTGTGGGCCTTGGACCAGACATAGGTTCGGAATCTCGTCGCGAGCAGTTCTGTCGACACAAGGAGCACCATCGATTTTGTCCTGAGTAGTTCGAAGCTGTACCTCGATTCTCGCCACCGTATCGGCCGAAGGGCAAGGGAACAGCCAGTTCCAGGCCGGTCCACGCGTAGTCGGCGAGACCAACGGCCAATTCACGGCCAGTTAACGGACCCTTCTTGGGGGGAGTCCGCCCGTCATATAGCCGTCATACGACCGAAGCCATTTGTGGTGGGACGTGTGATGTGATTTCGTCAGACTGGGCTGTCAGCATTCCATCCAGCTCTCGGTGTATTTCGATGGCGGTCGCAGCTGGGCCGGTCCGTTGACCGGCAACGTGCAGCCCCAGTGTGGGGGACCAGGTCTGCGTAACATATATAGCCCGCTCAACGACGACTCTCTCTGTCCAACGCAGCCGAGAGAACGGAGACAAGCAAGATGCCCGTGTCGTTCGAAGGACTCAACTATGAGCGGTACCTCTACAAGCCTGTAGACAATTGCGAAGGCGGCGGACTGTGGGCGGATGTCTACCTGCCCGACACCCCGCCCAAGAATGGTCATATCGGGTGGCCCGTCGGTGAGCTGCGAATTTGCGAGGTAGCACAAGGGAGAGGTGCTCATGAGTAGGTATTGCGATCCACGGCGGTGGCTTCTGCTTTGGCGACACGAACCATATCTTCTGCGGCCACTTCGAGTATCTACTCCAGCACGGTGTGGCGGTGGTCTCCATTGAGTATCGGTTGGCGCCACAGTAAGTCCTCCCACCGTTGACGCGGCAAGAATTTAACTGATCTCTCCAGCGTGAGACAGCCTGAGCAGCGAGAGGACTGGCTTGACGCCTACAAATGGGTGACCAGCCCCTCTGGGCTCACCCAAGCACTCGGCGACAAAGGCAAGATCGACGGCGCCCGTAGCTTCGTCTTTGGCGGCAGCGCCGGCGGCGTGGCCACCTACAGTCTCGTAAGCTCTCCGCAGCAGTCGCCAGGGCAAGTCGGCTGAGACCCAGGCCATCGACCTGATCAGGCAAAAGCTGCCTTTGCCTCGCGCGCTGTATGTCTGCTACCCCATTGTGGACTTCAACGCGATCTCATCAGTGCTCAAAACGCCCGTGCCGTTCAGCAAGTACGACTCGATTGTCGCTACACTGTCGGCGGAGGAGCAGCGGAAGCTCAAGGAGTTGTGGGACGGACCTATCGGAACTCGCTACAGCCATCGAGGGGAGTATGACCGGCCCCAGCCGACCCCAAGGCGGGTGTGGTTCGAGACGGTCAGTACTAATCCTGAGTTCTGAAACCAGGAGCTGTCAACTGATCACCAGGCGACCAAGCACGGCTTCCTACTCACGCATTACCTGAACGAGGATGGCCTCCCCTTCTCCGACGAGAACAACCTGCTGCCGAACTTCTCCTCAGCCTTCCCTCCGACAGTTCACATCAAGGCCCTCGCAGACCACATGCTCCCGCCAGAGCAGACGCAGATGGGCCACGACCGACTGCTGGAGCTGGGTGTGGAGAGCAAGCTGTTCGAGGCCAGAGGGATGCTACACGGGGATATCGAGGAGACACAGGGAACCTTGTTGCGGTGGGGACGGGACATTGCACCCGTCTGGTGGGACGAGGTGTTCAAGCCCGCGCTCGACTTTTGTATCGAAAAGTGCGCTTAGTCCTACAACGACTATGGCTTTGCATTCGATTTGCAGATCTACAAGAGCATTGATGGTTCAGATCGTGATACACTAACACTATTATTTACCACTTCCCTTTAGACTTGTTGCAGATACAACGCTGTTATTATTTGGACTTGGCCGTGGCCGTCTCGAGACCCTGCAGTAGCTTTTCTCTCTCAGCGGCGCTGTCGCAGAACACAAAATAGCGCTGGAAAGGTCAGACAGCTCCCGCTTCTTTCGCACAGTACCTACTTCAACTGAGTCACCCGCCAACGTCGGAATGCTAAAGCTCCCTTCGGCCTGACTACCGGCGTATTCCGTGAGCACCGGCTCATCGGCGCTGAGGGCATGTTTCACGCCGGCATCGTTCGGCGACTGTAGTGTGCGATTAGTTTTCTGGCTTGGACGGGTCAGTCAGACATACCTCAGGATCAACAAATGTCAGCTCGCCGGGATATAGGCGATACCGGGTCCGTCGCCACGAGCGTTCTTTCTCGGTTTGATAAGTCAAGAACTGCCATCAGCCTCACCAAGTCGTGGTGGTCTGAGCTCACTCCTTCCAGTAGAGGGGCCCTAGGCTCTTCTACCTCCTCCCGCTTGTCCGGCTCGCTCGCTTCGGTAGAAGTGGCAGGTTCCTCCCGCTTTGGCTCGTCTAGACTGGGTTCAGAGATGATGCCAGTGGCGGCTAATACCTCAGGCTGGGGGTGATCTTGGGTAGAAGTCGTAGCCTCAGTCGCAGCAAGGGGCTCGGCGAGTAGAATGGGAGCATCGGTCGTGTCTTCCGCCGTAGTGCTTTCTGTTACCCCTTGTGCGTCGTTGCCCTCAACATCATTGGTCTCGTGCTCCACAACATTGTCTGAGGGCTGATCAACAACGAGGTCGGAGAGCGGCCTCTCGGCGACAGGATCACCGCTATCTGGCGGCGTAGCGTAGACCTCATTATCACTGACAGGCTCCTCAGGAGCATCCGGGGCCTGCGTCGCCGTGACTCGATTCGAGTCTGCCGCGACGGCTGAGCTTGCCGTGGCTTTCCCTTTGGAGCGAGACCGCTTAAGAGACAGGCGCTTCACAAGACCTTCCTTGTTCCGATCGAGCTGTCTAAAGTCGAGAGGCGGTACGAGAGACCCCAAACCAGCTATTGAGCGACGGCGACCATCCCCCGATTCAGTCTTGCGGCTCTGCGAGCCCGCACGCTGTAAGTGTGACTGAGAAGACATGTCCTCCAGGCCGACACTTGGCTTCTCTTCCTGGGATCCACCAAAGACTTGAGAAAGTCGGCGACCAAGGCCTCGCGAGGTCTGCCGCGCGAGCTGCACGATATCCTGGCTACTTCGGCGGCTGTGCGCGGAGATCGTCGGTCGTAGTTGCGCTTCACTCTCCTCGTTCTCCACATTTTGAGCTTCACCTTCGTCAGCCGAGCGACTTTGCCCTGATCATCAGCATCCCTACCCCTACTCAGAGCCCAGTCAACTCACCGCCTTTGCCCAGGCCGCGGAAGTCAAACTCGCCCACCGATGAGCCGAGAGGGGCAAACGACCTCCTTCGACTCGCAACGTCTGGGGCAAACTTGATCGACGGCTTCCGCTTCAGCCCCGGCTCCTCTGACATCTTTTCCAGGCCAACAGGCTGTTCTGATCGTTTACCCAGCCCGCGGAAGTCGAGTTCGCCCACATTCGATCCGAGCGGAGCGAAAGAAGTGCGACGGATCCGCTGATTATCATCCTCGACGCGTTTCGCTGTCCGTGCCGGTTCTTGGGAGAGATCCGCAAAGCTGATATCTCGCGCCTGCCTTGGCTCCGATGCGGACTGGGTACGGAACAGGCTGGCACCCGGTGCACTACGGCTCGATCTTCGTCCCAGCTGGTTCAACTCGAACCCTCCGGCCATCGATCCGAGAGGGGCAAAGGAAGACCGCCGCCCGCCATCGGCGTCTGCGATTTTGACGGAGCGGGTCCGAGTGAGCGTAGGTTCCGCTGACATCTCATCCAGACCGATCGTCCGCGGTGCGACTTGGGCATTCGACCTAGACCTCGAGAGGGAAAGCGAAAGCCGGTGGCCAGTCCCATCCTCCTGCGCAGCGCCACTGCGACCGAGCAATGGCATGTCCATCGGCCCGGCGAGCGAGCCCAGCGGGGCAAAGGACGATCGCCTCGTGTCACGGGCTTGCGGGTGCTTGGATTTCACAGAAGACTTGCGGGTGAGATCAGCACCGACCAGGTCGTCCAATCCCAGGGTCCGCGGCTCGACGTTGGAGCGAGTGCGTGAGAGGGAGAGGCGCCTAGAGAGCTGAGACTCGCTCTGCCGATGATGAGGAAGCCCCGAGAGATCAAGCTGACCGACAGTCGATCCTAGCGGGGCGAAGGATCGGCGTCTGGTCGAGTCGGAACGCTTCACCGACCCACCGCGACGGAGCGTCCCCTCTGTCCCTGGCTGGGCGACTGGCTTGTCCTCGTCCATAACATCGGTCACATTGGAAACGGGATCCTGCGCAAGATGATCCTCTTCCACATTTGATACTTCCTCCAGCGGATCCAGCTCATCTCTGTTGATGTGCGCTGGAGCAGGGCCAACGTGCGAGTCATCTCCATCCACCTCGAGGTGGCCCTCGCCTGAGGTCCCGTTTGCTGCGTTCTGCTCCCCATCCGCTTCCGCAATGTCACTTGTACCGGCCACTACTGCTCCCTCACCTTCCGGCGGGGCAGAGGCCTGCGAGGTCGGATCCTCGCTCTGGGCGAAAGCGCGGATGAGCGACTCTGGGGCATAGTCCACCGGACCGTTTCCGTCAAAAGAGCCGCTGGATCCCGACGCAAGAGGCGACGCGTCCCTTTCTCTCACCTCCCGCTTTTGTTCAGCCACAGGAGAGCCCCCAAACGCCCCGCTGGCCGATTTGGACCTGGACAGGGAAAGCGAACGCCTGGGCGGTCGAGCAGCAGGGTCGGCCGCCATGTCCTCAAAGGTAATGGGCTTCTGGGGCGCTTTGTCCCGTGACATCAGGCGCGCAAGCGAGGAGCGCCGACGCACGCCATTGCCGTTCGCAACGGAAGGGCGTGGGGGTGATGCATCGCTGGGCGAGTCGACCTTGTCACGCGCAGCGGGCGGAGCTGCACCTGCCATCGATTGCCGCTTGGGCTTCGTCTTCTGCTTCTTCTTTCTCGTCACCGGTACAGCATCCGCTGGCCCGTTGGTGGCTGGCGGTGCGCCGATCTGGTAGTTGTCGTCGAACATCTCGACAAAGCGAGACTGCGAGGCATTATCCTGCGGCCGCCGGAACAGGCTCTTGGTCCAACCCCCTCCTCCGCCGTCCATCCCCTTGGGCGAAGGGGCTATGCGGCTCCATAGCGACGGGCTGCTTGTAGCCACTGGGTCGGCGGTCGCCATGGATGTGCCCAGCCACTGCGTATGGCTATATGTACTGAAGTACCGAACCGAGTTGCAGCTGGGACAGGAGAGATGGGTGGGAGCGGGGAAGAGGTGGGGAGTTGCCGCTTTATGACATCATGGCAATGGGAGCCCGCTTCATTCCCAGTCACCCTACTTGGACCAGCATTGGGTTGTAGCATTCCATGCGCTATGCTATATGCAAGACGGCCAGAAGGTGATCCATGAGACTCTCGGACTCGCAGAGAACCCGAATCGAGAGGCACGCTCGTCAACTGACCAGAGGCGCAATCCGACGAGACCACTCCAGTGTGAACGCTCGTCGTTGCAGGTCCCCGTGGCAATCTGCTCCTTCAGAACAGCTCGACCAGCCTACATGTACATCGACTAACGACTTGCACGACTACAAACGCCTACACCCGGCCACCCCGTACTACACAATCCGCCTGACCTTGCCACTCTCCACTTCATACACCCAACCGCTCACCGTCCCCAGTACAGCCTTGTTCTCTTTCAGCTCCTTCACATCGCTCTCAACAGCCCTTTCGAGATCCGGGAATGCCTGGAAATCACCCCCAAATCCCTGCTGAACAGCCTCGACTCCCGCAGGGCCCAAGTTCTTCTCCACACGCCCGACGGCGACATCGTCGGTGAAAGTGAGCATGCCGCACCCCGTATGTTTCACCAGCAAGATCTCCTGTGTGCCGAGGAGCTGCTGGGAGATGACGACGGAGCGTAGAGCGTCTTTCGCATTGGCGCCGGCATTGCGGATGATGTGTGCATCGCCTAGGGCAATGCCGAATGCTGCGGCGGGGTCGATGCGCGCGTCCATACATGTCACTGAGGGTCAGGTCTTGGGAGAGTGACCAGACTGCAAGAGATGGGAAGGGCGACGAGAGGGAGGAAGAGGGCAGTCACTACCCACCGACGGTGTACTTCTTAGCTGGAGGCAGCGCCAGATGACCTTGGTCAAAATGAGCTGCGTAGCGCTCGTTGGATTCGATCAGATTGGTTTGCACGGCGGTAGACATCGTCCTCACTTGAGTTCTTGGTGTGACGAGGCTGGAGGTGGTGAGTTGAGGCAGGATCGCAGTTTGTGAGAAGGAGACTGGAGCTGCGTAGAGGACTCATCGCGGCTGCCGCGATCATGTGAGGGCAGTGGGCGAGATGGAGTAGCACAAAGCACGCCATCCTGACCTATCATATCGTATCCAACCTTGACCAGCGCTCAAGCATAAGATCAAGGCCAAGTCGCGCAATGACGACGTTCCCGGCTGATGGGCGCAACCGGTGCGGCGTATGCCTGTGACATGTTGACGGCATCATCCGGTATTATGAGATCTCAGGACGTTTTGCGATGTCTGTCACAGTTGTAGTTGTGGGCTGCTCATGATAAAGAGCACTGGCCTCAGATCGGTGATGTGGAGACACCTCAAGGGCACCATTCTCTATCGTTAGTGGGCATCGGACCGCCAGCCAGACTGGGAGTTCCCCGACTGTGAAGCGTTGGTCTTCGGGTCCGATACTAGAGAATACCCCCTCTAAATAGGAAAATGGCATCCCTCTATGAACAACTCCAGATATGTACAACTCCCAACTCGTTTTGTAAAGAGCGGAGGATCACTTGATCCACTTCTCCGCCGCAGCCCTGACCGCCCAAGTCATCTCGTATGTGCCCACGGCATCTTCATATCCACACAGAATCCTCTCCTTGCTACCCTTGCCATCGATAACGTCTACGAATGCGTCGATCTCGGTAAAGTAAGCATCGTCGTCCACCGGAGTGGGGATGAGCACAAGCGAGTCCGAGCCGGGTTGGCGGACATGTAGCTGGGGTGCGCCCGAGGTCCCGAAGGGATTCGAGAGGCTGTACCGTCAGCAAGTACGCATGCAGTGATAGATTGGCACGGCAAGCACTCCGAGAAGGGGGATGGCGATGAACAGGGGAGAAAGGGTAAGGCAAGAGGTTGCGCACATGAGTTGATACCCGTCGGCATATACCTCGAGTTGGGAGGTGTATTCGACTCCATGTAATGCGATGGCATGCAGGAGCATACCGACTCCGCCAGACTTGTACTTCCTGTGTAGTCAGTCATTCTTGATCTTTCTCTTATGATCAGGCGAATCGCACCAGGAAGCGGTGGTGGCTCGAGGAATCCGGTCATGTAGCGGGATCTTGCTCTCGTCAAATCTCAATTTGGTGAGCTGGCCCGGCTTATCTTTGGCCTCCAGGGCGTGACGTCAGCATGAAGCCTGAACGTGGGCGTCTAAGACAAACGAGATCGTGTTCATGTCCACCTCACCACCGATGAACCGTATCAGATCGACGAAATGGGTCATCTGCTCGATGATGGGGCCTTGAAGGATCGAGGTCGTCCACCAGTCCTGCAAGTGAGCCATATCCAATCTGCCTCGCCGCGTCGCTTGTCCGTGAGAGCTAAGAGTTGGGAGAGGCCAACGTAACGTACAGTCTTGACGGCTAGCTCGTACGCCGTGACACAACGAGCGACCACCGCCATACTTCGCATCAGCCGCCTCCCTTCGTGCCTCGCTTCGAGACACTCACACTTGGAGGTCGTTCTCCTTGATGATTCGTTTGATCTCCTGCGTTGCCTTCAGATACCTCAAGACGTAGCCGATAGATACAGGGCCAGTGTGCTTCTCATTGAGCGTCCGCGCGACCTCTCGGGCCTCGCCAACGGATTCGGCCATCGAGGGACCGGTAGCAACTGGTTTCTCGAGAAAGATGGGTGTGGTTGGAAAGAGCGAGTTGAGGGTCAGCTCGAGGTTGCGCGGGGGATGAAGGCCGCCCCGGAAATTGGGAGGCGTGGCGACGAAGATAGCGCTGCGAGTGTGAGGGGCACGAGGAAGAGTAGGCGAGAGATAGGCAGAACAGGGAAGAGTCTCAGCTCGATCCTGCATGTTCTCCCTGTGTGTCACTCACCTAGGATTTGAAAGCTCCCCCTGCTTGACCTTCGCCTCAAAGTCCTCGACAGTGCGAAGGATCACCGTCCCTTCGTAGCTTGCAGCCCACTGCCCAGCGCGTTTCTTCTCCAGCGCGGCCTCGGCTCGAGGGGGGTCGACCTCGATGACAGCCACGACGTTGAGGCGGGGCCCGAGCTTCATCTCGAGCCGCTTGGTGATGTTCCATGGGCCCTCGGGGGTGCCAAACATGGCCTGTGATCATGGGAGAAGGGCGCGGTGAGGTTGTGATGAGAAGCGGGATGAAGCGATCGGACGGGAACGCAGCGTCAGCTCAGGCTTGACCAGGCTCCAACAGGGATGACCCACGAAGCCCCCGCCTATCAGAAGGGCATTGAACTGCTCGTCGCTGGACATTGCGACGAAGGATTCTGTAGTGGAATGAAGAACAGAAGGGAATGCACCATGGACCATTGATAATATGCTGGCATGGCTTGGCTTTACGATGCGATCGGGCCGATGATGGCGTCACTCTTTGTAAGTCTTTTATACTCCGGGATATCGGAGCCCCCAATGCTCATATGCATGACTGTGTACGGGACCAAAGACTATCACATCAGGCAGGCAGTGAGAGCGCTTCCATGGCATGCCGCCGCCGTCCGAGGGCATCAAGGAGTCGAGCGGCCGATATTGGGCGCTGCAGGCCGCACATGCCATCTCACATGCCATTGTGATGCCATGGCTAGCGGGCGCTACTTGCGGTCACCTTGCCTGGGCTCTCGCAGTCTTGACTTCTCGCATCACCCAGCGCGCACTTGATTTCGTTTAGACTCCACGACCACCCAAAACACAGAAGCTGATGCCGACGCGAGTAGCGAGCCGACAAGGAGCGCCACGGGCCAGTATGACCAAGGAGATGTAGCGGTCAACGTCGAGCCACGTATGAGAGCACCGGCCAGCGGGGTGCCTAGCAACGACGCGAACCCCCGTGCCATGTAAAGCACCCCGTTGACACCAGCAAAGTGTGCAGGCCCGAACAGCTCCACAAGGGACGTCGGGAAGAGTGATATGTACGCAGACGCGAAGATGCCGTAGGTTACGGCGTACGTGACGAATAGGCCTCGCCCAGCCGCCGTGTCGCTCGTCATGGTGGACGGGAGCCAGAGGCACAGGCAGACGAGCGCACTGGCCAAGGTGGTATACAGCAGTGCGTGCATGCGGCCGTACCGGTCCGCCAGAAATCCAATGACAATCTTGCCAATGGCGTTGCAGGCGTTGGTGATGGCGATGAAGGTTGCCCCTGTCGTCGACGAGTACCCTAGGGTGCGCGCATAGGCGGAGAGGAAGAAGACGGGCGTGTAGTACGCGGCCGACTGCAGGAACGCGCCAATGAGGTGTGCAATGAAGGTGCGGTTCTTGGTCGCCAGCTGCCAGTCCATGAGCGGGACAGCGAGCAGCTGGCGCGGTCGGAGATGCCCCAGTCGCGCGTTGTCCGCTTGCAGGCGGGCTTTTGTTGCATCGTCCCAGTCCATAAAGAGCGATGCGACGACGATGAGACCCCCGGTGATAGCGCCCGACATCCTCAGCGACGTCCTGAATCCAAACCTGGCTACGGTCGCACTGATCGCAGGCGCCCACACCACACCGCCCACCCCTGTACCGGAGAGAATGATGCCCATCGCAACGCCACGGCGGGAGGTGAACCAGGGCGGGGAGACGGTGACGGCTGGCATGTACGCCAGGCAGGTGCCCAGGCCGATCATGAGCCCCTGGGCAAGCTCAAAGTGCCATAGCTTCGTGCCGAGAGAGGCAAAGAGGTGGCCGAGGAAGAAGAGGAGGCCGCCGGTGCAGATGACAGCTCGGGGCGAGAGTCGTTTCGACCAGGCGGTAGCGAAGGGTGCTCCGATGGTCATGAACGCGACGCTCAGCGTGCCGATCAGGTCGATGACGGCGGGCGAGCTGCCGGTGAAGGGCGTCCCTGGTTGCCTCGCCATTTGCTCGTAGAGCTCCTGGTACACGCCAAAGGCGAAGACGGTCCCGCACGAGGTGAAGACGATGAGGAAGGAGGCGAGGCACACAATGACGGCCCGGCTGATGATTAACCAATCATCCTCGCGACTATGTACAATGACGGAAAGATCTCCTCACTACTTGTGATAGGTCCCACTCCATCTCGATGCTGACGGACGGTCGCCGAGGTCGAGATGCTGCGAGGTGGCCGGCCGCAGCTCGAACTCTTCCCGAGCGGTCCTCGTGCTTGATATTGGCACTGACATGGTGAGGGCACCGTGTGTCGGATCCGTGTGTCTATCTGCTACAACTCATGAGCCTTTGCTACAAACAGAAAGCTTGGTATGTATAAAGATGGTAGTCAAGCGGAATCGGAAGGCTTCGGATGCCTGCTTCGAGTCGGCGACATGGAGATGACCGAAACGTCTGTCAGGTTTCTTACACCGTTTTAGCTGCCTTGCAGCAGTATACATATCACAAAACACGAGGACAAAGACCTGCTGGAGCGCATGTGCAAATCTACAACCAACAGCGGGACGAAGCAGGTTGGCGTCATCAGACTCAAATGAGAAGAACGATGCGTCCTGTCCTTAGCCGTACCGGTCGCCAAGGGCTCGGCAGATCCCGTACAAGCCCATCACTCCTGCGGTATGCGCCGTCGATGGTACGCGCAGTCACGGCCAGTTCACTGCATAACTCTGATCTATCAAAGCCGGTACGGGTCGGTCCGTCACTGCTGGGTTCGAGCGCGTTCTAGTCAACTCTCTTGCTCTCAAGTTGAAGACTTTCGAATACATCGTTCACAGTTGCGTCAGGATATGAGGGGGGAGTACGACGTACGTCCCGGCAAGGAACATCTGCCAGCATCATCCGCTGCACCGAGAGTCCCAGGCAGACTCACCATCAGGAGCGCTTCGAGGATGCAGAAAAGGGTCTGGTTCACAGCGATGGGACCCTGCCAGCCGTCCAGCAGCTCGCAAGAGCGGAAGAGACCCCTACGAGTGTCGGCTCCACCTCGCAAGACAAGTCGTCGGACCTACCTGACAATAAGGAGGAAAGTCGTCCAAGTGAGCGCCCAGAGAGCCGCCTTGGAGCGCTGCGGCTCGTCGCGGAAGTAACGGGACCGCTCGCTCTTTGGCGTGTGCTCAAATGGCGATGTTGACGAGCTTTCTTGACCGCGAGGCAGGTGGACCTGGGTCATCTCTACTGGGGCTCGATTCTCGGACCGACGACCACATCGCCAGTTGCCGCAGGGGTTGTACTGTCTCCCCACAGGCAGCTGGCGAAATCGCCGCCAGGCAAACTCGCCAAGCAGCACCGCGAAGACGATGGTCACCAGGACTGTGCGTCAATATATACCCCACTCAGTAAGGAGAAATAGCTGGCGCACGCTGTATGATGATGCCCGCCGACATGAGCTGAGCGCCGTGATTGGCTCCTGCGGTAGTGGCGGCAGTACCCGCCCATGCACCGCCGCCTGCCTGCACCAGAAGACAGATCCAGTCGGCGCTCATGAGAATGATGGCCATGCTCTTAGAATGCAGGCTGCTGTACGTTCCACTGAACATCAGACTACCTCCTCTCCTCGACCCGCAAAGCTCACCTGGTGTTCGAGACGAGTCTATAGCAGATCAGCAACATCCTAACGTGGACTCAAGACTGTATGCTTACCTCCCGAGGATGAGATAGTTCGTTGCGGAGAAGAAGACCGGGGCAATTACCAGACACACCTCCCTTGTCGAGTCAGCGTGATTCAAAACGTACGCAGCCGACCCGACTGACTGGGTTATGAACGAGTTGCCGTTGTCGGCCCAAAGGCCACCGTAATTGACTTCCCAGTACCACGAGTAAGCACTCCAGATACGTCCGCCCCACTGAGTCCGGATGAGCTCAGACTGTGTCCCAGTGCACGCGTACTCACGCCGACACATTCGACTGCAGGGATGTCAGAAAGCGCTCCCACCTGCAAGAAAAACGGCGTACCCGTGCAGCCAAAAGCCATAAGACCCGAAGCCCACTTGAAGGGTCGAAGATAAGCCAGAGCGACATATCCCACTGGACATCAGCCGAGCCCAAGGAGAGCCGGTTCAATGGGACTTACACCAGAAGAGGCCGAACAAGGAGACGAAACTGTAGCGATCAACAAGGCGCCGTGTGGACTGGAAGCGCATCTGACACGTATGCGACCCATGGCTTCGGCTCGTAGCCGTAGTCTTGATAGGTCACTTGACCCAATACCGTGTTTGCCGAGCCATTCACATAATTGCAAGGTATGGTGATGCTCTCCGTGGGAGATTTGACGAATGAGCCTGGGTGATCAGCAGTGGAGCGCACGGGGAGAAGGACCTTACAGTTCATAGTCTTTGATTGCTTGTGAGAGATCCCGGGAGTCCATCGTGGGAAGAGACACCGCTCTGCACTCCTATATACGCTTGCATGACCATGAGCACGATATCCGGTCGCATGGGCTCGTCACCAGGTAACACAAGCTGTGCAGTGCGAAGCCGAAGCCGAAGCCGTAAGGGTGCCACAAAAGTGACCGGATTAGCTTTCGTGACAAAGTTGAGATTAGCGGAATCAAATCCTCGACCCCCCATTACAATTTCCTAACACTGGTCACGTTTGTTGCAACTACCTCTTAGCCGAAGCCGTATTGGACTACCGGCTTCGGCCCTCTTCATGCCTTCAGCGGCCTCCCGTTCGCCAGTCAAGCATCATGGTGCAGAGGCCAGAGCCATATCGACCTCGCAGTACGTATCTTCCTAGTCCTTCCCGTAGCCAGTCGTCTGACGAAAACAGAAAACATCAAACGGTGGGCAGCCCCCATTGCTGTGCAGTGTCCGTGCTCACATCTTTGCAGGTTTCATGCGTGTACCAACTGCTATGTTCGCAAAATCGTACGTCAACATGAGCGTGTCCAGTTAAGGTCTCATGCTGATGCCACCAGCGATGTTCCGGGGAGCGTCCCACATGCCGCGCATGCCAGAAGGCGGCCTTGGACTGCGTCTACGCGCCCAAGGAATCGCCGAAGGAGTCGAGGACACGGTCGGGTCAAGCGTCCACCTCAACACGTGCTCCAGCGGAGCGTAGCTGTGCCGCACTCAGCAAATCTCCTCTTGAGTTGTCTCCACTCCATGGGATGTCGCTCGACCCTGTGGGTGACCTGATAGGGCTACAACCCGTCCCAGAGCCATTCGCTTTCACCTTCGACACGAACACCTTTCACTTTGATGTTCCCTTCCCAACCGCTCCTCTCAGCGCAGATGCCAGCTACAACGCGGTACCAGGCGGAGTGGGATCTCCCCTCAGTGACAGGGATGCTGTTTTGGAAGGTCTCTTGACGGCAGAGCAGGAAGAACAAGTGTGAGTCCTCATCAGAGAACGCACGGCTGACCGTCCAGCCTTTTCCTCTACTTCCTCCATCAGCGGACCTTTGGCTCGGAGATTCACATCCCCACCTTCTTCGCCCAACGCAATGACGCCGACCCATCGAAACGTCCACATCGATGTCTGATTCTCGCAATGGTATGTGTCTCCGTGCTTCATTGAACGGGCTGAACGGTCCTGCAGATTCTTGTGACTTCGGGCGCTCTCCCCTTCTTGCGCGAGCGTGAGTCGGAGATCTACTCTGCATGTCGCACAAGCATGGACCTAGCCATTGGTCCTGAGCGTAAACCATTCGATGCACTGCGTGCGGCAACTCTCATGGTTACATGGTTAACTAGTCGTGGTGACTACATCCCGGTGAGTAGCCATGTTCAAGCGTCCAGCCTTATCGACTGTACGTCGCTGACAATAGGCCTTCACGATGGTCGGCACGGCCGTCAGGCTGGCCATCTTCTGCGGCCTCGACCTGATACCCAGCTCGTGGATTGACAGGGTCTCTCAAGATCTGCCGGTCGTACGCCGGAGTGTGGGGTCATGTCTCCCTTTTCCTTCCTCTCAGATCGAGTTGGCCGAAAGAATATACGCCTTGTAAGTCTGGCTGCGCCGTCCGACTCCTGCTGAGCGTGTCAGTTGGACGGTGTTCCTCGTGGATAGGTTCATGGCGATTGGGTGCGACTGGCCGCCCGTCCTGGACCACCGTAATATCCTGACGCCACTGCCTCGCTCTTGGGGGGAGTATCTGGGCGAGAGCGCGGCTAGACTTCCAGAGGAGCGGCTACAGGACGTGTTTGCTGCTGGCCCTGCGGCTCAATCGTCTTCCCAGACGCAAGCATCGCTCGTTAGTAGAAGACCCTTGCTGACCGTGATAGAACGCTCCTCATCAAGCTGTCCCTGCTGCTCCACCAGTCTTCCCTGCGAAACAAGCTGGTACCCCCTCACGAGGGATCGTTCCGATTCCCCACCATGCCCGACGACGAATTGCAGACTGCTCTGCGGAAGGTGGTGCACAGTATTCCTGCGGGTGTCATGGCAGTGACGGGCGAGAGGGGCAAAAGGAGCATCACGGCCTGGGGCGCCATTCTAGTTCGTGACTGGTTGTCATCGCATAGAACAATGCTCACTTGGCAGCATCTGCTCGTTGGAAACGTGGAGATGTACCTGTACGACACCAACTCGTATTACGAGGATAACAGCAGGGCGCTGGCGGCTGTACGGAGGATGATAGTGATCATGCGACTCCTAGGTGACGAGGTGAGATGGTTGTCATGCGGCGATGCAGTGTTGACTGGTGACAGGAGATAGGGGATCTGAGCCTCTTTGTGGTCATGTGAGCGCTTAAGTACCTTCAAAGGGCGATACTGAGACAGGCAGGATCTGGCACTTCATGGTACAGTTGTTGGTTATGGAGGAAAAACGGCTCCACATTGAAGATCGAGCGCTAGGTGCAGTATTCGGGGGCTACCCGAATCCCCGCTGACGCTGCAGAAGCAGAAACTGTGAAGGCAGAGATTGACTTTGTGATGGAGTGCATGCACCGTAAGGCGGGTGCGCATCCGTTTGCTGGTCTGCAGGCGACCGGACTGGATGAATGGCGGACTCGTGCGCCGTCGGAGGAGAGAGTGGCGGCTGCGGTCGAGGATTGAGCAGGACATGCAACAGTGTTGAGTGTCAATGTGTTCTCGCCAAGAAGGCGGGGGGCCTTGCCTCAGCCGCCCAGCCCAGTTAACTACTGGCGCGCTGCGGGAGGCGTCGGGGATCCGGTCACATGGGCTCGCTTAGGCTGGATCTCACTTTGCCATCGTCCGATTTTGACGGAAGAAGCCTTTTTACATAGCGTACGCCTTATCGCGTGCTAGAAATGTAGCTCGGCCTTCTCATCCCATAACGATACAATAGCATGTCTGTAGAGACTTTCATCTCCCCATCTCGTTGATACCAGTCTTCCACTCATCATGACTGATGTCGAGGCGCAGAGGCTGGCTCGCCAGCGGGATGTAGACGAGATCACACCGGCCAGAGTCGTCTCCGGCGATGGCTACCTGGACGACAAGCACGCGGTCCGGCCGATAGCAGAGGGCGATGTTCTCACCGAACACGAGAGGAGGAATCTCAGTCGGGGCTTGAAGCAAAGGCACCTGTCCATGGTGGCTTTGGCTGGTGGGTCTGTCCGTCTCGAGCCTTCATAACTGATTGCCAGGTGCCATCGGAACGGGTCTGTTCTTGGGATTGGGCGGGGCCATAGAGACTGGTGGACCCCTCGGTGCGCTCCTCGGCTATGCCATCATCGGCCTCGTGGTCTGCGCTGTCCAGTTCGCGCTGGGAGAAGTCACGGCCCTCCTACCTGTCTCGGGCTCGTTTGTCCGGCACGCCGAGTTCCTGTTTGACCCGGCTCTGGGATTCGCATTGGGGTGGAACATTGTGTATGGGAATTGGCTCAGCATACCTACCGAGATCAGCGCCATATGCGTCTTGTTCCATTTCTGGACCGACGTCAACTCGTCGGTGTGGGTGAGTTGAAGCCCCGACCTATCCAGAGGCTCCATGCTGAAGGCAGATTGTCGTCTTCATCATCCTCACCGTCGCGGTGGGCATGGCCAAGATCGGCATCTTCGGCGAGGTGGAGTTCGCATTTGCCATCCTGAAGATCCTCCTTGTCGTCGGGCTCATCATCCTCGGTCTCATCATCGATCTCGGCGGGACCCCCGGCTCAGAGAGGATCGGCTTCCGGTACTGGAACACGCCAGGACCGTTTGTCCCCTACATTGCCGACGGCGCATGGGGCAACTTTCTCGGTTTCTGGTCCGTGCTCATCAGCGCCGTCTTCTCCTTTGCGGGTGTGGAGAGCGTGGCCATGGCAGCGGCCGAGACGCGACATCCTCGGCGAGCGATCCCACGCGCCGTCAAGCGCGTCTTCGCGCGTGTCTCTCTATTCTACGTCCTCGCCGTCCTCATCGTCGGCATGCTCGTAGCTTCTGACGATCCGCGGCTGGAGGACGAGTCCGGAACAGCCGCACAGTCGCCATTTGTCATTGCCGCCAGTGCCGCGGGCATCAAGGCCATTCCGTCAATCGTCAATGCGGTAGTCATCACATCGGCATTCTCATCCTCCAACCAGGCCCTCCTGGCGGGTACACGAGTCCTGTATGCTCTCGCCATCAAGGGTCAAGCGCCCAAGGTGTTCCTCAGGACCACACGCTGGGGCACGCCGTACACCTGCGTCGCGGTCTTCACGGCATTCATGTTCCTCGCATTCATGAGTCTTTCCAACGGCGCCTTGACGGTGTTCTACTGGTTCCTCGATCTCGTGGGCTGCGGCGTGCTCATCTCCTGGATTGCGATATTGTTTAATCACCTGCGTCTCCTCGCGGCGATGAAGAAGCAAGGGATAAGCCGCGCTGCCCTGCCGTGGTCGAACTGGTGGACCCGTGAGTCACCATCCCACCCTTCAGGCCATCAAGCTGATCCACAGCGTATGCCTCTGGCGCAGCACTATTGTTCTGCGTCATAGTGTTGCTCACAAACGGCTTCGCGGTGTTCACAAAGGGCAATTGGGACCCGGCGAGCTTTGTCACGGCGTACCTGTCAGTGTAGACGCTCTTCATTTGGCACGAGCTAGCTGATCGCCAAGGGATATCCCCCTCGTGCTCGTTGCATACCTCGCTTGGAAGTTTATCAAGGGTACAAAGATCGTTGCACTGGCGGATATACCCCTCGAGACGGTTCTAGAGGGCATTGCTGAAGACGAGGAAGAGGAGGTGCCGGAGGAGAAGAGCGCTCTCAGGTGGATATCATGGGTATGGGATTGAGTATTGTCGTATATGTATCGTCGTCTCAAAAGGCCTTGTGTGAATGAAATCGGAGGACAATGGACCTGGACCGCGTCACACGTGCAGACGATCACCTACGTGTTGCTGGAGTTCCACTCGTGTAACGCCTCGTGCTAATTGCTGGTATGCTCCGCCAAGCCAAGCCCCCGCAAACCCTCTCGTAAAAGCATCCAAGTCGGCGCAACCTTAACCTCGTCCAAGTCGCCGAGGACAAGAACGTCGTCGATCTTCCGGCCAGAGAGCTTATTGACCCTTGACGCATCAACCTTCCCCATCCGGTGGGCCAATTGGTCGTTCCTCTGAGTCTCGTTCATTAACATGCTGCATCATCGCTCTCCCATCCATTGGGATCCATCCATGGACCTGGCTGCCGTCCCTCAATCAGGCCCGAGGTCCGACGGCGCGATACGCTCTCGCCTTTGTTTCATCCGCAGCCCCAAATCAACACTCGCTGACGCTTGATTGACGATGGAGCTCGCTATAACAAGTGGGGCCGCTGGTGCTATGTCTTCGCCACTCCCACTACCGCTCGCCTTATCCCTCAGCACTTCTGTGTCTCGTCCTACTCGCTCAGAGCCGCTGCGGGCCAGCGACCAGCGATGTCGCTCTTTTTCCTGCCCACACTCGTTTATCTCCTCCTCTGGCCGCTCGGCACATTCGCCGGGAACTGGAATACCAATGTGCGACCCCTCGTGGTCGAGCGGCTCGACCCCATCGTAAGCCCTAATGGGGTCGCCTCGCACATGCACGATGTGATTGGCGGCTCGGCATTTGGGGCGTCGTACAACTACGCCGACGCGCTCAAGTCGTCGTGCACCTCGTTCCCCATCTCTGTCGACAAGTCGAACTACTGGATGCCCAAGCTGTACTGGATCAACCAGGGCGGCACATCGTTCACCCCGCTCACCGCCGGGCACAGAGTCTACTATTTCAGGTCAAAGTCGTCCCCCGCGCCAGACGCGCCGAACTCGACGATCCAAGCATTCCCGCCCGGACTCAGGATGCTCGCCGGCAGCCCCAACGCCAAGACGCCAAACGCTCTCGCGATCAACATGATCTGTCGCGTCGACGACACATTCATGGGACCCGACGATATCGCCAGCACCGATTTTAACTTTGCCCGCGACTGTCCCAAATCCCTGCTGGTGCAGATCAAGTTTCCCTCGTGCTGGGATGGCGCGAGCCTCTACAAGGCCGACCAGTCGCACATGTCGTACCCCGTCTCGTCGGGCGCCACATGGGGATCATGTCCCTGGACCCACCCTATTCGCCTCCCGTCCATCATGCTCGAATACTACTTCTCGACGAGCCAGTGGGCACCAGGCCAGGCCCTCAAGGGCAACCTCGCTTGGGCCAATGGAGACACGACGGGATATGGCGCACACGCCGATTTCACCAATGGGTGGGACGTTGATGTCCTGCAAAAGGCGCTGAACGACCCAACGTGCGATGCCGACGCCGATATGACCTTTCAGAGTTGTCCCGTCTTTGCACCCTACGTCCACGATGCGGCTTGTTCCCCGGACAAGGGCAGGATGGACGAGTCCACGGGCAATGCCGATTTGATTCCAGTTCCCACTCTGCCGGGATGCAATCCCCTGTGGGCCTCTGGCACCAAGCCGACGTGCTCGGTGCAACCTTCCACACCAGATGTCACCCGCTTCACAGGCACCGATGGGTCTCTCGTCCCCGCAACATCGCAGCAGCTTGTCCTGCCAACCACGCCAGGATGGCAGCCTCTTGGCTGCATCCAGGACACGGGCAACATGTTGCTCAACGAGACGCGGTACTCCGACGCCAACCTCACCCAGGCGACCTGCTTCGACTCGTGTCTCAGATCGGGCTACTCATACGCCGCGGTAGGCAAGATGTGGGGCACGACGTGGGACTGCCACTGCGGTAGCGGCGTCAGCCCCATCGCCTCAATCTATCCGCGCATGTGCAACGCAAGCTGTCCGGGCAACTCGTCGCAGCTGTGTGGAGGATCCAGCGCGCACCAGGTCTTCTATGCCCCGGCGGGCACCAAGACCGTCGCGACATTCTCCAACAACCTCGGATGCTATGCGGACCCTGCCGCCGGTAAGCCGTCACTTGAGCTGCAAGCGTCGTACAACTTCACCTCGTGGGACAAGATGTCGACGTCTCTCTGCTTGCAGGCGTGTGCCGACCGCGGACTGGGCTGGGGCATGGTCCGCGCCGGCTCGACCTGCTATTGTGGTTCCAACGACAAGTTCGCCCTGGGCAGCGGCAACTGGGTGTCAGCCAATACGTGCAGTACCAAGTGTACTGGCAATGCAACGGAGTCGTGCGGCTACTACAACGGGGCCACCGTGTTCAATACCACGCTGTCGGGCTACAAGCAGACCGTCATCAATAAGCCCCCTGGCTACCTTTGTGCGTCCACGTTACCAGCTAGGATGACGCTGACTGCAGATTGCTTCTCCGGGGGCAACACCTCGCTTACCGGCACGTCGTTTTGGGACGCGACGCTCACACCTCAAAGGTGCTCGTCGAGCTGCTATGAGCTCGGATATCCTCTTGCAGCGGTGTGGAATGCCAACAGTAAGGCCCGATTTGTTCCTTGCTCTGGCTTTCAAGGCTGATTTCAGCGTGTATGTGTGGCAAGACGTACCAGGGCGGCGGTCAGCTGCCCATAGCTATGTGCTCCGGCAAGTGCCCGGGCAATGCGACCCTGACCTGCGGCGCTCAGTGGAACATCGGCGAGCTGTACAATACATCAGCACAAGCCACCAGCGTTCAGGGAGCCATAGCGTCCCGACCGGCCGGCTGGCAAGGTGGGTCTTTCATGAGCCAAGATTTGGGGCTGATTGCAGGCTGCTATGCCAATGGCGATACACTCCTCCCGGACTTTGTGGTTTCCGATAGCAAGATGACCGTTGAGAAGTGTCTGGCCTCCTGTGACGAGCTGGGATATCCGTTTGCGGGAGTCCAAAACCAATCGCGTCAGTCGCGCCTTGTTACAACGAGGATGTGAAGACCTGACGTGCAGAGTGCCGATGTGCCAAGACGGGTCCGACGACTAGCACTGTTCCCGTTGCCTCGCTCACCAACTGCAATGTCCCGTGTAGCGGCAATGCTTCCGAGACGTGTGGGGGCTGGGGAAAGATCGAGGTTTACAAAATCACCCCGACCAAGAAGGCAGGCGGAACGGCAGCCCTTCCCGGATATCAAGGCCCGTTTTTTTTCCATCCTCGGACTATGTTCGCCCTGACCGCTAGGCTGCTTCAACGGTACTACGGGTCTGAGTGCTTACAAGTGGACCGACTGGAACGAGATGACCATCGAGTCGTGCACCAAGGGTTGCCGGGAGCTCGGCTACAGCTTGAGCTCTCTCACTCAGGCCACTGTAGGTCGGTTATTCCATTATGGCCCTCGCTGATATGCAAGTGCTCGTGTGGCAATGCGTGGGCCGGCGGGCCTCAGCTGGCGACTCTCTCCTGCAACCTGAACTGCACCGGCAACGTAGCGGAAAGATGTGGCGGCTGGCCCACCATGTCCAGTGTCTACTCCTCGGCTGTCGGAGCCGCAGTCTCGTTTCCTGCGGCTTACAAGGGGTGCTATAACGACTCGCTCCCAACCAAAATCCTCACCGGGTTCTCAACCTACTTGTCCGAAGGGAGCTCCGTTACGAGTTGCCGCGCGATCTGTTCAGCGAAAGGTTATGCGCTGGCGGGGTCGGAGAATGCCAATTGTGGATCTGGTCTTGCGCTTCCTATATCGGCATGCTGACATGCAGGGTGTTATTGCGGCGACTCGATCTCCGCTGCCGCTGTCAGGCAGACGTCTGACTTTTGTTCCAGCGCATGTCCGGGTGATGCGACACAGAAGTGTGGCGCGTGGAACTACGCCTCGGTGTATGCCACTAGCGGGAACATGACGATTCCTGTCCCCTCCAATGTCACGTCTAGCGCGAGCGCAATTGCTAGTGCCAGTGCGAGTGTAGGCTCGACTGCCAGTAAAGTCAATATCACCGTTGGCACGTCAACAAAAGCGTCCCCCGTCTCAGCTTCGAGCACATCCGCGTCGATATCTAGCTCAAGCGTCAAGTCTCAGGTTTCTTCCGGCGGGTCGTCCAGCCAGTCTTCATCACCAGCAATCAACACCTCGTCAGCCACATCACGAGTCGTCTCAGCGTCAGCCTCGTCAGTCGCCTCATCTAGCAGATCGGCCGCAGGCTCCACCTCGTCTTCCGCTTCCACCAGTCCCAAGTCGGTCACCGCCTCAACGTCATCATCTACGGCAATCTCCCTGTCATCCTCCCGCTCGTCCGCCATGACCTCGACCGCCCTCGGTTCTCAAAGCTCGGCCTCTCGTCTCCAAACCAATGCAGCCCTGGTGTCGAGCTCGTCCACTCAACCGAGCACCACTGCTCTGAAATCTTCGGCATCCGTGTTGTCGATGTCAGCTTCGTCGTCGTCAAAACCTTCGACATCCAGCAGCTCGATCGTTGCCACCTCCACCTCCCGCAACACCAGCAGCAGCAGCAGCTCGGCCAAGGCGCTCTCATCAACGATCACCTCTACGTCTGGGACGAGCTCAAAGGCGGCAGTCTCAAGCTCGAGCTCCGGCTCGAACCGGGCATCATCGACATCTTCCAGCACGAGCCCTTCCTCCTCTCCAACCGTCGCGGGTTACCTCGGCTGCTTCGCCCCCGGGAACTTTGTTAGCCAGGCTCGCAACCAAACCACCCAGGCCGGTATGACGGCCGAGTTCTGCCGCCGCTTCTGCAGCATCTCGGGGAGCACTACCGCCGCCTTGTCCGGGAACACGTGCTCCTGCGGGCCAGCATCGTCGCTCGGACCCATTGCAGCCGCATCGTCTTGCACGACCAAGTGCTCCGGCAACGCTGCCGAGTTGTGCGGCTCATCATCGCTCGTCTCGGCGTACAGCGCTGCTAATTCCGTGTCTTCGCCCTTTACTGCAGACTTCATTGGCTGCTTCTTGTCATCCTCGGCTGTGCTCGATGGCCCTTCCGCTAGCAGCAGCTCCCTCACGGTGGCCGAGTGCGCCGCTACCTGTCATGCGAAAGGAGAAACGTACTACGGACTCCATGGCGGCAACACCTGTCAGTGCGGCAAGACGTTACTCACCGGCACGATCGTTCCCGATGGGAATTGCGTGTCGGCATGTTCGGGCGGCGGAAGCAGTCCGTGCGGATCTGCTTCGGGGACAGCGGTATACGCTGTGGAGATCATCATGTGAGAGATGGCGGGGGCAAAGGCTTCATGGACAATGACCCGGGATACCAATCCATCCAGTACATCATCTGGTTACTATCCAGCATCATCATCATACACCGCCATGCATACGATAAAGATAAAGCGCCCTCCACTGATGACCCAAACTGTGTGTGAAAACTTCGTGTTTTGAGCTAATCTTGTACGAATGGTGGTCGTCCGAGCCATCTAACTCAGAGACTAACGGACCAAGTGTGGCGGGTGCGATGCCGGACAGATTACGCCTTGCAACCGGCCCATCTCTATTGGGCCATACAGCCAGTGGTTATACACGTATATGTGATGGCTAGCTCACGACCAAGCCGCTCGTACCTCTGTTCTCCTTCGCGGTTCGTGGAGGCTCAGTAAGCAGGTCAGCAGCATGGTACATCAACGAGCTTTTTCGACTTGCTCGAACATCATGACTACAAAACGCCGCACAGGTGGACCATGTCTACAGATAAGACCACCCTACTGGTCTTCTCCCGGCCATCTAGGGGAGGGAACATCCGCATGCGCAGCCGCACGAACCATGTGCCTTCGGGCCGAGCCTGTGGAGGGGTCAGAGCAATGGACCACACTTAACCGGCAGGAACGCACCTTTCCAGTCTCTGGTCGCAGTGTGCGCGGAGGTTCGGCTGTTTCCACGTCAGCGGGGAGCTCTCAGAAGACGGCTACGCACTTGTCCCATACAACAACCGTTCGGTCATCGTACGAGGCCCGGACCTGGAAGTCGACGCTCTTCTTGTGAAGGTCATTGAGGAAGTTGAGCAGGTAGTCGCTCTCCTCTTTCTTCCAGCCCACAATGTGGGTCAGCTGTCCCAGCACTTGCAAGCTCTTCCTGCCGGTGACGGGATGCACGCGGACTGCAATGAGTCAGTCACACATTACACTCAACCAAAGAGTAGACACGAACCCAAAGGATGCTTGACTTTGACAGCTTGGCGGCGCACGGGCCCATCGACATTCTTCGAGTTGTTGATTTGAAGACTGTTGTCGTGCTGCACCCAAAGGCCTTCCAGACGTCTCTTGAAGTCGTCGGAGAGCTGTCACAATGAGCTTGGAAATCATGCGACTATCGCGAGAAAATGACCTTCTCGTATACCAGCTCTGACGAGGCGTAAACGGTATCCCCGCCTGAGGGAGGGGTCTCCAATGCCCAGAAGCTGCGGACTTCAGCTTTGTCCCAAAGGATGGGCTTGGCGAACTCACAAAGTGATTCCCGGAGGCTGAATCTCGGCGGTGTGGTCAACATGCCAGCCAATAGTGCTGACGCTTTCTATTCGTTCGCCACCGAACCGAAGGTTTCCGCTGCGGATAGGTCAACCGAAGGAGGGTGACCAAGTATGATCAACTCACAATATGGTGTCATCTTGGGGATCGCGGTACACGACTCGGAACTGGGAATTGATGAGAGACTGCAGGTGTCAGGAGCAGGGCTTCTTACCTGAGGGTAGCCCTCGGGATGACACTCCGTCTCCAGACTCAGCTACATTGCATATACCTCTGGCAGCGATGCTCACGGGGTGCTCGTGGAGGCGACCAAAGTAGCTCAACTTCTCGGCCTGGACCTCGATGGGAAGGTCCTGAAAACTGATTGAGCCGAAATCCTAGGTATGCCAAAGGGCTCCTCACCTTCCAGTCTTGGTCTCGGAACACCAAAACACCACGCTCCGCAGCATATAGAGCTAGATCATCAAGCCCCTCTTTTGTCAGCTGAGACAGCTGGACGCCCTGGACATCAGTACTCCCAAGAGTCACATTCACAGTGCGACCTGCCTTGACCTCCGTGCCGAAGTCCGGAGTAAGGTCCTTTTGTGTGGTCCCAACAAGGAGGTGCCGTTTGTCGGGCGTACCGCGAGTGCCCGGGTCCACATATGGCACTTCCTTGATCTCCGGGGTAATCTCTGCCACATCAGTGCCGGTGCGCGTCCTTCAAGACATTCAAAAGGCTCACTCTTCTCCCATACGGGGAGATATCGAGGATATTTCACGGGGTTCTAGAGTCTTCAGACCGGTTGACCGCGGGAACTCGCTGTGACTTACGGTCTCCTTGTATCCCTTGAGGCGAAGGACCTCGCCTTGATCTTTGCCATCACCTTGAGGGGCTTTCTGCGCATAACTCAGCGGTTTCATGACTCGGGTTCCGCCAGTGGTAACCGACCTGTTCATCCTCGACCGATCCTCTCAGATGCAAGACCTGGGCAGGGGCATTGGCGGGTGCAGCATCTGCCGTGATGGTCGCAGTCAGAGTGGACATGGCTGTAGCGACGAGATGACTAGTCGTACAGCCGGCGAGGAAGCTGTGAAGCTTATGTGAGTAGCAAGTGTCTAGGGGGTGCGAGTACTGCAGGTGACGTCCGACAAGGTGAAGCTCAGCGTCGAAAAGAAACAATGATGCAATATCCTACCCGAATGATGCATAATCATGACTGTGGCGGTGGCGCCGCCGCCTGACCCCGCGCGCACGCAACATTGTCGAAACATGGCGCGACCGGAGTCGACTTGGGAGTGAATATTGCCTCTTTCAGTGAAAAGTTCCGAAATGGAGGAATGGATATCCCGGTCGACTGGCCCCTGTCAGGTAAGCACGGAGAGCAACGGACACGGACGGGGCTGCGTAAGGACGACGCGCGCAAGTAACTATCAGCTTCGGGCGCCATGCCAGGAACGGAGATAAGCATAGTTGTGACACACGCTTATCAGCTCAGCGCGAGAATCACCAAGCATAATTCCAGTCTCAGGACGCTCTTACCGGTTGACAATTTGCTCGTCCTTGTCTTGGCAGCGGTGGTGTGATGAGAGGGAATCTCGAACATCCACTCCTCTGCCGCAGACAGTGGTGATCTTGCAGCATTCGCGGTGTCGTTTGCGCCATCTTCCGTCACAACTGCTCTTCTCGAACGGCTTGAGAAAAAGAGCATGTCGTTGTATTAGTTCTCTCCCATTCAACTGTATAAATTCCTGAACTGTCGATCCCGAGTCGCAATTGAGGACGAATCAAAACAAAAGAAATAATAACATGGCGGCGGTAGAAGAGCCTGTTGCTCCCGGTAGTAGGGCACCTCTCGGCACACTTTCAGGAGGAGTCGCTCAAGATGAATTCGACGACAGCAAATCAGAAGAGCTCAGCCATGGAGCTCTTGACAACGATGAGCCGACTGACGAAGAACGCCGGGTGAGTTTCCTTGCTGGACTCGCAGAAAGGTTGCATGACTAAACTCGGTGACAGATTGAGCGTGGTCTCGTTTGGCGTCTCGACTTGATCTTCCTTCTGTATGGTTTCATTGGCGGTGAGTACAAATCGTACACGCACACGCCACCGTTCAGTCCTGATGATCCTAGCCGTCTTCAAACAGCTTGATCAGACCAACATTTGTGAGAGGCTTCGAGTTGTGCTGAGGCGACAAGGCTGACAATTATTCAGCCAATGCATACGTGTCGGGGATGCAGGAGGATCTCAAGCTTAACGGCAACCAGTCAGTCGCGACGGCAGTGGCCGAGCTCTCTGACCGTCAGACTGAACTATTTCACGACGTACTTCAACATTGGATACATCGTCATGCTGTATCCGTCGATCGTCATCATGTCTTGGATCGGCCCACAATATTGGCTGCCCACTCTCGAGCTCGTCTGGGGTGTCTTGACGTGCTGTTTGTCGACTGTCAAGACCTACGAACAGGTATACATCATCCGAGCCTTCATTGGCTTGGCGGAAGGGTGATTCGTGCGCTAGATCATCGTCCGCAAACAGCTGATCGTGTAGGTCCGCTTGGCCTGGGTTCTTCACGCTATTGGCCTTGTGGTATACGCCCCAGGAGATTGCGAAGCGCGGTGCACTGTACGGCAGCGCCGGGTATGCCGCGTCCATGTTCTCGGGCGCCCTACAAGGCGCCCTGTACACGACCTTGAATGGTGTGCATGGACGAGCTGGATGGCGATGGCTTTTCCTCGTCAACGGGGTGCTCACCTTGTTTGTTGCCTTGGCGGGGTACTTCTGCTTTCCGGGTTTCGTGAGACATTTTCTCAGTTCAAGTGTGAACCGAGCTCATCCGTGTGTTTTCAGCCCGACCGTCCGAACCCACTTGCCAGATTCTGGCTCACCGACAAATATGTCGCTGCCGCGAATCGCCGACTGAAGCGAATCCGCCGTCAGCAAGTCAAGCCCATCACTCTCCGTCGATTCGGTCGGGTCTTCCTTCGGTGGGAGCTATACGTGTTTGGCCTCTTATGCTGGATGTTGGTGGATCTTCATGTCAAGGAAGACCGATCTCACAAAGCAGCTCAGCCGTTATGAACTATGGCAACAGCTACTTCAACCTATACCTGAAGAGGTGAGCAGTTCAGAGATACGCCTATTCCCAATCGTACCCCATCTGACCACTCAGCCTCAAGGTGAACGGCAAGTCGCGGTACACCACCCCACAGCTCAACTACATTCCGATCGCAGGCAGTGGTCTTGGTAAGTGGTCTTGTCTCTCCCGCTGGGTCAGTCATTGATGACTGCAGCCGCCATATACACGATCATTATTTGCACAATATCCGATCGAACGGGATGGCGTGTCCCCATCCTCCAGTTGAACGCATTGATCATCATCTTCGGCAATGCCGTTATCGGAGCCAAGCCGACAAGCATCCCTCTCAATTACGTTGCATTCTTTGCGCTATACATCGGACAAGGTGGCCTGTATATCTTCTGGTCGTGGATCAGTGACTTGTGCGCATATTCGGCGGATCTGCGCACCGTGATCTATGCAACTGGAACGACCGCATCGTATATCCTCTCGGCCACGGTGCCGCTTCATGCTTGGCAAGCCTCACTAGCTCCAGTGCGTGGCACTCTGAGCTGTCCGGGCCGGGAGACGCTGACGTTCGTCTAGCACTGGAAGATCGGCCCTTGGATCAGTGTGGCGACTTTCTCCTTCGGCATCTTCGTCGCATGGCCCTTGGGCGCTTATTTGCACAGGAAGCAGCGCCTCAAGCAGCAAGGTTGGGCCGAGCACCCGGAAACGGTCCCTCCGACCACCGGCTACTGGCCTGTCCAGGGAAAGGAAGACAACTATCTGGAGCTGCGAAAGGAGGACGGATACTAGGCGGTATGCCAATGAGGACCCGAGGGAGAACGGAAACGCCATCTCTAGCTAGTGATATCAGTCTATCTACGTTTTCTTCTCACTGGCTCGCCCGCCGGTATGGATCACAGTCGATGCAGCGGTGGATCACTCCACAGTCCTAGATGGTATGGCGTGATCGCATGCCATACACAATACCATCCGTCCGCCAGCTTGACGTTGATACACATACGAGTAGAAATCTTTATTGTGGATAGCAGTGTGAAGACTTTGCACTTCGACAGCGCCTAACCAAGATGTCCAACCCCAACTACGTCTCAATCGATCACAGCAAGTCCTTCGCGGGGCAGGCCGACTGGGTTCAGGCGGAACCTCTTCAAGAGACGCTGTTGCCCAGCGTCTCCAAACACACTGCGACTGTCATCTTTCTTCACGTGAGCTGTCCAAACCTTTGTGAAAGGAGTGTAGTTCAAATGGTAACAGGGCTTTGCGAACAGCGGCGCAGCCTGGCTACCCATTGCGCAGCACCTAGGGCACGTCCCAACTTCCGCAATGGCTCAAGACTGATCCGCCAGCAAGGCCCTGCCCTACGCGCGTTTCCACCTGCTCAACGCCCCGCTCATCAATGTTCATGTTCCGCGTGGTGAGGCTACTTTGCCCGCGTGGTGGGATTCTCACTTGACCGGCAAACCTTTCACTTGGGAGGAGAGGATCACCCCGATCATTGATCAGGAGGGTCTGAAGCGAGCCAAAGAGACGGTTGCCGAACTCATCGCCGCGGAAGCCCGACTCGTGGGAGCTGGTCGCGTCTTTCTCGCTGGCTTTTCGCAAGGAACTGCCTTGGCGACGGCAGTGGGGTTAGAGAATGGCCAGGTTGGTGGGATTATAGGTGCGTATGATGCCTCTGAGACCTTCGCCGGGCTCAACCGCAGCACTGTCGTCCTGGCTCCCTATTCCGGACGCTTTCCAATCGGAGAGCCCTTCTTCTGCTGTGAAGGAGAAAGCCATCTTCTGGGCACATGGCAAGGACGACTTCCTTCCGTACAACTGTCCGCTGGTCTCCATCATACCTCAGCAGAGCTGATCTTCAGTTGCGGAAAACTCAGTTGAATATCTTATCCAGCACGGAGGGCTGAAGAGTATCACTACAGATCAAAAGCCACAGCCAGGCACAATTACGTTCAAGCTGTACGACGGCCTCGGACATGCCACCAAGACCGAAGAAGTGGAGGACGTCACGCGATGGTACGCGATCGATCCTTGGTCTTAAGAGCGCTGATATCCCCTCAGGCTGAAGGTAGCCCTGCCCGAAAAATAATTGATGGAGGGGAGAGCGAAGGATGCGAGATGAGGCCAGGGTGATGCAAAACATGCACAATCTCACCGTAGATGCCGTAACTTTGCGTGATCACGGGGCGAGTCCACCCTTATCACATCAAGCTGATTGGTATTATTCCGGAAGGTCCGCGGATTTAGTGAGTGCGTCAATACTCGAGGAGGTCCACGCTCAGATGGCTGTCGATGACACAATATTGCATTCCTAACGTCGGTGTAGCAATTATGAATAGGACGGTAAAGTTGAACTCGTAGACAATCGCCGACATGTCCCAGCCAAGTGTCGCGCAGCGCGTCAACCATGTCCGCAAAGCCTGGCAAGAGGGCCGACCCGCATACGGTGTCATCTCCAAAGCGCCCGGGGCGAGTCTGGCACGCACTCTTGCTGGACTGCGCCGATACGGCTTGGACGTGAGTCGAGGCTGAATCTGGACAGCCGAAAGCTCAACGACAGTTCATTGTGACCGACGCGGAGCATGGAGACTACGACGATTCCTCGCAACACGACGCAATTCATCACATTGCCTCTCTTGGGGTGTCTCCGGTAGGTTGTTTCGAGGGTGAGTACCATGTCTTACAGCGTTGACACGTGAATACAGATTGCGCGAGTGCCTGGAATGGGCAGTGAACAATGGGGCATTCGCAGAGCGCTAGACGCCGGAGCCCACGGCGTGATCGTCCCCCTGGTGGAGACAAGAGTGAGCCAATCTCTGCCGGAGCCTCAATGTTTCAGATACCGACAACACAGGAACAAGCCGAAGACATTGTTCACAGATCCAAATTCCCCCCTCAAGGCGGACGGACGTCGGGGGGCAGCTTTCACACACAAGCCTTCAGTCCAGATCATTTCCGTACTTTCACCCAGGAGGAGTACGTGAGAAACGCCAACGAAGCAACCCTTGTCATCGCCATCATCGAGACCCGCAAAGGACTGGAGAACATCGAGTCGATTGTGTCGGTTCCAGGACTCGGTAGGTCACATTGCTCGTCATCTTATACTGACAGCAATCAGATGCTATTTTCATCGGGCAGTTCGACCTTGCACTGTCGTTGGGATCCCTGCCTGTCGATCATCCCGACGTAGTTCAAGGCGTGGAAACGATTTTTCAATCCGCGAAGAAAGCCGGTGTGCCCATCTTTGCTTGGGCTCCGGGGTCCCAAGCCAAGACAGCTGCGGAGAAGGGTTACGAGGCTATAGCGGTCGGGCTCGACACAAACCGTATCACATCCGCTTTTGCCGATGATTTGGCCAAAGCCGGAGCTGTACAGCGGTGGTGATTGGTTCGATGGAATGGAGCAGGGGATTCGGGGACGCAACGCTGAATATGCCCGTGCTGTGTCCGACGCCCGGCAGAGTGTCGTCTATATGGCTGAAGTGGAGGCTGAACCAGGATTCGTGATGAGGAACGTATCGTAAGAGTGCATCACAGTCTTTCACAAATCAGCAATGAGAGAACGAGCAGACTCGGGCAATCTGGGCCGAGAATGATAGCTGTCGTCGAGTATTATTTTGAGAAAACTCCTGTTGAAGAGGATCAGGGCATTCAGTATTGGCCACATCCAGCGATCCTGCGCTGCCGTGGCCGTCAGATGGACTTTAGTTGTTCCTGCAACGTTGGTAAGGTCAGACCAAGAGGGATAGTCGGCCTATTCCTGGCAAGTCACAGTCGGTACCATTCGTCATTGGGCATGTCAGCGGGACGATGAGAGTTAGTGGGAAGGTTCTGGGTCGTCAGGGAGCAGTAGACCAAGGTGAAGGCTGGTAGCGTTTACAGGACGGATCGGACGTTGATGGAGAGATGGAGGGTAAGGTGAGTCTCTGTTGGGGCGCTCGAGCGGCGTAGCTGGACGGTCGTCTTGACATCGATGCTGATATATATATGAGAGCTTGAGATATGCGTCGTACCATCAGAGTTTTGCGCGGCGTTGTCGCATTTCTGAACCGGGGGGACCCAAGCACCTGATCACCCACCTATTCCTTCCTCTCCCTTGCCTCCCTTGTTCTCACCAACACTAGCAGGCGCTAAGGCTGAGGGCTTAAAGGCGCCAAAACCTCTAGCTTCGTACAGAAGATCCGTGCGAATCACAAATTTGCCTCCTTCAGGTCCCACAGCGCTACCTTCGTGCAGCAGCGACCCGGCAGTGTCCCCGTGAGCTGAAGCGTTAGCTTCCTCCTGTGCATTCATTTGTGGACTCGCGAAAGCACAGCACGGCGCCTTGTATAGGCCGCACCGCCACGGACTCCATTATGCCCAGTGTGGATGATGGGAGAAAGAACGTTGTTGAGCCTGTCCCCACCGGGATGTCGGAATTGAGGTACACGAGAAGCGTGTAACGAGACCAGAGTGGGTCGTCGGGGGATGAGGAGCTTAATGTCAGGCACTCATGAAGAGACGGCAGTTGGCTCACTCGTGTAGATATCCCCCGGTCACGGGATCTAGACCAGCTGCTGGCCAGGCGCCGTCAATGTGGGGCTTAAATCGTTCAGCTCGAGGTCGCATGGGAAGGGACCAACTCACTCGGTACGTTTGATTCGGACGATACTCATATACTCTGAACCTCGCGTTGATGCCCCTGACTCTCCCTCCTCCTTCCCCCTTGTCGGATACAGGTGCATTTTGTGGCACAAACGGCAAAATGCCCTTATAGAAGTGATCGAGCAAATCTCGATCTGCCAGCCAGACGAGGTTTCGAGCGAGTATCTGGATGTGTGAGCCGTTGCAATAGTGGTCAGACCCGGAACTGACGGATGACTTGAATCTAGCGCTCCCTTCCACAGCCTCATCTTTCTCCATACCGATGCCCATAGCAACTTTTACGATCTGCTCGCATTCCCCTGGGGTGAACACGTCGAGGACCATGAATGCACCTGGAACACCTGGTACCTCTACTTTCTGCGTCGGTCGCCGGGACGGGGCCGGAGTGAGGGATATCGTCGAGGGAAGAGAGGCGTAAACCGTGGATGCATAACGATTTGGCGGTCGTCGCAAGTGACCAGGTGTATGCGACACTACCCGGAACCCGGGATACGAGCCAGACGAAGGCGATGCTATCGAGTCAGTCCGGACCGACGATAGCTGCGTTGGACCATGCGAATGGCAAGTCTCACGTATAGATCCATCTTGTATCTTCCGCCAGATATCGATCTCGCCGTCTATATCTCCCCGCGCCGACCAGACATCCCCGCTGATCACTTGCTCCGCCCTCCGCTTGCCCTTTTTGTCCATTTCGGGATTGACAATCCTCAGCATCAAGTCCAAACATCTCATCGCATCTTCGTCCCGTTGGTCCTCGAGCAACCCTTCCTCCGTGGCGTCCGTGCCTCTATTCCTGTTGACAGTCGCGATTGCGTCGCACTCTCTGACCCATCTCTGCAGAGCCCCGAGCTTGGGCGGGATACGTTTCGTGTACATTTCCAACAGCAGCACAAAGGCATCGTCGAATCGGCAGTCTCGGAGTGCTTGCGAGATTCGAGCGGTGAGCGAGTTCCCTTGAAGTCAGCGCCTTATACTTGCGGCCCCGAGGGCATGTACACACCTGACGCATCTCCCATCAGATGATTGACCATCCGGATGGATTTCTTGAGATCTCGCAAATGCGGACTCGCCAGTAATGCCGGTCGGGTGGACAATGTCGACAAGACCGACAGGCATATTTCAAGATCTTCAGGAGGGATGTCATCTTCATCGAAGTTGCCAGTGACGGTGACCGCAAACTTCTGCTCGATAGATGACTGCAGCCTTCTCCTCTTTTTCGCCAGCACTGCTCGTTTGCCCATGTTGGATGGTGGAGTATGGTAGAGTCCAATTGAAGCTATGCAGAATTGAAGTCTGTATAGCAGCCTTGAACGGTGATCGCCGCCGAGCTTCCCTCAAGGACGCGTGGATTACTAGCATAGCCTCGATACCTATTCAACTCGACTCTCATCGCTACTTTGAATCCAATCAGCAACTGTTCTACTCTGCTTTCTGCTGCCATCCAGGTCCGCTGTGATCCTCACAATGGGATTTGCTAGTAAACTTGGTACGCCGTATCTGTGACCCCGCGCGATATGATGGCTGATAGGGGTCACAGCTCAAGCCAACGCCGGTGCCCTTGGCGCTGGCCTTGCCGCCGCTGTGAGGCCTACCGGGACACAACAGTACGGTCAGCAGGGGGCGTATGGGACCACCACGCAGCAGTACGGTGGGTCTCAATACGGTCAAACGCAGGCGGGCTATGGACCCAACCCCGGCCAGTACGGACAAGGGCAGCAGCCCGGACAGTATGGCCAGCAGCAGTCGCAATACGGACAGCCTCAGTCACAGTATGGGCAGCAGCCTGGTCAATACGGGCAGCAGCCCAGTCCATATGGTCAACAGTCCAACCAGTACGGTGCCCAGTCTCCCCAGTATGGACAGCAGCCCCACGGTCAATACGGTCAACAAGCTGGTCAGTATGGACAACCACCGGCCCCCAACCAGGCATCCCGACCGCAGGGTCAATATGGTGCACCCGTCGGTGGAATGGCCGCGGGAGCTATGGCAGGACAGTACGGTGCAGGAGCATATGGTCAGGCTCCGGGGTATGGTCAAGCTCCCGGGTATGGTCAGCCTCCCCAAGCTGGACCACCAGGAGTGGGCGGTGTCAATGTCGGATACGTCACTCAGGTCCTCCAACAATGTGTGCAGGACGTCAGTGAACACTCTCCTGCTATATCTGGCCAAGCTGATTCGGTGCAGCAGAATCTCCAAGGTTTCTACCGAGATCCTGGAGCAATCAACGCCATTGCTCAACGAGTTGTCCAATCTGGGGCCCTGCAGACCCTCGCATCGGCATGGCGACTACCTGTCGAGCTAGCTAGTGATTTGGTCAAAATTGCTTTGTTCGATGTTGTCGTCCTGGTGGATGATTCAGGAAGTATGGCTTTCGAGCAGAACGGCGAACGTATCGAGGACCTCAAGTCGTGAGTGATGTCTCTTCCCGATTGATCGGGCTGATATTTGAAGGATCCTAGGCAAAGTCGCATTTGCTTGTGCACTGTTCGATCAAGATGGCATGTGAGACAGAGCGTACGCAATAGAGATCAAATCGCTGACGTTTATAGTCAAGTCCGATTCCTCAATTCAAACATCCAGGGGAACAATATCAACTCGGAGCAAGCGGCCATGTCGCTTGTCCAGCAAGTCAAGTTCAGCGGCACGTCAAGTTACGTGTCACTGACATGGGCTGATGCCTCAGGCCTGACCCCGCTTGGGACTTCCCTGGATGCCAAAATCCTGCAGCCACTGTTGCTCGGACCAGCTCGATCCAACGCCTTACGAAAACCTTTGCTTGTCATCGCCATCACCGATGGTGAGTGACCCATGTATCTCCAAACCGATTTCTAGCTGACCGATAGGTGCGCCGGCGGGCGAACAGACAGATAAAGGCAAGTCGTCCACTTCGACATGGGTGTCACACTGACTCTCCAGTCAGCCAAGTCATCGCGAACGCCAACAGAGAGCTTCAACGGACCCAATGTGAGACAGCTGATAGACTATGAGACAACAACACTGACCGAACGCAGACGGACCGGATGCCGTGTCGTATCAGCTATCTCAAGTCGGAAATGACAAGTCGGGTGTGTCTGACAATGCTCATCAGATGTGTCGCTGACCGCGACTCAGCGCAGAAGTTCCTCTCGAGCTTGGACGACGATCCGTTGATCGGCCGATTGATTGATCAGACCATGGACTACGAGTATGAGCAAGCGCAGATGCTGCAAAAGACGGGGGAAGATATGTCGCCTGAGATGTGGATCATGAAGTGAGCACAAGCGCTTCGAGGGCGGATGTATGCTGATCCCAGACTTTTGCTTGGACCGATTGATACGTGAGCTCACGTGCAACAAGTATTGACCGCAGCTGACCGACGGTGCAGATCTTATGACTCCAAGGGTATGTCCTTTACTACGCGGGTAATGTAATTGCAGTTGACATTTGTCACAGATGAAACCCACCCCCGACGGTGATTAGCCTGGAAGCGCTGCTCAGGCATGTTGCACAACGACGACGACTATGCATTCGTTCATCACTGCAACTCTGTATATAGGTTTCATCGCTCTGACGGTCTGTGCAACGCCACTCGCTCATGGGCCCTCCTACTTTTCCTAACTGACTTACTGATTAGTGTTGCTCTGTGTGACATTGACTATTGCGAAGGAACCCAACACAGCTATCAATCTTACAGACAGAGGCTGGCATTATTATATGTAAGGAAGAAGGTAAACTGTTTCCACACACAGCTGACCTGACCCTTTACACGAGTGCAAGAAAGCTATGAGAAGTAACTACGAGAATCGATCTCTGAAGAGGAGATCTCTAGGTCGGAAACGGACCTCCTTATATAGACCTCAGACCCCTCTACGCCGAAGGCTATTTGCCACCCATTCCGCTTGAAAGTTTTCCTAGCACTCAATATTCCTCGACTGCAAGCGATTCTCCTTGCTGCAGTGGCTTGTAAAGAATTACTCGGAATGGTAAGGGGGCTTGAGGTCGGTGAGCCAGGTCACCGGGAAAAGTACTGACTCCAGGGAAGGTCACCGATAATAGTACTGAGATCACCGATAAAAGTATTGACTTAAGGGAAGGTCACCGATAAAAGTACTGAGATCACCAATAAAAGTAGTGACTGTGGCTTGGGTTGGTGGAATAAGTATAGTGTTTTGTCGGTGATTGCCAGGGTAAGTGCTGACTGTGGCTTGGGTCGGTGGAAATAGTATAGTGTTTTGTCGGTGATCGGTGGAATAAGTATTGACTGTGGCTGATGTGTCGTTCGTGTTATGAGCCGAGTTGCAGGGTCATAACACGGGGCTCCCCTTTCGGCAACGGTGGTAGAGAGGATGGCTGCGGCTATGCTTGCGAAGGCTCGATCCATCACTGGCGAGCATTCGTTGACAGTCGCGGACATGGACCAGCCCGAGCTGCTAACGACCCCACGACGTAAGAAGAGCCGTAGGAACGACGCCTCCCCCCAGTTGTAGTTTGTCGTGTGTTTGTAAGCTTTCATGCATGATAGACGTGACCGGGAGAGGCAAGGATAGGCATGATTTGGCATTATTCCGTTATACGCCTCAAGCTCTGGACAGCCACCCAAATTCAGTCCGGACTCCTCCGGCCCTGACTTCGTATATCTATGGATTGCATGTAGGTCTTCCTGGAGATTGACGCCATTTGCCAGAATCTATCGCCTAGCTTTGATACTTCTCCGTGGTATTGTACCACATCGGCTCGTAAATGAAGGTATCGGTTGCCGAGGATGAGAGAAGCGTTTGCCACAAGGAGGTATCTGCGGTCAGTCGGCATTGCTTTGGAGGACTTGCCTGTTTCATTTGCATTGGCGGTCGTTGCCTGCGACCCAGGCGAAAAGAATCGGTTCCAATCGTCAATGGTCACTTGGTCTGCCAACGGCTGCGGCCGATCCGTGTCGTCGTCGACAGTCTCGGGTATGGATGAGTCGGGTAGCGAGATGAAAGTCTCGATGGGATCCCAGCTTGCCGCAAAGTTGATAGTAGCGTGGCGGTGACCTGGGTTCAGTGATTGCCTTGCACTCGACTCACCATTTGCTCGCTGCTCCAGTATGTTCCGCACGTACCCCGCACCCGCCCAATACCGTGCCATCTTCTCCTGTCGGGGTCGGTGAACGCGAGTTGGTATGTGAGTGACTGCCTTGCTGGTCGACTGATATGCCAGGATGAGTTACCAGGTGACAGATGAATAATACATTCTTCGAAGAAGGTATCCTCTCCTTCTCAGTCTGTATATGTAGAGTTCTCACAGGTAGTCGGCTACTACGGACATGTCCGTGATGACGTATTCCATTACAGTCGCCTCCTCCTTTGTGCTCGGGCGTCGCGACCGAGCCTAGCGACAGGGCGTCTCCTTGACGACGGTCGTGAGGGTGTCGACATGAGAACTGCAGAGTAGGGCGTGCAGTGACGGGCGCGGTGATATATGAACCAGCCAGGTTGGGCGCCCGTTCTTCGTCCATCTCTCTTCTTTCTTGAATCCTCGAGCGACACCCCAACTTGCCAAGTACGTTAACGATGCCTGCTCGTATCTACACCGCCGCAGACGTGTCTGTATCCCCTCCTGCCTCGTACGCCATCGTCGATGCCAACGACGATTCGACTACATACCGCATAGGCAACGGTAGAACGTACCGAGCGCGACATGTCGGCTTTGACGGGACCCTCACTCAAGCCAAGAATCGGGCGGCGGTACGTGGCAGCTACTGAGTGGTATTCGCTGACCAGCAGGATCTCTCCAACCAGCTATCTTTAACCTTAGCGGCGATGTCGGTTGATGAAGCTGGCCGGCACCGAGCCCATGTGATGCGCACGGCCGTGGCGTTCATAGCAGCGTGGGACGGTCGGCTGAGGATCGTAAGGGCCGCCGACAGTAAGTCTATTCCGCGATTACACAGCTTATTACCAGAGTGTAATGCCTGCGAAAAGGCTGGCAAGCCTTGTGTCGTAGCCGCTATTGTACTCCAGGGAGGCGGTTCCCGCGCAGTTTCCTCGCAAGTACTGTTTCGTTCCTGCCAGCTACGCTTACCTCAGCTGCGTGCGTTGTCACTCCCAGCATGGAGTTTCTTGCGACATCCAACTCGGTCTTGCCCTAGGCAAACGTCCTCGGGGCACCGTTCGTGAAAGTGCCTGGCAGGAACTGGGCTCGACTCTGCAGGATCTACGAAGCGAGCTGTCGTCTGCTGACCGCATGACCGCCCATGACAAGAAGCGATGGAAGGGGTACATCGGGCGAGCCTTGTTTGTACGTTAGCATATTCGGTCCCTTACGGTTGCTAATTGGTAGATAGTCGACGGATTCCAGGTCAAGACGGAGCACAAGTCTCCCAAAAGGCCAGTTGACTATTCCAAGTATAGAGGCCGCGGTGGCTATGCACAGGAGTCGGACCCATCCGACGACGAGCCGACCGATCAGGAGGACGCAGAGGCCGATGACGATGCGTAGTAGGTGTTGTAGATTGGCGCTTCCTTCCTCTTCCGGGGTGTGTTGTACATGATTATGCGTCCTCTTGCATGTAAAGACCGTCGCGTAGTTGGAACAACGAGTGTGGGTTATTAACAGGTACGCTCACGCGTACCTGTTAGGTACGAATCTCTTTCTCCTACTCTGGCTCTCCGAGCTTGAGTAGGCGTCGTACATGGTGGTGAAGGCAGGGTCGCTTTCCACCTCTGCCGCTGGTTCCCATGTACTGTCACTGATAGGCCATCCTATCCACTTGATACGGTAGTGTTTGGAGGTAATCCCCTGTTTGTCCTTGACCATTCGTTCGTCAAGGATCGCCTCGTAGGTATAGCCGTTGTCATCTAACACTATGTCGCTGACGGGCGACTGCGTAGGTTGTAACTGGCTAGTACTTGCTTCCTCTGAGGTGTAGAAGGGCTTCAGGTATTCCACGTTGATCACGTCGTGGATCCTGTAGGACTCGGGGAGGTGCAGCTTGTACGCGTTGTCGTTGACCTTTGCTGCCACCTTGAATGGTCCTAACCACCGGTTATCTAGTTTGGCTGACGTCCTAGCTCCTTTGTAGTTTCGAGCAGAAAGTAAGACTAGGTCGCCCACTTTGAAAGTCTGTAACCGGCGTTTACGGTCATATTGTCGCTTGTTCTGTGCCCGTGCGTGCTTGATCTGTTCTTGAAGGTACTTGAATCTTTCAAATATCCTGCGTGTATACGTCACCCCCTCCTCGCTTTCGTGCGAGGAACTTCCCAATGGGTCTGTCATATTCTGCCTAGGGGTGTAGCCGTACCAAGCATCGTAGGGGGTCATTCTGGTGGTTCCGTGCACCGTGGTGTTGTATACGAATTCTGCTGTAGGAAGCAGCACGGACCAGTCATCCTGTTCGTAGTTGGCATATACGCGTAGGTACTGTCCCAGCCACTTGTTGACTATCTCGGTTTGCCCATCCGTTTGTGGGTGGTACGCGGTAGAGAACTTGAGGTCACAGCCAAGCTTACTGGTTACTGTGCGCCAGAAAGCTGACACGTACTGTGCTCCTCTGTCCGAGATGATACGGTCTGGTAACCCCGTTCTTGGGTAGACTTTCGTAAGAAACGCCTCCGCCAGGGTAGGGGCGTCGAGCTTGTCGATAGGTATAAAGATCGCCGCCTTCGTTAGCTGGTCTACCCAGACACTGATGTTGGTATAGCCCTTGGAGTCCGGTAGTTTGGTGATGTAGTCGGTAGATACAGTTGACCAGGGTCGTTCTGCCACAGGTATGTCTAGCAGTAATCCTGGTTGTAGTTGGTTGGTATGTTTGGTCTTTTGGCACGTTCCGCAATGCTTTACCCATGTTTTGACGTCTCGTCGCATCCTCGGCCACCAGAATCTTGCAAGTAGCCTGGATGTGGTCTTGGCCACCCCCGGGTGGCCAGCCGTCGGTAGGTTATGAGCCCATATGAGGACCGTGGTTCGTTGCTTCTCGGGCACGATAGGTAGGTCGTGGTAGTAGAAGAGGCCGTCCTTGTGTTTGTATTCTTCGGGATGGCTCTCCGTAAGAGCCACGTATTTTTGTTGTTCGTGCACATCCATGGCGCCCTTAAAGTCTTCTTGAGCCATAGGGTCCTTGTATTCGACCCTAGTTGCCAGGTACTGTGCTGAAGAAAGCAACGCCTTGAAGTTGTGCGCGTTGAGTTCTGGTGACAAGGTGGTTGCTTTGGTGTCCGTAGGTCGATAGTCTGGTCGTCTGGACAGGGCATCCGGCTTGGTAGCTTGTTTGCCTGGCCTATATTGGATGACAAAGTCGAAATCGGCCATGTACTCGCTCCATCTAGCTTGCCTCCTTGTCAATTGCTTGGTGGTTAAGAAGTACTCTAGGCTTCTGTGATCGGATAGTACGACCACTCGTACTCGGGTACCTTCGAGGTAATGTCGCCAACTCTTGAATGCGTACACGATGGCTAGGAACTCCTTGTCGTGAACTGGATAGTTGAGTTCTGCCGGATCCATCTTCCGAGAAGCATATGCGATGGGTCTGGTCGTACCATCTGGGTAGGTGTGTGACAGGATCGCACCCAGAGCGTAGTCCGACGCGTCCGTTTCTAGTAATAGGGGAAGATTTGGGTCGTAGTGGCTGAGTACGGGAGCCGTAGTCATCGCTCGCTTGAGAGAATCGAAAGCGTCCTGCTGTTTGGGTCCCCATTGGAAGGGCGTTCCCTTCTTGGTTAAGTCGTGTAAGGATTTGGCTATTACCGAAAAGTTCCTGATGAATCTGCGGTAGAAGTTGGCGAACCCTACAAACGACTGTGTCTCCTTCAAGTTCGTAGGCGTGGGCCAGTCTTGTACCGCCTCCACCTTCTTTGGGTCCATCTTGATGCCGTTTTTGTTAAGAACGAAACCCAGGAACTCCACCTCGTTGCTGTGGAATTGGCATTTCGAGAGTTTGGCGAATAGCTTATACTCTCGTAGTCGTCGCAGGACTTCCTGTACGTGGCGGGTATGGTGTTCCAGATCCTTGGAGTACACCAATATATCGTCGAGGTATACAGCCACGTACTTGTCGAGTAGGTCGTGGAAGACGTGGTTGATAAATAGCTGGAACGAGCCTGGTGCGTTGCAGAGCCCGAAGGGCATGACCAGGTACTCGTATTGTCCGAAGGGTGTCCGGAAGGCTGTCTTCCACTCATCCCCCTCCGCTATGCGGACGAGGTTGTATGCTCCCCGTAGGTCTAACTTGGTAAACACGGTCGACCCACGTATTTGGTCGATTACGTCGCCTATCAGGGGCAAAGGGTATTTGTTCTTGATTGTCATGGCGTTGAGCTTGCGGTAATCGACGCATAATCGCAGACTTCCGTCCTTCTTTTTGACGAATAGGACTGGTGCTCCTGCGGGGGATCGTGACTCTCTGATGAAGCCTTTATCCAGGTTTTCTCGCAGGTACGCCATTAGTTCTTCCCTTTCTCGTGGGCTAAGTGCGTAGATAGGCCCAGCTGGTGGTACCTTGTCCGAGCTCAGTTGGATGGCATGGTCGAATTGCCGATGTTCTGGTAGTTTATCGGCCTGTCCTTTATCGAATACGTCCTTGTAGTGTGCATATTCGGCAGGTAGCTCTGTCTCAGTAGGCGGTTCCGCCGTCGTAATGGCGGTGTAGAGCCACGCAGTGGCCTGGTCTGACGTCTTGTCTGTTGTGTCCCGTGGTGCTAGAGTTCTCGCGCTCCAGTCTACCACAGGCTGCACTTTGTCCAGAAAGGGCATGCCTAAGATCAAGTGTGCTATGCGTATCGGGGAGACTATGAAGTCGGCGTGATAAGGTTCGAATCCCCTTCCCAGTAGGACGGTGAGCTGTACTCGGTGGGTTAAGAGTCCGTACTCGGATACCCTGCCATCCGCCATTACCAATGGCGTTGGTCGTTTGAGTTTTGTCATGGGGAGGTGATGTCGAGCCACATACTCGTCGTCGACAAAGTTGGACGTCGCTCCCGTATCTAGGAGGGCCCTAGCGGTCTCTCCAGGGATTTGTGATAGGCCAATTGGGACGTTGAACAGCCTTGTAGGCGTTTCATAATTGGCGCGTACGCCGTCCTCTTTTGATGTTCTTTTGGACCCTTCGAGGGGTTCCGTTTTGGTTAAGTACAAGGCAGACGGATCTGCCCTGCACGTCGCCTTCCTAATGTAATTGCGTACTACGTTCTGTGTTTTAGCTACATACGTCTTCTGTTCCGCCTGTTCAGGCGTCAAATTCTTCTCGTTCCCCCCTTGAATTTCTTGATAGCCTAGATCCGGTATCACCTTGTGTAGACCTTTGTATTTGGCCATTACCCGGTTGAAACTGTCTCTCAAGTTTCTTTTCTGGGGCTCGCTTGGTGGAGTGAGTCTGACGTTCACTCTCTCTGTCGCCATCGAACCTTCTTGGCTGTTGACGTCTGCGTAATTGCCTGTTACGTGGTTCTCTGTGGTCTGATCGGTTGTGTCGGTTTGGGCTACGTTGATCCGGTGTGGCGGTAACTTGTTCTGTGGTCGAGTCCAACAGTTGTTGATCGTGTGGCCCATTTTCCCACAATAGGTGCAAGCCCCTGCCTCTATACGGGCCTTACGTTCTTCCTCCGAGAGAGGTCCTCTCGGCTGTTGCGTGAACGTCCTGCCACTTTGAGGCTTAGGGGTTGTAGACTTGTTCGTCGTGCGTGGTGGTGACTCTCTGTTACTTGCAGTGTCCAATCCCGCTTTTGGGCGGAAATGCCCTCGTACTTGTTGACTAGGGGTGTTGAATCGGGTATTTCCTTGGTGTCGGCCCGGCGGGTTTGGTCCCTGAAATGGGTGCTTGGGGTGCAACGCACGGACTTCTCGGTCTGCGTCGTCAATAGACAGGGTACGCTCGACTAGGTCGTTGAAGTCGCTGAATGTAGGGCGTGGTCGTTGCGTCATGAGTTCGCGTTGCAGGTACTCACGCAATCCCTTATAAAAGGCCATGCACTGCGTATCCGGTGACTGATTGGTCCGTGCTAGGATAGTACGGAACTTTACTACGTACTCAGAGGCCGACATGTTGCCTTGTCTGAGTCGGTCCAGTTCGAAGTAGGCCGAGAATTCCTCATGGTGACGGCCAAAGGTTCGTCGAAGCTCGGTCATAAACCCTACCAGGGTGGTAGGTTCTTGATTGTTGTCGACTAGGCCAGTGTACCACTGCTCCGCCTCGTCGCGTAGGTAGCCAGAAGCAAAGATCACTTTGAGCTCTTCGGTCGGGTAGATAGGTGCTGCGATTCGCAGGTATCTTTCGACTTGGTGCACAAAAGCATCCAGCTTCAGTCGGTCTAAATCGCCTCTAAAGACATCCGGCTTCTTGATATTCTTGGCGGCCTCGGCGGCCACTTTGATGTCCACGGGTTGATTCAGCCCCGTAGTTGTCATGTACGGTTCTGTAGTCGACGTCCTCGGCTGTGTAGGTTCTCGGACAGGCTGTCTTCGTGCCTGCTCCATCTGTTGGAGCTGCATCTCGATCCTAGTTCGTTGGTCGAGTAGCTCTTGATACGTGGGACCTTGGCTAAGGTGCGGGGGATTGCCCCGCACAAAAGGGGTAACTCGGGGAATTTCTTCCTCCGCTAGTCGAGTTGATAGATAGTGCGAACCATGTACTCCGTTCGTATCCACCGTGTACGTAGTCGGTGGAGCCTCGAGTGGAGCGGTTCTCGAGTCGCTGTTGCCAGTCGTCGGCTGTTCTTCGAGTGGTTGCTCGAGGTTGGACAACGGCGACGAGCGAGTAGTAGGTGACAAAGGTTGAGGGTGTATCTGAAGGCTTGTGTCTCTGTTATCGGCAGGTAGGGCCACCTGGGCGTCGATTCCCGGCGCTCCTCCTGTTGGATTCTGTCTCGTAGGTCTTCCTGACATACCTGTCGTCCACAAGTATGGGAAGAATGTATTAACTGTCGGGGTCGGTGAACGCGAGTTGGTATGTGAGTGACTGCCTTGCTGGTCGACTGATATGCCAGGATGAGTTACCAGGTGACAGATGAATAATACATTCTTCGAAGAAGGTATCCTCTCCTTCTCAGTCTGTATATGTAGAGTTCTCACAGGTAGTCGGCTACTACGGACATGTCCGTGATGACGTATTCCATTACATCTCCATGGCGGCTATGATGGTCCACATGTTGTGTCTTGCCTGTTGCGCAATGTAGCTCTGCGAGCTTCCCGCATCCAACGTCGTGATGCGAATTTGATACGCAAAGACGAGACTAGCGAAATACAACGCATGAACAACATGGGGCGAGCTCACAAGAGCCTCGTCGTCCAGTAGCGTTGATGCCACGAGGCATTCACAGACGGTCCGAGACGCGGACAGTGAGAGGTCTACCGCATTGTCGAGGAGCTGGGTGATAGGTGTGTCCGGTCCACCGGGCTTGTGGATTGTGGCGGGGTGATGTGTGAGCGAGAGCACTGCATTTGCCCAAACATGGATTGAGAGAAAGACGCCCTGCGTGTCAGTTGATGGATTGAGCCTCGACTTACACCCTGACGCCGACCACAATGAGCCTTGAAATTGAATGGCGACCACCTCAGTTCTACTGGAGCGGAATTATACAACTCAACAAGTGAGAGCTGTTGAGATCGCAGTGCTTCGGCCATCGCCAAACCAGCTTGTGTGTTGTCTTGAAAGGTACTCGTCGTGCCGCGATTGCCATTGAGCATGTCTCCGATCCGGCCGCACTTTTCCATGATGCGAATGTAGAACGTCTGAGCTCCAGGCGCAGGAAGCGGAACCTCGACTATATCGGAGGAGATCGAGGTGGGTCGCCCCATACCGAGTGACGTTATCCGGTCCTTTCTGGTCAAAAATGTCATGCAAATCAACCCACAATCAAGAACACCGACCAAAAAAGGTCTTCTACCATGCGCTTGAGCCAGCGAGGGCTGTGATGAACGTCCATGTCCTAACGATTAGCCAATCCAGAATACTCGTATACCCACCTTGTTCAACCCCAGATCTATCGCCATGTGCACGGCCATCCGGGCAAATTGCTATCCGTCAGGACAAAAAGTACAGATGCGACCCACCCAAAGACCAGCTTCCGAGTTCTGTCATCAGCTCTGTGCTCGTATGTCTTCATTCACCTGGCCAAACTCCGACCACGCAAGTAGCAACAGGCCAGCCGTGGTGTCAAGTGTTGGGCAACGTAACAACGGCACGACCATGTCTTGTACTTTCGCCATGAAGATGTTCCCTCCCTTCTATCAGCCAAGTCGTGCGGTGTGGACTCACGCTGGCGGGGTCATGCGAAACGTAGGGAGAGAACCTATTATTAGCGTAATCTCGAATACGGCTCACCTCGCAGCTACCGCGCAGACCGCTGGTCGTTAGCCCCGACTTACTTGAGTTCTCACCCAGTATCAGGAAACCAGACACATGTTCCCGCTGAAGTGAATCCTTCAAAGACACCGTATCGATGCCAGGAAAGTGCTGCCCAAGCTTCTCATCAAACAAGTCGATCAGGTGCTGCGTTATCTCGAGTGGCGGCAGGCCGGTCCTGTCGTCAAAGGCGAGGGAGGCAAAGCCGGTTGGTGATCCCAGGTTTACGCCTTGTCCTCGTAGTACCTTGATCCCTATTCGGTTGATCCCCGGGTGTATTGAGGTGTTTCCTGCCTGGACGTAAACCAGAATATGCTCCAGTTGCACGCACCACTCGCTTGTATCCCAATTTGAGATATCGTCGACCTGCAGGAGATGTCTGCACTTCTTGCCGCCCATTCGCTTGCGCCACTCTCGCTCGAGGGGTAGACTATGCCTCAACTGAAGTCAGCTGTAGAGGAAACACGCACGTGCAAGCTTGCCAGTCCAAGCAACGCATCGATGGAAATGGCGCTTTGATTGGGTGGGGCCAGGTCAAGGTTGATATTTGAATCAGGGGGCAGGGATGGAGGGGTGAGCCCCGAATGTGAAGGAAGAGCCGCATCAAACGCGGATATGGGCTGACTCTGTGGGATCGATGCCTCCACAAAGGCATCCGCCCACGTCTGCTGGTATTCTCGCCGCTCCTTGTCAGGGTTAGTCGGATTGGCGCTCCTCCTCCTTCTCGTGATGGGCCAGTCGCAATGTACACTGTCATCCTTGCAGTGAGCACAGTCCTGAGGGCCAGTTAGACTCGGTCCCGGACAGCGGATCTTCCTCTTTCTGCATGTCAAGCAGGCGCGCTGAACACGTCTCACATTAGCTCGCCTAGCATTGCGCACGTACTTACCGTTTGCCGGCCTGCAGGACCATACTATCGCTTGAACGTCGTGAGGTGGATCCGCTCGTGTTGACCGGATCCTGGACCATCGTCGCACATGGTTGGATGAATTGAGACTCTGGGAAGCTCATTGGGATGTGTAGCAGGTCGCAAACTGAGAGGACGCGGGCATCTGCGGGGTACTGTCAAGGCCACATGGTTAGAGACGGGGGCCGTTTCGGCTCACTCGGCCCGATTCGGACCGGACCCGTCATAGATGCAAATGCATGCTTTAGTTCTAGTCCTTCTCTCGCGCCGTCGTCACATCGAACGGTTGACGATGCGGCACATAGTCTACCAGGCCCGCGGCCACCATAGATGGATGCTGCTGGTAGCCAATCATGTGTGGGTCCAACCCAAACTGACAGAGTCAGCCAGAAATATAGTTTATACAACTCACTTCTGTCATCGGGAAGCCGTAGTCGAACGGCCAGGCAGAATCCAGTGCTGCGATTTGCTCCTTGGTGAGGTGGATGTCGAGCGCGGTCAGGTTGTCTTTGAGATGTCTTTTCTTAGCCATGTTCACCTCGATGACTCACTCGATCTTGCGTCCCCCGACAACGGGATAGACGTAGGGGTACTTGGCCATGACGTATGCGAGAGCGACAGCTGTGATGCTCTCGACTTTGAGCTCGTCGGCAACCTTTTCGAGTGCCTCGGAGACCTTGATCTCAACCTCGGACATCTTGACCGCGCTTCGGCCGTCTTTGGATTTTCCGAAGTCCTTCTTGCGTTGAAAACGACCCTGTCCGATGGCACCCCAAGGTGCGATCGCCAGCCCTTCGGAGATGCACATGGGCAGAATGTCGCGCTCCATGTCTCGAACAGCCGCGGACCACCGTCCCTGATAGATCACCTGGTATTAAGCCACTGGGCTCCTTTGCGCAGACTCACAAATTGAGCCAGACCGTGGCTGCGTGCATATTCGTTGGCTCGGGAGACCACCCACGCGGGCGTGTCCGAGACACCAAGGTAAAGGACTGAATGCGTCAGCGATGAAAGAAGTGGTAGCATACCTTTGCCCATCTTGACAAGGTTGTTGAGGCCCTGCATTATCTCGGGGATGGGTGTCGCCCCTAAGGTCAGCGGGCAGAGTAGCTGGGATCGGCCACTCACAATCGTACCAATGAACATCTGATCACATGAGCCGGAGCAGTAACGAGCAAATCCCGCCACCTACACAGAATGTCTACGTAAGATGTTTGAAGCTTCTTGAGAGAGTCCTCCAGCGATATATACATCGACTTGTAGGAGTTGCCTGACCTACCTCGTCAGCGATGTTCCTGCCTAGGACGCACCTGTTGATCTGAATCGGCCACTCTTTGGGGCGATTCATTTTGTAGTTGGCCGTGTACTTGGTAGCAATGACAAGGTCGTCACGATTGCCTACTCTTGAGCGGCCGTCAGAGTATAATCACTAACCCCTCTTGTTCAGCCATTCACCGATCCAAGTCTCACTCTCCTCGTCGTTGTAGACATTGGCCGTGTCGATGAAGTTACCGCCTAGATCATAGTACGCGTCCAGGAGCTTGAAGCTGCTGTCCTTATCCATAGACCCCAAGCCCCAAGCTTGACCGATGCTCATTGCCCCGAGCTGTAGCGGGGAGACACGCAGACCACATGATGGGCTGAGGATACGGTAACGGCCAAGCTTCGACGGAGGTGGGAGTGCCATCGTGATTCCTTCCTTCAAGGTTGTCGAGCTGGTGTTGTGGAGACACGCTGCTTATACCTTGATCTCAGCCCGGCCCGGCAAGCACTGACCTTCATCACTAATCACGAGATAGACCTCTTCGGCCGATCCATGAGTCGGACTTTAACCGGACTGCCAAGCGCAAGGGGGACTGCACTCCTCTAAACACATGGTTACGCGCTCGCCAAGTGTTCATTCCCGGCAGAACTCTGACAAGGTGTGGCGTTCGGGTTCCCCCCTCGGTAGAATAGCGGAATTCCGTACTCAGCCACGCGTTTAACGATTAGGACGGGGAAACCTTGTGGGGTTTTCCGGGGAACTCTTGTGGGATGTCCCGGTACTGTGGAGCAACCTGGGGCAACATATATTCAGGACCCTCGGCGCCCTAGATCGTTACATCACTCCTCCCAGTGCTACCGTCACAATCATGTCTGAGCACATTGCCAACGACGTCGAGAAGGAGAAGGACACCCATCTCGAACATGTCCACGATGCCAACGTGGCCATCATTCACCAGGCCATCAGTGCCGAGCAAGACGAACAGATGCCAGTTCTCAAAGCACTACGCATCTTCCCCAAGGCGACGTTCTGGTCGTTCATGGTGTCCTTCTGTATCGTAAGTAACCCTAACACATAAGGTAGACGCTCACGAGAACAGATTATGGAGGCTTATGATTCTGCGGTAAGACTTTTCTCATCCGGTGAAAGATGCTGACGGCAGCTCATCGGTAATCTGATGGCTCAACCCTCCTTCCAAAAACAATTCGGTCAGCCTGTCGGCGACGGAACATACCAAGTCCCGGCAGCCTGGCAGAGTGCTTGCAATTACGCCTCGACTATTGGAGCCTTCGTTGGCATCCTGATCTGTGGCCAAGTCCAGCCCATGTTCGGCTACAAAAAGTGTACCCTGGCGTCTCTGGTTGTCGTCACCGGCTTCATCTTCATCACGTTCTTCGCCAGTACTTTGCCTGTCTTGTTCGCGGGCGAGTTCCTGCTAGGCCTTCCGTTTGGGTTTTACAACGCCATCGCCCAAGCATACGCGTCGGAAATCGCCCCCACCCCTCTGCGTGGCATGTTCACAATGTACAACCAGATGTGCTGGTCGACGGGTCAGCTGCTCGCTGCCGGTATTCTATACGTCTTCTCGGACAACCCTACAAAAGTAAGCAGGACTCTGGCGAATCGGACTGACGAGTAGTGGGCTTACAAGGTTCCGTTTGCGATTCAATGGGTCTGGCCTCTCCCAATCTTTGTCCTCCTGTGCTTTGCCCCCGAATCCCCATGGTGGTTAATCAGTCGAGGCAAGCTGGAGGAGGCCGAGATGACCATCCGTCGCCTGGAAGGCAAAGGCTCTAAACGGAATCCTATCGATGTCATTGCTATGATACAACGCACCATCGAGATCGAACAGGCCACGAGCAGGGACACAAGCTATCTCGACATGTTCCGCGGCATCGATCTTCGGAGGACAATGTGAGCAACTACCACATCTGTTCATACGCACAGCTGAGCTCCCAGAGTCGCACTGATGATCTTTGCCGGTCAGAATTGGTCGGGCGTCGCTTTAGCCAACCAGGTCAGTCGCCTCAACTCATCCGGGTCTCGCTGACAATAGGCAACCTACTTTTACAGCATCATGGGTCTGGATACGAACACCTCTTTCGGACTCGGTTTGGGGACGATAGGCATGGTTTGGGTCGGAATCGTCATCTCCTTCTGGGCCACCTCGAGGTTCGGTCGACGTCCGCTCTACATGTCTGGCGTCATCTTCCAAAGCTTGTGCATGCTTCTCATCGGAATCATCGCCTCCGCCACCAAGACGACGGGAGGCTACTGGGGTCAGGTCGTCCTCGTCATGTTCGTGTTCTTCTCATACGGTATCACCGTTGGTCCACTTACGTTCGCAATCGTTGCCGAGGTGTGCTCCATCCGCCTTCGAGCCAAGACATGTGCTTCGGCTCGAGCCTTCTTTTACGCCCTCGCCATCCCATTCGGCTATATCTGTTCATATTCTCTCAATCCTACGGCTTGGAATCTGGCTGGCAAGAGCGCCTTCATCTGGCTGGGCACCGGTCTGTTCATGCTCGGCTTTGCTTACTATATGGTACCCGAGACGAAAGATAGGTCTTGGCGACAGCTCGAGATCTTGTGGCGTCGTGGCACGCCGGCGCGCAAATTCAAGGAGACAATTGTTCGCGATGACGAGGATGAGTAGGATGTGTCTGTGCCGTGATTAAGCTGGAAAGTGTTCCAAGGTGTGGAGAGAAGATTCGAAAGAAGAGAGTCAGAAGTGTGGCCGTATATGCAATGGTAGGATTTACAGAACGCACGCGAATTGCTGGCATCGCCGATGTCTGCCAAATTTCGATGGACAGCGAGTCAGAATCGTGGTCCCCTTCCTCCTATCGCCGCACGTCGCGCTCGACAAGCGATAGGCTCCATATGCAGTGCTCTCGTTCATTCCCATCAGGCCGACGGCAGGGCTTGCCGGCGTCAACTGTACTCCTGATTTGCACAGCGTCTCGGCAGTTGCCGCACATAGCAACGAGCAGAACAGGCCTCCGCTTGATCACCGGCCTCGTAAGAATCTGATGGGAATGACCGTCACCGCATGCAGTGAAACAAGCTTCCAGGTGAAAGTGCCCCCGAAAACCCCGAGATTGTTGAACAACGATGAGAGCCATGCATTCGTCCCTCTCTGCAGCTCTGTACATATATGAGCAGCGCTCTGGCGGCCTGTGCGTGGCCGCTCGCTCATGGTCTTATTGTCCTGCTCCGCATCCTACCCAAAGAGGCAATTCTGACCCTATGAGGCGTCCCTCGGGGCCCATTGTTCAACAGAGATGGACCTTCAGTGGCCATTTCAGCTGTAGACGATCCCTCGGCGACATCCGATGATTGTGCGCGTCGCTTTCGTCGCGGACCATGGAAGCCCGACCCCGGTTAGCACATTCAACATGCCCTTATGCTTTGGCCGCTACGCCGAACTGAGAAGCCTTCTGGCTGGCCTGCCGCCCGACAAAGTCTCGCGATTGGATGAGCAGGTTGTCTTCAGTAAGCGACGGCTACTGAGAAGAGGCGCAATGAGCGTCAATTACTTATGTGAGGGCGGACATTTGGAATCTTGGACTGTCAGATGACATCGTCCTCGAGACTGAGGAAATTTGCAATGTCTAGCAGTATGTCAGCATCATTAATGGCGATGTCACTCATAGAGTCCCCAGCATCGACCGACATGAGTGGACCGAGATCATCTGAATCACGAACAGGTGATGACCAGGTACTAGTATGGGCATGGGAAGAAGCAAACGACGTTGGGACTGGCATGACTTTGCCAGAGAGCTCGCAAGCAAGCATTCGAGATGTGCGCCTGCAAGACCAGACAAATCTATGACCCGCTCGACTCGTATTTGTCATAATCTGAGGCGTAAACTGTGCGGTCTTCTGCGTCATGCTAGACCAGGCCATGTCAGTTTGCCTCCGGCTTGTCAAGTGCTTAATCCAGATTGACGACCGCGATGCCTACCATCGGCGAGTAACTCGGGGACGCCGATCGCAGTGGCTGGCTCGCTACTACCAACTTTCTGACCACAACCGCTGTTCAACCATTTTCTGGGCGGTTCTCCGACATTTTCGGTTGCAAAGCGGCTCTACTGGCCAGTTTGTGCATCTTCTTCTTTGCCACCTTGGCAAGCTCCTTGGCACAAAGTCTTGTACAACTCATAGTCTTTCGGGCGTTTGCCGGCCTCGGCGCTGGCGGAATCACCAGTCTAACCATGATCGTTGGTGAGTTGCATGTGGAGACTAGGCTGACGGAAGTCTCCGATGTTGTGACGTTGAGAGAGCGTGGCAAGTATCAAGGAATCATGGGTACCACATTTGCGCTGTCTGCATCGGTGGGACCGATCCTCGGAGGTGTCTTCTATCAGATCGGCTGGCGTTGGTGCTATGTGAGCGGTCCAGGTCTTCAGAAGTTGAAGGCTGAGACTAGTACATCAGCCTTCCCATGACCGCGCTGTCGGCCGAGATCAAACTGGCCACATTTCCCCTGATCCCTATGTTCATCTTCCGCAACGTGACTGTCGCCGCGAGCATGGTCACCACGGCCTTCAACGGTGCGGTCTACTACGCCACTATCTACTACCTTCCTCAATACTTCCAAGTTGTTTGAGGCGAAACCCCTCTTCGATCTGGGGTACTGGTCTTACCTCTTACCCTGATGACCACCCTTTGCTCAATCGCCTCCGGATATGCCGTTGCGTTTACGGGCGATTACAAGTGGAATCTTGTGATTGGTTTTAGCATGTGGACCATGGGCATCGGATTTGCTTCGACGATTGACCCGACCACGTCTCTCGCTAGGCTAGTAGGATATCAGCTGTTGATCGGCGTCGGCGCTGGTCAGACGTTCCAGACAAGCCTGCTCGCCATCCAGGCGGGGTTCGCCCACAAGATATTGCGGCCGCGACTGCTTCTGGTTCATGACGGGGCTGGCGACACTTGTTACATTCTTCTTGGTCAAGCAGTTGCCGTTGCGGCGAGAGGATGACCAAGCTCGCAAAGCCGAGGCGAGAGACTGGATCAAGCAGAGGAGTGAGGCGCGAGCTGCATATCGCGAGTGACTGTGTCGTGGAGCGGCCAGCTCAGTCATGTTTAACTGCTTTGCTATGTGTCTGCGGAATCGTGCCTTGTCCGGCAATGCATCTGCCACCGCTAGCCAGCCGCACGTTTTTCTGGCGCAAAGCCTTCCCCGGCCAAAGAATAGCGTCCATTCATGTCATCTATTGCCTAACTCAATCCATTATGAAAGACGCTTGCGTTTCATAACGATGTTGCACACCTCTGGAGCCCTCCCCATCCTAATCCTTTCCTGGGATCTTTGGCGCGGATTGCATGCCATACCCGACTAGTTGAGAAGATTTGCTGATCTCGGCATCCTGAGGAAGCCCTCTACCTGTACGGTGGTAACACAGTCCGGCTGCGAGGATCGATAGGATAGAGCTGGCTTGTGGACGAGGAGCACTTCCTGTGGTCTGATGTTCAGGTGGGACATGCTGAGCGGTACTAGCATGGTGATCCGACACTGATGAACTGGTCAATCATGGATCCATAAGGTGAAAGACATAGCCGTCGCTTGGCGAGCCCCTGATCGTGAAAAGCGGTCGGTTGTGGGTGGCTTTTCTACGGTGCAGTATTTTAGCCCCTCTGAGCCTCAAATCACTACTGTAAGAGTCCCACCACGATGTCCAAAGCTATACCTTTGATTGAGATCTACCATAATGCCAAGGAGTTCCCACTCGTCCACCTCAAGCCCGGGGCATGGGCCGGTCAGTCTAGCTCTCAGGGGGCAAGGGTTGAGTCTGACTGGCAGTGGATATGGGCTCGAGCGAGGTCAACGAGAAGCCATACACCGGAGGCATATTCACAAAAGACGACGAGGCGGTAGATCTCAAGAACGACAGCTTTCCCGGCAACGAGGTTAGCAGTTTGGGGCGGTTGTCAGGCTGACAGTCAGTGGAAGTACATCCTCGAGGGCGAGTGGCAGTGCGTGACTTTCCCCTCATCGACTGCGAGGACTGCGAGCTCACGCATGGCAGTATCGTGCAGAATGGCGAGCTTCGTATTGCCAGGGCGGGAGACGTTGGCTTTCTTCCCAAGGGTACGGCCTTTCAGTTGCTCAAGAACCCTTTCAAAGCTTTCTAGTGAGCCTCCCGCTCGTAACACGGCATGAAAGTGACGGTCCTAGTGTTACCAACCGTGGTTCCAAGCATCCCGCTCAACAGTAGAGTATATGACTAGATGCATTCTGTTTCAGACCCGAAGTTTGAGCCTTCTGTTTGTATTGATGAGAGAGAGGATCATGCTGTCAAATTCACATAGGTGGACAGGGCCCTTGAGGCCCGTGCTCGCCACAGTGGCGATGGGGCGGGCTCTGTTCTGTGCATCGACTACTACTTACAATAGCTGATCGAGGTACAGTGCCCTTCGGGAATTGATGGAACGATTTGATGGTACCTAAACGCGTCGCGTCGACCCCATCTCCTGGAGCACTGTCCTCTTTGTTTACTTGTTTGTTGCAGCGAGGAGGCCTATGCAGACCATACACACCGCTTGCACTGTTGCCTCATGTCCCAGCAATGCCGGGCAAGTGCTATTCGCCCTCAAAACGAGCCACAATGGCGGAGGCAGCAAAACACATGCCTCTGAGCAAAGTGGCTGCTCGCTTTGGCTGCTCCAAATCAACTGTTGCTCGTGCAGTTGCTCGACAAGCCCAGACAGGCCACAGCTTCTCACCACCTCGCTCTGGCCGCCGTCTGACCTTCGACTTCATGGATCGAATCCGAATTCGACGTCTCATTGATGAGAATCGATGGTTATCGCCTTCCCAGCTCGTGACCCTTCTTGCCAACAACGGTTTCTCAATGGGGCTCACTCAATTTCGATTGCTGTACAAGAAATTGGGCTTCAATCGACACATTGCCCTTCAGAAACCTTTCCTCACCCCCGAACACATGTCTGAACGTCTTGCCTACGCTGTTTCTCGCTCCACAGACACTCTCATCGATCACAGGAGGGTCATCTATATCGACGAGGCATCATTTCGGCTCAACATCACCTACAAACGATTTGTGTCGAGGAGAAAGGGAGAGCGCAAGCGCAAGGACCTGATGGTACCCAAGCTATTGTACTGTCACGCTGGGGTCGGATGTACGAGGAGTGACCTGGAGGGTTAAGGGGGTAGTCTCTGACTTGTCTGAACGAGAGTGACTGAGGGTACTGAGGTTGTTGGGTTTGAACCAACTGTGTGACTTTGTACAAGGAAGTACAAGATACATCGCTGAAGAAGAAAAGCAATGTCAAACGAACTACAGGGTTTATATAGTCTACCTAGAGAAAATTACCTTAGGGGTTACAGGCAGGTCCTGGGGGGGGGACTTTCTCGCGCATCGAGATTTTCAGAATTTTTTTTTGGATTCAAAAAGTTCGACAAAAAAGCTATTCGTAAATGTAATGACCTTCCCGATCGGGTAAAAACTGACGGATTTACGGGCATCCAAAGTTGGCTGGGTATTTGACTTTGGTTGGCTGTGACGCGGTCAGTAATTGGAATATTGAGTTGATTGTCGAAGTAAGTAGCCTAATATGGTCCCAAATATAGCTGGGATGACTCTCGCATGCATTAGGGGTTACAGGGAGGTTTGGGGGGGGGGACTTTCTTGCGCATCGAGTTTTTCGAGAATTTCTTTTTGGATTCAAAAAGTTCGACAAAAAAGCTTTTTGTAAATGTAATGACCTTCCCAATCGGGTAAAAACTGACGGGTTTACGGGCATCCGAAGTTGGCTGGGTATTTGACTTTGGTTGGCTGTGACATGGTCAGTAATCGGAATATTGAGTTGATTGTCAAAGTAAGTACCCTACTATGGTCTCAAATATATGTGGGTTGACTCTCACATGCATCCCTGACTTCACGTAAAACGGTCCAAGGGGGGACCCTTGGAGCTCATATGGCCCAAGGGGGGACCCTTGGAGTTTGCTGGTTGTGACTGAAATTATTTTGGTTATGTGAAGGTTGCTACTATACTCTATTTGACGAGCTGATTCTGAATCTCTAACCCATTCCCGGATCAGAGCGAAACTGGCGGAGTTAATCCCTCCGAAAGTCCAGTACGTCTGCCCAAGGGGGGACCCTTGCAGCTTTTTCCGGTGCTGGATAAATTTATTCTGCAACTCTAATGGCCGGTACTATACACTATTTGACGAGCTGATTAAGAATCTCTAACCCATTCCCAGATCAGAGCACACCTGGCGGAGTTAATCCCTCCGAAAGTCCAGTACGTCTGCCCAAGGGGGGACCCTAACAGTATTCTGCGGTTACTGGGCCCCCCCAGTAACTTTTATTTTGGACCTCCTCTCTTTGGAGCGAGTTACTGGGGTCCATACCCGGGTCTACCCCCTGTTACCGGGGGTCTTTCTTGAAGAAGAGACGCAGTTCCCTCCAGCCATGGTCTCGGATTTGAGCTGGGAGCAACATGTGCGGAGAGATCAGCATTCGTGGAGAGAGAACATGGTCGGATGAAGTGTCTCCCGACTTCCACGAGGCCTCTGAGAAAAGTTACTGGGCCCCCCTTGTCTTTGGAGTGAGTTACTGGGGTCTGTACCCGGGTCTACCCCCAGTTACCGGGGTCCATTCTTGTAGAAGAGATGCTGCTCTTTCTGCCTCTGCGACTGGATCCGCTGCAGCCGTCCTGGTTGGGGAGATAGATGCATTCGTGGAAAAGTAGAGGTCCAAAAGGCAGCTTATCCACGAGCATCCTCCAGCTCCCGCTACACAGTCCCACGAGAGCCCTCCAGCTCCACGGTATCCACAAGCGTCCTCTGGCTCCACGGTACCCACGAGTTCCCTACAGCTCCACGGTCTCCACGAGCGCCCTCCTGCTCCACGGTAGCCACCTTATCCACAATGTCCTCCCCTCAATGTCGCCTTGCCTCGGCCTCCTTGGCTGTATGAAGCCGCATAGCACGTCTTGTCCGCTTCGGCTTGCTCCATCTTGCCCTGGTCACCGCCATGTCCTTGTCTCCTTGTCATAGAGCCCTCCATCTCCAAGCCAACCCTGCTCCTTCATGCCTCATTGGAGGTCTCATTCCCGGACAGCATTCATAGCAAGCGCTTAGGGCCATCAGGGCGCCTGAGTCACTAGGGGTTAGGGGGTTACAGGCAGGTCCTGGGGGGGGGGGACTTTCTCGCGCATCGAGATTTTTTGAAATTTTTTTTTGGATTCAAAAAGTTCGACAAAAGAGCTATTCGTAAATGTAATGATCTTCCCGATCGGGTAAAAACTGACGGATTTACGGGCATCCAAAGTTGGCTGGGTATTTGACTTTGGTTGGCTGTGACGCGGTCAGTAATTGGAATATTGAGTTGATTGTCGAAGTAAGTAGCCTAATATGGTCCCAAATATAGCTGGGATGACTCTTAGGGGTTACAGGCAGGTCTGGGGGGGGGGACTTTCTTGCGCATCGAGATTTTCGGAATTTTTTTTTTGGATTCAAAAAGTTCGACAAAAGAGCTATTCGTAAATGTAATGATCTTCCCGATCGGGTAAAAACTGACGGATTTACGGGCATCCAAAGTTGGCTGGGTATTTGACTTTGGTTGGCTGTGACGCAGTCAGGGTTACAGGGAGGTTTGGGGGGGGGGACTTTCTTGCGCATCGAGTTTTTCGAGAATTTCTTTTTGGATTCAAAAAGTTCGACAAAAAAGCTTTTTGTAAATGTAATGACCTTCCCAATCGGGTAAAAACTGACGGGTTTACGGGCATCCGAAGTTGGCTGGGTATTTGACTTTGGTTGGCTGTGACATGGTCAGTAATCGGAATATTGAGTTGATTGTCAAAGTAAGTACCCTACTATGGTCTCAAATATATGTGGGTTGACTCTCACATGCATCCCTGACTTCACGTAAAACGGTCCAAGGGGGGACCCTTGGAGCTCATATGGCCCAAGGGGGGACCCTTGGAGTTTGCTGGTTGTGACTGAAATTATTTTGGTTATGTGAAGGTTGCTACTATACTCTATTTGACGAGCTGATTCTGAATCTCTAACCCATTCCCGGATCAGAGCGAAACTGGCGGAGTTAATCCCTAACAATATTCTGCAGTACTTGGACCCCCCCAAGTACTCAGTACTTGGACCCCTCCTTTGGTTTCGTGGGAGTACTTGGACCCCCCCTCCACGAATTCGTGGGAGTACTTGGACCCCCCATCCTCCAATTCGTGGGAGTACTTGGACCCCCCCTTCACTTTCGTGGGAGTACTTGGACCCCCCTCCACGAATTCGTGGGAGTCCTTGGACCGGATCCACGAATTTGTGGAGATACCTCGCTCTTTCCACGAAAACATTGGAGTACTCACCACGAAACCGGGGGACTACTTTCCACGAAACCGTGGGACTACTTGCCCTTTTCCACGGATTTGCGGGAGTACTTTTGGTTTCCACGAGGGACCTCTGTCCACGAGCCCGTGGATGGTGTGCTTTCCACGGATTCCGCATCCCCCCACCATACAGATATAACCCCCTAAAACTCGGTCACCTCTTCACCACCTTTCATCTGTTTTTCCACCCTTTGTTTGCTACTGCTGCATACCAGATACAACAGTGATCCAGAACAATGGACGACTCTCAGCCAGAGACAGACTGTGGAGATGAAATCCAGCTGCTGTCATGTTCTCCCACAGCACACGGTGAGTGCATTCTTGGCTCTGCTCTGACTGACACTCAGACCAATCTTTCTATGACATTCCCCTGACCATACCTGAGGGGTTTGAGTCCCTTGGCTATGGGTATCATTCATTGCTCAAGTACTACACCTGCATGAAATGCAAGCAGGGAGTCAGGGGTGAACACCTTATAGGTCACCTCCTTGATTCTCACAACAAAAAGGTCGAGGATGAGGTGATCAAGGGGATGCTCTCTGCCTATCCGAGTCACCCTGGCCAGCATCCGGAGATCCCTGCTTTCCCCAATGGATTGCCAATCATATCTCTCCCTCTGCTTGCCATCCAGCCCGGCCTGTCCTGCAACCTGTGCAGTTACCACTGCACTGCGACGAGCAGCATCAAGAATCACTTCACCACCAGTCACAAAGGTCAACCTTATCACCGCAACCATACCAACACGGCTCTCCAAACGATCTACCACCAAGGCAACAGACAGTTCTTCCCTGTCCAGCCATCGGAAGATGCGATCTCTGGGATCACGCCTTACTTGATGTTCCTCCGGTCACTCCCTCCTGTGGACAGATCGTCTATCATCAAGGAGGGGGCAGAACATGAGCAGGCCTCATGGATGGGAAGGCTTGGATGGTTCAAACATGTGGAAGGACAGGATGCCAAGGAGCTTGTCGGACTTGTGGCCAAACCTGGATCCGATGAGGAGTTGTTGCACAGGATGAAGAAGATGTGCAGGCAATACCTGATGGACATCGAGGAGAGGATCAAGAAGAACCCAGAGCAGTTGATCCTGCATCTGCTGAACTCTGAGACACCCACAGAGTCAGTTCTTATTGCAGAGAGGAGCTGATGTCTCAGAGTCTCACACGAACCCTTCAAGGCTCTTCAGAACCAAGAGACCTTTGACAAATACAGCCTCCACTTCTGCAGGCTGTTCTGCTTCCTGATGAGGAAGGCCTGTGGGCGAGCGCACTCCTACCCCATCCAGGTCTCTGCAGAGCAGGTCAGGCTCTGTGAAGAAATGATCAAGATCCTGTCATCTGGGGAAGATCAACAGTCATTTGACACCGTGTTCCATGCTCTGGCGTACTCCCTGCTCACGACGTCTTCCTATCAAGCCATGGTGGATTCACACCTGTACCCGCTGATCTGCTTCAACACCCTCTCCAACCTGAAGCCGGACGGACACTTCAACTCTGTCACCGAGATGACGCCCAAGATTGCCATGCTTCAGTGGGCCTTCAAGCTGGTGGTGTTCAAGCAGGTCCAGATGAGAGTGGATGAGGAGATTGTGAGCAGGACCTCTGATCTTGAGGAGTGAGTGATCGATACCCGAGGACAGGGCTGACGTCAGTCTGATGAAAGAGGAGATCTCCTTGCTCCACAACGGTCACATCTCCCCATTCTCCTGCCTGCTGTCGATCAAACATCTTGTCAACCACGTGGCCTATCACCAACCTGGTCTCCCCACCGTCTACTGGAGAGACAAGCAGAAGACACAGCTCGTCGTCAATGGGGAGCTGTTGAAGCTGGACAATCTGAGGAGTGGGGTGCATCAGCTGGAGAAAGAGCTGTCAGAGTACTTTGAGGAGCATCTCCTTCTTGGCCTGCCCATCCAAAGCTTCAACTATCCGGATCCTGCTCAGGTGGTGGATCACCTCCCAGAGGATGAGGTCGGCTACAACTTTTTGGAGGATGACGCCAACCCATTCAAGGAGAACAAGTGGACCTTGGTCCGGCAGATCCTAGAGGATGACGTGCTCAGAGGTGTGTTCTTAGGGGTTAGGGGGTGCTGACAGTCCAGACAAGTTCATCCCATACAGGACAGAAGACACACTGTTCTGGAACCCACACGAGATCAGGACGTACCTCCAGAGATGTTCCGGCTTCATGGACAAGCTCATCTGCCTCATCCACCTGACCTATGGTGCACCCGCAAGGAGGACGGAGCTTCTCAGTCACAAGCTCACCAACACCCAAGCCGGACTGAGGAACATCTTCTTCATCAATGGCAGGATCGTCCTCTTGGGCAGATATCACAAGGGAAGCAACCAGACCTCTCTTGACAAGGTGATCCTCTTGGGGGGTGTAACATCAGGTGCTGACTGCAGACACTGCCAAGGTTCCTGCCCTGCTCGCTGACGAGGATGCTCACACTCTACCTGGCGTACGTGAGACCGTTCGAGGTGTTTGGCCTGTCAAAGATCGACGACATCCAAGGATCGAGGCTGCACTCTTCGCACCTTTTCACCACCAACGGCAGCATCATGAAGCAAGATCACTTCAGCTCGATGTTGAGCTCTGTGACGCATTCTTATCTGGGAGCGAGGATCAACCCGTCCACCTGGAGGCATGCCTCCATCGCCATCTTCAAATCCAGGAGCATCAGGAATCAGCTGGAGCATGGAGAGGCTGTGCAGGACATCCAAGCAGGTCACACCACCCGGACGGCAGAGGAGCACTATGCCCTGAACAAGGAGGACATCATGTCCATGGGGGAGTCCACCTTCCTGCTGTTCTTTCAGAGCAGCACGGAATGGCAGAACCTGCTTGGGTATTTCCTCCAAGGACAGGAGGAGGATCAAGCTGTGGCGGGGGTGGAGATGGAGGGCCTCCTGGCCAGGATCTCTGCCAAGCTGGACCAGATGGACAGGGAGCAGGGGGACAGGCAGGCCATCAGAGGGGACCAAGCACCATCTCAAGCGTCTGACAAGATGGGGCAGCTCATCGCAAGACTGGAGAGCAAAGTCGACAGGCTGGGAGCAAAGCTGCACGAGTTCATGGAGATGCCGCCACCGGCACACAACCTTTCGAGCTCGAGGAGACTGCAACCGCTGGGCCTGTCAAAGACGAGCACAAGCACCGGCACCAGCACCGGTTCCTCGTCCTCCCCCTTGGGACTCAGCCTCATCAGCCTGAGCAACACTTCCACCAGCACCAAGGTGACCAGCAACCCAGAGATCACCAAGCTCAGCGCCAACCTGGTCACCGGTCTACAGAAGCTGTTTGGATCTGGGGCCAAGTGGAGGAGTGATTGGCAGGAGCGAGGATGTCAGCTCGTGCTGGACAAGGCCACCAACCTGCTCATGGTCGGTCCCACCTCTGGGGGGAAGAGTCTGCTCTGGCTTGTGCCGGTCATGAGCGGATTGGAGAGGGGGATGGTGACGGTGGTCATTGTGCCACTGTCAGCACTGTTGCAGGACATCAAGCACAAGCTCGAGTCCCATGGGGTGAGCCATGAGCTCTGGAGCCCCTCTGCCTCTGGCGAACGCTCCAAGATCATCCTCATCTCCGTGGAGAACTGTGTGAATGACCAGTTTCACAAATGGATCAAGAGGATCAAGATCGTGAGTGTGTCTTTGGAGAGCACACCTGCTGACGCCCAGGCAAGGGTCGTGTTTGAGGAAGCACACATCCCCCTCACGTCCTTCACCTACAGGGCTCAGATGGACGGCCTTGCCAAGCTGAGGGCTATCCCTGCTCCAAAAGTGCTCATCACTGCGACCTGCCCACCTACTCTGAGCGATCAGCTGCTCGGCAAGTTCCACCTTTCTCAAGTCACCCAACACAGGACGTCCACCAACAGGGGGGAGATCCACTACTCTTGCACCTCACCCGTCGTCAACAGCGAGAACATTGCCGTCCTGGCCAGGCAAGCGGTCGAGCAGATCTCCCCTCATCTCCACCCTCGAGATCAAATCCTGTTGTTCTGCAGGAGCAAGGTGGACTGCCAGATGGTGTCCGAAGCTCTGGACTGCCCTCAACACCACTCTGATCTTGGGGACAAGAACAACATCCTCAAGGAGTTCAGAGCAGAGATCTTGGGGAGGGTGCTGGCGTGCACGAGTGGACTGGGTGCGGGTGTGGACCTGCCCCTTGTTCGTGTGACCATCCACCTGGGAGAGCCGAGCAACCTGGTCGACGGTGTGCAGGAGATGGGCAGGGTGGGCAGGAAAGGCCAGGAGTCATGGTGTCACATCATCAGACTCGAGCTGTGGTGGGGCAATCCAGGACTCGGAGCAGACTACCTGCAGAAGATGCTCAACGGCAAGCAGTGCCTCAGGGCTGGGATCACAAAGTTCATGGATGGGGAGGAGAGAAAGTGTGGGGGGAGGGATGAGATGTGCTCCAGGTGTGGTCACTCGCCATTCATGACTTCACCCCTGTCGACCCCTCTGACGACGACGGCTGGGACCCGGACGACGACGTCACTGTCCAGCCTGGAGGGCAGACAGTCCAGGTTCAGAAGCTCCCAGAGCCTGATGCCAAGCCCTTCGCCTAGGACCTCTCTCCTGAGGGATGCCGCATCCCAACAGCAAAAGGAAGAGTCGAGGTCCGAGTTGATGAGGGAGCTACACCTGCAGGTGCAAAAGCTCAAGGGGGCATGCCCCAAGTGTCTGGCTCTGGGGCTCTTTGAGACCCACCAGATCCAGAAGTGCAGCCCACCAGGCTGGCTCCCCGACGTCGCCCAACGCTTCAGGAAGGGGACCAAGTTCCATGGGAACAAGCAGATGTGCTTCACCTGCTGGTTTCCCTGGCCATCCGGAGACTCATGGTTCCACAAGGGATCCAGTGGCAGGTGCTGCATCTACCCTTCATTCTTGCCAGAGCTCATGGCCTCTGCCTTGGAGTCTGATGAGTATCAGGTTTTCGCGCGGGCGGCGGGCTTGGAGATTGAGGATTGGCAGAGCTGGCTTGGGGGAGTGAGCAATGTGCCCATCCACCATGTCTGGGTGGCAGCTCATTGGTTCCTTGCCAGGGTCATAGACCAGAACAACCTGTAGTCTAGTCTCCTATGCTGCTCGTGCTTTTTGTGCTTTTCGTGGTTCTCGTGCTTTTCGTGGTTTTTTAGGGGTTAGGGGGTTACAGGCAGGTCCTGGGGGGGGGACTTTCTCGCGCATCGAGATTTTTTGAAATTTTTTTTTGGATTCAAAAAGTTCGACAAAAGAGCTATTCGTAAATGTAATGATCTTCCCGATCGGGTAAAAACTGACGGATTTACGGGCATCCAAAGTTGGCTGGGTATTTGACTTTGGTTGGCTGTGACGCGGTCAGTAATTGGAATATTGAGTTGATTGTCGAAGTAAGTAGCCTAATATGGTCCCAAATATATCTGGGATGACTCTCGCATGCATCCCTGACTTCATGTAAAACGGTCCAAGGGGGGACCCTTGGAGCTCATATGGCCCAAGGGGGGACCCTTGGAGTTTGCTGGTTGTGAGTGAAATTATTTTTGTGATGTGAAGGGTGCTACTATACTCTATTTGACGAGCTGATTAAGAATCTCTAACCCATTCCCGGATCGGAGCGAAACTGGCGGAGTTAATCCCTCCGAAAGACCAGTACGTCTGCCCAAGGGGGGACCCTTGTAGCTTTTTCCGGTGCTGGATAAAATTATTCTGCAAGTCTAATGGTTGGTACTATACTCAGTTTGACGAGCTGATTCCAAATCTCTCACTCGTTTTCCGATCGGAGCAAAACTGGCCGAGCTATCCCCACCCGTAACCCAGCTCGACTGCCCAAGGGGGGACCCTTGTAGCTTTTTCCGGTGCTGGATAAAATTATTCTGCAAGTCTAATGGTTGGTACTATACTCAGTTTGACGAGCTGATTCCAAATCTCTCACTCGTTTTCCAATCGGAGCAAAACTGGCCGAGCTAACCCCACCCGTAACCCAGCTCGACTGCCCAAGGGGGGACCCTTGTAGCTTTTTCCGGTGCTGGATAAATTTATTCTGCAAGTCTAAAGGTTGGTACTATACACTATTTGACGAGCTGATCAAGAATCTCTAACCCATTACCAGATCAGAGCAGAACTGGCGGAGTTAATCCCTCCGAAAGACCAGTACGTCTGCCCAAGGGGGGACCATTGCAGCTTTTTCCGGCGCTGGATAAATTTATTCTGCGAGTCTAATGGTCGGCACTATACACTATTTGACAAGCTGATTAAGAATCTCTAACCCATTTACTGATCGGAGCAAAAGTGGCGGAGCTATGTGCCACTTAGCATGTATTATGTGTAACCCAATATAGGCAAGTAAAACTCAGCAGACCTTCACCCCTCTGGTTTGACACAGTGGTTAGTGTCATTTCGGCCCGCTGTAGGGTGCTGTCTGCCCTAATTTGGCTGTGACTAGGTTCGATTCCTGGTTGGGGTACACTTTTTGGATCTTATGTCTGTCAAATGGCTTATTGACTTTTGCCCCCCTTGATGACTGTCTTCTTCGATTGTAATGCTTACTACTATACTCAGTTTGGCGAGCTGATTCTGAATCTCTCACCCGTTTTCCGATCGGAGCAGAACTGGCGGAGCTACCCCCTCCCGTAACCGAGCACACCTGCGCAAGGGGGGACCCTTGCAGCTTTTTCCGGCGCTGGATAAATTTATTCTGCAAGTCTAATGGTTGGTACTATACTCTATTCAAAGAGCTGATTCTGAATCTCTCACCCGTTTTCTGAACGGAGCGAAACTGGCCGAGCTATCCCCACACGTAACCAAGCTTGACTGCCCAAGGGGGGACCCTTGGAGCTTTTTCCGCAGCTGGATAAAATTATTTGGCAAGTCTAATGCCCATTAGCATACACAATTTGACGAGCTGATTCCAAATCTCTCACTTGTTTTCTAATTGGAGCAAAACTGGCGGAGCTATCCCCACCCGTAACCCGGCACAACTGCCCAAGGGGGGACCCTTGGAGCTTTTTCCGCAGTTGGATAAATTTATTTCGCAAGTCTAATGCCCATTACTATACACAGTTTGACAAGCTGGTTCCGAATCTCTGACTCATTTCTCACTTACTTGAGAACTGAGAGAGTCAAATGCATCTATCTACCAAACAACTCATCTGCAGTTACTAAGTTCTCATAATGCTCACTTGCTAAGTAAAGGCCAATACTATCCTCACCTTCTCCTATCTCATACCACTGATGGCTGCCATCATTATGCCGCTTGTAGACTCTGATCTTGACATTGTATGCCCCACTCAAGGCCTTAAGCATCAAGTCGTCACCCCATGTCCCCGCCTTGCCCATACGCCTGAGGTATGCACCCATTGACTCGCTTTGACTCTCTAGAAATGGGAAGAAGTCATCTTGGAACTTCCGAGCATAAGCCACTGCTGCCCGCCTTGCTCCGAGATGTGTCAAGCGTGGTATTCCAAGTGCTTTGACTATTGCGGCGAACATGCAATTACCATCTCCCTTGATCCAGTTCGTACGGTAGAATACCGGCTGACCGTCAAGTCGAGTAAGCTGATTACGACTTGGCAATTCGAATCGTCCTTGGACAAATGGCTGAGTCGCTTCCTGCTGGGTTGAGACTTAGGGGTTACAGGCAGGTCCTGGGGGGGGGACTTTCTCGCGCATCGAGATTTTTTGAAATTTTTTTTTGGATTCAAAAAGTTCGACAAAAGAGCTATTCGTAAATGTAATGATCTTCCCGATCGGGTAAAAACTGACGGATTTACGGGCATCCAAAGTTGGCTGGGTATTTGACTTTGGTTGGCTGTGACGCGGTCAGTAATTGGAATATTGAGTTGATTGTCGAAGTAAGTAGCCTAATATGGTCCCAAATATATCTGGGATGACTCTCGCATGCATCCCTGACTTCATGTAAAACGGTCCAAGGGGGGACCCTTGGAGCTCATATGGCCCAAGGGGGGACCCTTGGAGTTTGCTGGTTGTGAGTGAAATTATTTTTGTGATGTGAAGGGTGCTACTATACTCTATTTGACGAGCTGATTAAGAATCTCTAACCCATTCCCGGATCGGAGCGAAACTGGCGGAGTTAATCCCTCCGAAAGACCAGTACGTCTGCCCAAGGGGGGACCCTTGTAGCTTTTTCCGGTGCTGGATAAAATTATTCTGCAAGTCTAATGGTTGGTACTATACTCAGTTTGACGAGCTGATTCCAAATCTCTCACTCGTTTTCCGATCGGAGCAAAACTGGCCGAGCTATCCCCACCCGTAACCCAGCTCGACTGCCCAAGGGGGGACCCTTGTAGCTTTTTCCGGTGCTGGATAAAATTATTCTGCAAGTCTAATGGTTGGTACTATACTCAGTTTGACGAGCTGATTCCAAATCTCTCACTCGTTTTCCAATCGGAGCAAAACTGGCCGAGCTAACCCCACCCGTAACCCAGCTCGACTGCCCAAGGGGGGACCCTTGTAGCTTTTTCCGGTGCTGGATAAATTTATTCTGCAAGTCTAAAGGTTGGTACTATACACTATTTGACGAGCTGATCAAGAATCTCTAACCCATTACCAGATCAGAGCAGAACTGGCGGAGTTAATCCCTCCGAAAGACCAGTACGTCTGCCCAAGGGGGGACCATTGCAGCTTTTTCCGGCGCTGGATAAATTTATTCTGCGAGTCTAATGGTCGGCACTATACACTATTTGACAAGCTGATTAAGAATCTCTAACCCATTTACTGATCGGAGCAAAAGTGGCGGAGCTATGTGCCACTTAGCATGTATTATGTGTAACCCAATATAGGCAAGTAAAACTCAGCAGACCTTCACCCCTCTGGTTTGACACAGTGGTTAGTGTCATTTCGGCCCGCTGTAGGGTGCTGTCTGCCCTAATTTGGCTGTGACTAGGTTCGATTCCTGGTTGGGGTACACTTTTTGGATCTTATGTCTGTCAAATGGCTTATTGACTTTTGCCCCCCTTGATGACTGTCTTCTTCGATTGTAATGCTTACTACTATACTCAGTTTGGCGAGCTGATTCTGAATCTCTCACCCGTTTTCCGATCGGAGCAGAACTGGCGGAGCTACCCCCTCCCGTAACCGAGCACACCTGCGCAAGGGGGGACCCTTGCAGCTTTTTCCGGCGCTGGATAAATTTATTCTGCAAGTCTAATGGTTGGTACTATACTCTATTCAAAGAGCTGATTCTGAATCTCTCACCCGTTTTCTGAACGGAGCGAAACTGGCCGAGCTATCCCCACACGTAACCAAGCTTGACTGCCCAAGGGGGGACCCTTGGAGCTTTTTCCGCAGCTGGATAAAATTATTTGGCAAGTCTAATGCCCATTAGCATACACAATTTGACGAGCTGATTCCAAATCTCTCACTTGTTTTCTAATTGGAGCAAAACTGGCGGAGCTATCCCCACCCGTAACCCGGCACAACTGCCCAAGGGGGGACCCTTGGAGCTTTTTCCGCAGTTGGATAAATTTATTTCGCAAGTCTAATGCCCATTACTATACACAGTTTGACAAGCTGGTTCCGAATCTCTGACTCATTTCTCACTTACTTGAGAACTGAGAGAGTCAAATGCATCTATCTACCAAACAACTCATCTGCAGTTACTAAGTTCTCATAATGCTCACTTGCTAAGTAAAGGCCAATACTATCCTCACCTTCTCCTATCTCATACCACTGATGGCTGCCATCATTATGCCGCTTGTAGACTCTGATCTTGACATTGTATGCCCCACTCAAGGCCTTAAGCATCAAGTCGTCACCCCATGTCCCCGCCTTGCCCATACGCCTGAGGTATGCACCCATTGACTCGCTTTGACTCTCTAGAAATGGGAAGAAGTCATCTTGGAACTTCCGAGCATAAGCCACTGCTGCCCGCCTTGCTCCGAGATGTGTCAAGCGTGGTATTCCAAGTGCTTTGACTATTGCGGCGAACATGCAATTACCATCTCCCTTGATCCAGTTCGTACGGTAGAATACCGGCTGACCGTCAAGTCGAGTAAGCTGATTACGACTTGGCAATTCGAATCGTCCTTGGACAAATGGCTGAGTCGCTTCCTGCTGGGTTGAGACTTAGGGGTTACAGGCAGGTCCTGGGGGGGGGACTTTCTCGCGCATCGAGATTTTTTGAAATTTTTTTTTGGATTCAAAAAGTTCGACAAAAGAGCTATTCGTAAATGTAATGATCTTCCCGATCGGGTAAAAACTGACGGATTTACGGGCATCCAGGGTTACAGGCAGGTCCTGGGGGGGGGACTTTCTCGCGCATCGAGATTTTTTGAAATTTTTTTTTGGATTCAAAAAGTTCGACAAAAGAGCTATTCGTAAATGTAATGATCTTCCCGATCGGGTAAAAACTGACGGATTTACGGGCATCCAAAGTTGGCTGGGTATTTGACTTTGGTTGGCTGTGACGCGGTCAGTAATTGGAATATTGAGTTGATTGTCGAAGTAAGTAGCCTAATATGGTCCCAAATATATCTGGGATGACTCTCGCATGCATCCCTGACTTCATGTAAAACGGTCCAAGGGGGGACCCTTGGAGCTCATATGGCCCAAGGGGGGACCCTTGGAGTTTGCTGGTTGTGAGTGAAATTATTTTTGTGATGTGAAGGGTGCTACTATACTCTATTTGACGAGCTGATTAAGAATCTCTAACCCATTCCCGGATCGGAGCGAAACTGGCGGAGTTAATCCCTCCGAAAGACCAGTACGTCTGCCCAAGGGGGGACCCTTGTAGCTTTTTCCGGTGCTGGATAAAATTATTCTGCAAGTCTAATGGTTGGTACTATACTCAGTTTGACGAGCTGATTCCAAATCTCTCACTCGTTTTCCGATCGGAGCAAAACTGGCCGAGCTATCCCCACCCGTAACCCAGCTCGACTGCCCAAGGGGGGACCCTTGTAGCTTTTTCCGGTGCTGGATAAAATTATTCTGCAAGTCTAATGGTTGGTACTATACTCAGTTTGACGAGCTGATTCCAAATCTCTCACTCGTTTTCCAATCGGAGCAAAACTGGCCGAGCTAACCCCACCCGTAACCCAGCTCGACTGCCCAAGGGGGGACCCTTGTAGCTTTTTCCGGTGCTGGATAAATTTATTCTGCAAGTCTAAAGGTTGGTACTATACACTATTTGACGAGCTGATCAAGAATCTCTAACCCATTACCAGATCAGAGCAGAACTGGCGGAGTTAATCCCTCCGAAAGACCAGTACGTCTGCCCAAGGGGGGACCATTGCAGCTTTTTCCGGCGCTGGATAAATTTATTCTGCGAGTCTAATGGTCGGCACTATACACTATTTGACAAGCTGATTAAGAATCTCTAACCCATTTACTGATCGGAGCAAAAGTGGCGGAGCTATGTGCCACTTAGCATGTATTATGTGTAACCCAATATAGGCAAGTAAAACTCAGCAGACCTTCACCCCTCTGGTTTGACACAGTGGTTAGTGTCATTTCGGCCCGCTGTAGGGTGCTGTCTGCCCTAATTTGGCTGTGACTAGGTTCGATTCCTGGTTGGGGTACACTTTTTGGATCTTATGTCTGTCAAATGGCTTATTGACTTTTGCCCCCCTTGATGACTGTCTTCTTCGATTGTAATGCTTACTACTATACTCAGTTTGGCGAGCTGATTCTGAATCTCTCACCCGTTTTCCGATCGGAGCAGAACTGGCGGAGCTACCCCCTCCCGTAACCGAGCACACCTGCGCAAGGGGGGACCCTTGCAGCTTTTTCCGGCGCTGGATAAATTTATTCTGCAAGTCTAATGGTTGGTACTATACTCTATTCAAAGAGCTGATTCTGAATCTCTCACCCGTTTTCTGAACGGAGCGAAACTGGCCGAGCTATCCCCACACGTAACCAAGCTTGACTGCCCAAGGGGGGACCCTTGGAGCTTTTTCCGCAGCTGGATAAAATTATTTGGCAAGTCTAATGCCCATTAGCATACACAATTTGACGAGCTGATTCCAAATCTCTCACTTGTTTTCTAATTGGAGCAAAACTGGCGGAGCTATCCCCACCCGTAACCCGGCACAACTGCCCAAGGGGGGACCCTTGGAGCTTTTTCCGCAGTTGGATAAATTTATTTCGCAAGTCTAATGCCCATTACTATACACAGTTTGACAAGCTGGTTCCGAATCTCTGACTCATTTCTCACTTACTTGAGAACTGAGAGAGTCAAATGCATCTATCTACCAAACAACTCATCTGCAGTTACTAAGTTCTCATAATGCTCACTTGCTAAGTAAAGGCCAATACTATCCTCACCTTCTCCTATCTCATACCACTGATGGCTGCCATCATTATGCCGCTTGTAGACTCTGATCTTGACATTGTATGCCCCACTCAAGGCCTTAAGCATCAAGTCGTCACCCCATGTCCCCGCCTTGCCCATACGCCTGAGGTATGCACCCATTGACTCGCTTTGACTCTCTAGAAATGGGAAGAAGTCATCTTGGAACTTCCGAGCATAAGCCACTGCTGCCCGCCTTGCTCCGAGATGTGTCAAGCGTGGTATTCCAAGTGCTTTGACTATTGCGGCGAACATGCAATTACCATCTCCCTTGATCCAGTTCGTACGGTAGAATACCGGCTGACCGTCAAGTCGAGTAAGCTGATTACGACTTGGCAATTCGAATCGTCCTTGGACAAATGGCTGAGTCGCTTCCTGCTGGGTTGAGACTTAGGGGTTACAGGCAGGTCCTGGGGGGGGGACTTTCTCGCGCATCGAGATTTTTTGAAATTTTTTTTTGGATTCAAAAAGTTCGACAAAAGAGCTATTCGTAAATGTAATGATCTTCCCGATCGGGTAAAAACTGACGGATTTACGGGCATCCAAAGTTGGCTGGGTATTTGACTTTGGTTGGCTGTGACGCGGTCAGTAATTGGAATATTGAGTTGATTGTCGAAGTAAGTAGCCTAATATGGTCCCAAATATATCTGGGATGACTCTCGCATGCATCCCTGACTTCATGTAAAACGGTCCAAGGGGGGACCCTTGGAGCTCATATGGCCCAAGGGGGGACCCTTGGAGTTTGCTGGTTGTGAGTGAAATTATTTTTGTGATGTGAAGGGTGCTACTATACTCTATTTGACGAGCTGATTAAGAATCTCTAACCCATTCCCGGATCGGAGCGAAACTGGCGGAGTTAATCCCTCCGAAAGACCAGTACGTCTGCCCAAGGGGGGACCCTTGTAGCTTTTTCCGGTGCTGGATAAAATTATTCTGCAAGTCTAATGGTTGGTACTATACTCAGTTTGACGAGCTGATTCCAAATCTCTCACTCGTTTTCCGATCGGAGCAAAACTGGCCGAGCTATCCCCACCCGTAACCCAGCTCGACTGCCCAAGGGGGGACCCTTGTAGCTTTTTCCGGTGCTGGATAAAATTATTCTGCAAGTCTAATGGTTGGTACTATACTCAGTTTGACGAGCTGATTCCAAATCTCTCACTCGTTTTCCAATCGGAGCAAAACTGGCCGAGCTAACCCCACCCGTAACCCAGCTCGACTGCCCAAGGGGGGACCCTTGTAGCTTTTTCCGGTGCTGGATAAATTTATTCTGCAAGTCTAAAGGTTGGTACTATACACTATTTGACGAGCTGATCAAGAATCTCTAACCCATTACCAGATCAGAGCAGAACTGGCGGAGTTAATCCCTCCGAAAGACCAGTACGTCTGCCCAAGGGGGGACCATTGCAGCTTTTTCCGGCGCTGGATAAATTTATTCTGCGAGTCTAATGGTCGGCACTATACACTATTTGACAAGCTGATTAAGAATCTCTAACCCATTTACTGATCGGAGCAAAAGTGGCGGAGCTATGTGCCACTTAGCATGTATTATGTGTAACCCAATATAGGCAAGTAAAACTCAGCAGACCTTCACCCCTCTGGTTTGACACAGTGGTTAGTGTCATTTCGGCCCGCTGTAGGGTGCTGTCTGCCCTAATTTGGCTGTGACTAGGTTCGATTCCTGGTTGGGGTACACTTTTTGGATCTTATGTCTGTCAAATGGCTTATTGACTTTTGCCCCCCTTGATGACTGTCTTCTTCGATTGTAATGCTTACTACTATACTCAGTTTGGCGAGCTGATTCTGAATCTCTCACCCGTTTTCCGATCGGAGCAGAACTGGCGGAGCTACCCCCTCCCGTAACCGAGCACACCTGCGCAAGGGGGGACCCTTGCAGCTTTTTCCGGCGCTGGATAAATTTATTCTGCAAGTCTAATGGTTGGTACTATACTCTATTCAAAGAGCTGATTCTGAATCTCTCACCCGTTTTCTGAACGGAGCGAAACTGGCCGAGCTATCCCCACACGTAACCAAGCTTGACTGCCCAAGGGGGGACCCTTGGAGCTTTTTCCGCAGCTGGATAAAATTATTTGGCAAGTCTAATGCCCATTAGCATACACAATTTGACGAGCTGATTCCTTAGGGGGTTACAGGCAGGTCCTGGGGGGGGGACTTTCTCGCGCATCGAGATTTTTTGAAATTTTTTTTTGGATTCAAAAAGTTCGACAAAAGAGCTATTCGTAAATGTAATGATCTTCCCGATCGGGTAAAAACTGACGGATTTACGGGCATCCAGGGTTACAGGCAGGTCCTGGGGGGGGGACTTTCTCGCGCATCGAGATTTTTTGAAATTTTTTTTTGGATTCAAAAAGTTCGACAAAAGAGCTATTCGTAAATGTAATGATCTTCCCGATCGGGTAAAAACTGACGGATTTACGGGCATCCAAAGTTGGCTGGGTATTTGACTTTGGTTGGCTGTGACGCGGTCAGTAATTGGAATATTGAGTTGATTGTCGAAGTAAGTAGCCTAATATGGTCCCAAATATATCTGGGATGACTCTCGCATGCATCCCTGACTTCATGTAAAACGGTCCAAGGGGGGACCCTTGGAGCTCATATGGCCCAAGGGGGGACCCTTGGAGTTTGCTGGTTGTGAGTGAAATTATTTTTGTGATGTGAAGGGTGCTACTATACTCTATTTGACGAGCTGATTAAGAATCTCTAACCCATTCCCGGATCGGAGCGAAACTGGCGGAGTTAATCCCTCCGAAAGACCAGTACGTCTGCCCAAGGGGGGACCCTTGTAGCTTTTTCCGGTGCTGGATAAAATTATTCTGCAAGTCTAATGGTTGGTACTATACTCAGTTTGACGAGCTGATTCCAAATCTCTCACTCGTTTTCCGATCGGAGCAAAACTGGCCGAGCTATCCCCACCCGTAACCCAGCTCGACTGCCCAAGGGGGGACCCTTGTAGCTTTTTCCGGTGCTGGATAAAATTATTCTGCAAGTCTAATGGTTGGTACTATACTCAGTTTGACGAGCTGATTCCAAATCTCTCACTCGTTTTCCAATCGGAGCAAAACTGGCCGAGCTAACCCCACCCGTAACCCAGCTCGACTGCCCAAGGGGGGACCCTTGTAGCTTAGGGGTTACAGGCAGGTCCTGGGGGGGGGACTTTCTCGCGCATCGAGATTTTTTGAAATTTTTTTTTGGATTCAAAAAGTTCGACAAAAGAGCTATTCGTAAATGTAATGATCTTCCCGATCGGGTAAAAACTGACGGATTTACGGGCATCCAAAGTTGGCTGGGTATTTGACTTTGGTTGGCTGTGACGCGGTCAGTAATTGGAATATTGAGTTGATTGTCGAAGTAAGTAGCCTAATATGGTCCCAAATATATCTGGGATGACTCTCGCATGCATCCCTGACTTCATGTAAAACGGTCCAAGGGGGGACCCTTGGAGCTCATATGGCCCAAGGGGGGACCCTTGGAGTTTGCTGGTTGTGAGTGAAATTATTTTTGTGATGTGAAGGGTGCTACTATACTCTATTTGACGAGCTGATTAAGAATCTCTAACCCATTCCCGGATCGGAGCGAAACTGGCGGAGTTAATCCCTCCGAAAGACCAGTACGTCTGCCCAAGGGGGGACCCTTGTAGCTTTTTCCGGTGCTGGATAAAATTATTCTGCAAGTCTAATGGTTGGTACTATACTCAGTTTGACGAGCTGATTCCAAATCTCTCACTCGTTTTCCGATCGGAGCAAAACTGGCCGAGCTATCCCCACCCGTAACCCAGCTCGACTGCCCAAGGGGGGACCCTTGTAGCTTTTTCCGGTGCTGGATAAAATTATTCTGCAAGTCTAATGGTTGGTACTATACTCAGTTTGACGAGCTGATTCCAAATCTCTCACTCGTTTTCCAATCGGAGCAAAACTGGCCGAGCTAACCCCACCCGTAACCCAGCTCGACTGCCCAAGGGGGGACCCTTGTAGCTTAGGGGTTACAGGCAGGTCCTGGGGGGGGGACTTTCTCGCGCATCGAGATTTTTTGAAATTTTTTTTTGGATTCAAAAAGTTCGACAAAAGAGCTATTCGTAAATGTAATGATCTTCCCGATCGGGTAAAAACTGACGGATTTACGGGCATCCAAAGTTGGCTGGGTATTTGACTTTGGTTGGCTGTGACGCGGTCAGTAATTGGAATATTGAGTTGATTGTCGAAGTAAGTAGCCTAATATGGTCCCAAATATATCTGGGATGACTCTCGCATGCATCCCTGACTTCATGTAAAACGGTCCAAGGGGGGACCCTTGGAGCTCATATGGCCCAAGGGGGGACCCTTGGAGTTTGCTGGTTGTGAGTGAAATTATTTTTGTGATGTGAAGGGTGCTACTATACTCTATTTGACGAGCTGATTAAGAATCTCTAACCCATTCCCGGATCGGAGCGAAACTGGCGGAGTTAATCCCTCCGAAAGACCAGTACGTCTGCCCAAGGGGGGACCCTTGTAGCTTTTTCCGGTGCTGGATAAAATTATTCTGCAAGTCTAATGGTTGGTACTATACTCAGTTTGACGAGCTGATTCCAAATCTCTCACTCGTTTTCCGATCGGAGCAAAACTGGCCGAGCTATCCCCACCCGTAACCCAGCTCGACTGCCCAAGGGGGGACCCTTGTAGCTTTTTCCGGTGCTGGATAAAATTATTCTGCAAGTCTAATGGTTGGTACTATACTCAGTTTGACGAGCTGATTCCAAATCTCTCACTCGTTTTCCAATCGGAGCAAAACTGGCCGAGCTAACCCCACCCGTAACCCAGCTC